>CM051234.1:616512833-617001160 GCA_027917425.1 Gastrophryne carolinensis | reverse complement strand
AGTGATGGGGGGGAGGGGGTAATGGTGGAACAATGAACAGTGATGGGGGGGTAATGGTGGCACAATGCACAGTGATGGGGGGGAGGGGGTAGTGGTGGCACAATGCACAGTGATGGGGGGGAGGTGTAATGGTGGCACAATGCACAGTGATGGGGGGAGGGGGTAATGGTGGCACAATGCACAGTGATGGGGGGGGGGAGAAATGGTGGCACAATGCACAGTGATGGGGGGGGTCATGGTGGCACAATGCACAGTGATGGGGGGGGGGTAATGGTGGCACAATGCACAGTGATGGGGGGGAGGGGGTAATGGTGGCACAATGCACAGTGATGCGGGGGGAGGGGGTAATGGTGGCACAATGCACAGTGATGGGGGGGAGGGGGTAATGGTGGCACAATGCACAGTGATGGGGGGGAGGGGGTAATGGTGGCACAATGCACAGTGATGGGGGGAGGGGGTAATGGTGGCACAATGCACAGTGATGGGGGGGGTAATGGTGGCACAATGCACAGTGATGGGGGGGGTAATGGTGGCACAATGCACAGTGATGGGGGGAGGGGTAATGGTGGCACAATGCACAGTGATGGGGGGGAGGGGGTAATGGTGGCACAATGCACAGTGATGGGGGGAGGGGTAATGGTGGCACAATGCACAGTGATGGGGGGGAGGGGGTAATGGTGGCACAATGCACAGTGATGGGGGGGAGGGGGTAATGGTGGCACAATGCACAGTGATGGGGGGGAGGGGGTAATGGTGGCACAATGCACAGTGATGGGGGGGAGGGGGTAATGGTGGCACAATGCACAGTGATGGGGGGGAGGGGGTAATGGTGGCACAATGCACAGTGATGGGGGGGAGGGGGTAATGGTGGCACAATGCACAGTGATGGGGGGAGGGGTAATGGTGGCACAATGCACAGTGATGGGAGGGGAGGGGGTAATGGTGGCACAATGCACAGTGATGGGGGGAGGGGGTAATGGTGGCACAATGCACAGTGATGCGGGGGGAGAGGTAATGGTGGCACAATGCACAGTGATGCGGGGGGAGGGGGTAATGGTGGCACAATGCACAGTGATGGGGGGGAGGGGGTAATGGTGGCACAATGCACAGTGATGGGGGGGGGTAATGGTGGCACAATGCACAGTGATGGGGGTAGGGGGTAATGGTGGCACAATGCACAGTGATGGGGGGAGGGGGTAATGGTGGCACAATGCACAGTGATGGGGGGAGAGGGTAATGGTGGCACAATGCACAGTGATAGGGGGAGGGAGTAATGGTGGCACAATGCACAGTGATGGGGGGAGGGGGTAGTGGTGGCACAATGCACAGTGATGGGGGGAGAGGGTAATGGTGGCACAATGCACAGTGATGGGGGGGGTAATGGTGGCACAATGCACAGTGATGCGGGGGAGGGGGTAATGGTGGCACAATGCACAGTGATGGGGGGAGGGGGGTAATGGTGGCACAATGCACAGTGATGAGGGGAGGGGTAATGGTGGCACAATGCACAGTGATGGGGGGGTAATGGTGGCACAATGCACAGTGATGCGGGGGGAGGGGGTAATGGTGGCACAATGCACAGTGATGGGGGGGGTAATGGTGGCACAATGCACAGTGATGGTGGAGGGGGTAATGGTGGCACAATGCACAGTGATGGGGGGGGGTAATGGTGGCACAATGCACAGTGATGCGAGGGAGGGGGTATTGGTGGCACAATGCACAGTGATGGGGGGGGAAGGGGTAATGGTGGCACAATGCACAGTGATGGGGGGGAGGGGGTAATGGTGGCACAATGCACAGTGATGGAGGAGAGGGGGTAATGGTGGCACAATGCACAGTGATGGGGGGAGGGGGTAATGGTGGCACAATGCACAGTGATGGGGGGGAGGGGGTAATGGTGGCACAATGCACAGTGATGGGGGGAGGGGGTAATGGTGGCACAATGCACAGTGATGGGGGGAGGGGGTAATGGTGGCAAAATGCACAGTGATGGGGGGAGGGGGTAATGGTGGCACAATGCACAGTGATGGGGGGAGGGGGTAATGGTGGCACAATGCACAGTGATGGGGGGAGGGGGTAATGGTGGCACAATGCACAGTGATGGGGGGAGGGGGGTAATGGTGGCACAATGCACAGTGATGGGGGGAGGGGGTAATGGTGGCACAATGCACAGTGATGGGGGGAGGGGGGTAATGGTGGCACAATGCACAGTGATGGGGGGAAGGGTTAATGGTGGCACAATGCACAGTGATGGGGGGAGAGGGTAATGGTGGCACAATGCACAGTGATGGGGGGAGGGGGTAATGGTGGCACAATGCACAGTGATGGGGGGAGGGGGTAATGGTGGCACAATGCACAGTGATGGGGGGGTAATGGTGGCACAATGCACAGTGATGGGGGGGTAATGGTGGCACAATGCACAGTGATGGGGGGGGTAATGGTGGCACAATGCACAGTGATGGGGGGAGGGGGTTGTGGTGGCACAATGCACAGTGATGGGGGGTAATGGTGGCACAATGCACAGTGATAGGGGGGGAGGGGGTAGTGGTGGCACAATGCACAGTGATAGGGGGGGAGGGGGTAATGGTGGCACAATGCACAGTGATGGGGGGGAGGGGGTAATGGTGGTCCAATACACAGTGATGGGGGGGTAATGGTGGCACAATGCACAGTGATGGGGGGGAGGGGGTAGTGATGGCACAATGCACAGTGATAGGGGGGGAGGGGGTAATGGTGGCACAATGAACAGTGATGGGGGGGGTAATGGTGGCACAATGCACAGTGATGCGGGGGGAGGGGGTAATGGTGGCACAATGCACAGTGATAGGGGGGGAGGGGGTAATGGTGGCACAATGAACAGTGATGGGGGGGTAATGGTGGCGCAATGCACAGTGATGGGGGGGAGGGGGTAATGGTGGCACAATGAACAGTGATGGGGGGGTAATGGTGGCACAATGCACAGTGATGGGGGGGAGGGGGTAGTGGTGGCACAATGCACAGTGATGGGGGGGAGGTGTAATGGTGGCACAATGCACAGTGATGGGGGGAGGGGGTAATGGTGGCACAATGCACAGTGATGGGGGGGGGGAGAAATGGTGGCACAATGCACAGTGATGGGGGGGTCATGGTGGCACAATGCACAGTGATGGGGGGGTAATGGTGGCACAATGCACAGTGATGGGGGGGAGGGGGTAATGGTGGCACAATGCACAGTGATGCGGGGGGAGGGGGTAATGGTGGCACAATGCACAGTGATGGGGGGGAGGGGTAATGGTGGCACAATGCACAGTGATGGGGGGGAGGGGGTAATGGTGGCACAATGCACAGTGATGGGGGGAGGGGGTAATGGTGGCACAATGCACAGTGATGGGGGGGTAATGGTGGCACAATGCACAGTGATGGGGGGTAATGGTGGCACAATGCACAGTGATGGGGGGGAGGGGGTAATGGTGGCACAATGCACAGTGATGGGGGGAGGGGGTAATGGTGGCACAATGCACAGTGATGGGGGGGTAATGGTGGCACAATGCACAGTGATGAGGGGAGGGGTAATGGTGGCACAATGCACAGTGATGGGGGGAGGGGGTAATGGTGGCACAATGCACAGTGATGCAGGGGGAGGGGGTAATGGTGGCACAATGCACAGTGATGGGGGGGAGGGGGTAATGGTGGCACAATGCACAGTGATGGGGGGGAGGGGGGTAATGGTGGCACAATGCACAGTGATGGGGGGGAGGGGGTAATGGTGGCACAATGCACAGTGATGGGGGGAGGGCGTAATGGTGGCACAATGCACAGTGATGGGGGGAGGGGGTAATGGTGGCACAATGCACAGTGATGGGGGGAGGGGGTAATGGTGGCACAATGCACAGTGATGGGGGGGAGAAGGTAATGGTGGCACAATGCACAGTGATGCGGGGGGAGGGGGGTAATGGTGGCACAATGCACAGTGATGGGGGGGAGGGGGTAATGGTGGCACAATGCACAGTGATGGGGGGGTAATGGTGGCACAATGCACAGTGATGGGGGGTAGGGGGTAATGGTGGCACAATGCACAGTGATGGGGGGGAGGGGGTAATGGTGGCACAATGCACAGTGATGGGGGGAGAGGGTAATGGTGGCACAATGCACAGTGATAGGGGGAGGGAGTAATGGTGGCACAATGCACAGTGATGGGGGGGAGGGGGTAATGGTGGCACAATGCACAGTGATGGGGGGGAGGGGGTAATGGTGGCACAATGCACAGTGATGGGGGGAGGGAGTAATGGTGGCACAATGCACAGTGATGGGGGGGAGGGGTAATGGTGGCACAATGCACAGTGATGGGGGGGGAGGGGGTAATGGTGGCACAATGCACAGTGATGGGGGAGGGAGTAATGGTGGCACAATGCACAGTGATGGGGGGTAGGGGGTAATAGTGGCACAATGCACAGTGATGGGGGGGAGGGGGTAATGGTGGCACAATGCACAGTGATGGGGGGAGGGGGGTAATGGTAGCACAATGCACAGTGATGGGGGGAGGGGGTAATGGTGGCACAATGCACAGTGATGGGGGAGGGGGTAATGGTGGCACAATGCACAATGATGGGGGAGGGGGTAATGGTGGCACAATGCACAGTGATGGGGGGGAAGGGGTAATGGTGGCACAATGCACAGTGACGGGGGTAATGGTGGCACAATGCACAGTGAGGGGGGGAGGGGGTAATGGTGGCACAATGCACAGTGATGGGGGGGAGGGGGTAATGGTGGCACAATGCACAGTGATGGGGGAGGGGGTAATGGTGGCACAATGCACATTGATGGGGGGGGGGGTAATGGTGGCACAATGCACAGTGATGGGGGGAGGGCGTAATGGTGGCACAATGCACAGTGATGGGGGGAGGGGGTAATGGTGGCACAATGCACAGTGTTGGGGGGGGTAATGGTGGCACAATGCACAGTGATGGGGGGAGGGCGTAATGGTGGCACAATGCACAGTGATGGGGGGGAGGGGGTAATGGTGGCACAATGCACAGTGATGGGGGGAGGGCGTAATGGTGGCACAATGCACAGTGATGGGGGGGAGGGGGGTAATGGTGGCACAATGCACAGTGATGAGGGCGAGGGGGTAATGGTGGCACAATGCACTGTGATGGGGGGGAGGGCGTAATGGTGGCACAATGCACAGTGATGGGGGGGAGGGGGGTAATGGTGGCACAATGCACTGTGATGGGGGGGAGGGGTAATGGTGGCACAATGCACAGTGATGGGGGGAGGGTGTAATGGTGGCACAATGCACAGTGATGGGGGGAGGGGTAATGGTGGCACAATGCACAGTGATGGGGGGGAGGGGTAATGGTGGCACAATGCACAGTGATGGGGAGGAGGGGTAATTGTGGCACAATGCACAGTGATGGGGGGGAGGGGTAATGGTGGCACAATGCACAGTGATGGGGGGGAGGGGGTAATGGTGGCACAATGCACAGTGATGCGGGGAGGGGGTAATGGTGGCACAATGCACAGTGATGAGGGGGGAGGGGGGTAATGGTGGCACAATGCACAGTGATGGGGGGAGGGGGTAATGGTGGCACAATGCACAGTGATGGGGGGAGGGGGTAATGGTGGCACAATGCACAGTGATGGGGGGAGGGGTAATGGTGGCACAATGCACAGTGATGGGGGGAGGGTGTAATGGTGGCACAATGCACAGTGATGGGGGGGAGGGGTAATGGTGGCACAATGCACAGTGATGGGGGGGAGGGGTAATGGTGGCACAATGCACAGTGATGGGGAGGAGGGGTAATGGTGGCACAATGCACAGTGATGGGGGGAGGGGGTAATGGTGGCACAATGCACAGTGATGGGGGAGGGGGTAATGGTGGCACAATGCACAGTGATGCGGGGAGGGGGTAATGGTGGCACAATGCACAGTGATGAGGGGGAGGGGGTAATGGTGGCACAATGCACAGTGATGGGGGGAGGGGGGTAATGGTGGCACAATGCACAGTGATGGGCGGAGGGGGTAATGGTGGCACAATGCACAGTGATGGGGGGGAGGGGGTAATGGTGGCACAATGCACAGTGATGGGGGGGGAGGGGGTAATGGTGACACAATGCACAGTGATGGGGGGAGGGGGTAATGGTGACACAATGCACAGTGATGGGGGGGAGGGGTAATGGTGGCACAATGCACAGTGATGGGGGGGTAATGGTGGCACAATGCACAGTGATGGGGGGGTAATGGTGGCACAATGCACAGTGATGGGGGGGTAATGGTGGCACAATGCACAGTGATGGGGGGGTAATGGTGGCACAATGCACAGTGATGGGGGAGGGGGTAATGGTGGCACAATGCACAGTGATGCGGGGGTAATGGTGGCACAATGCACAGTGATGGGGGGAGGGGGTAATGGTGGCACAATGCACAGTGATGGGGGGAGGGGGTAATGGTGGCACAATGCACAGTGATGGGGGGGAGGGGGGTAATGATGGCACAATGCAGAGTGATGGGGGGGAGGGGGTAATGGTGGCACAATGCACAGTGATGGGGGGTAATGGTGGCACAATGCACAGTGATGGGGGGGGTGACTCCTTATTGTCACAGGAGTGATGGGAAGAAAGGAGAGAGGAGCAGAAGGCGCGGCCCCCTCCTCCAGTAACAGATGTCGGCCCTCTGATATGCTGCCTTTATTTTCTTACAAGCTCCATTTACAATAGCGCCGGGTCACTCATCATCCCGCAGATGAACAGGACGTGTTAGCGGCCTTTTATTGGGATCTCGCCACCCCGGGAGGCCGGCACGCAGCGCAAACATCAATACGCTGCATCGTCACATGTCACCTCCA
Source organism: Gastrophryne carolinensis (assembly GCA_027917425.1). Taxonomy (NCBI): domain Eukaryota; kingdom Metazoa; phylum Chordata; class Amphibia; order Anura; family Microhylidae; genus Gastrophryne; species Gastrophryne carolinensis. The sequence continues at coordinate 616,994,336 of CM051234.1, read as the reverse complement.
CCATCAGCATCCAATCAGCTGCTCCCACTACATATATGAGAGTTTAATCATTAATAAAGCATTTTCTCTTTATTTATTAATTTGTTCCCCTTTTATTTGTATTTACTTTATTTACTTTGTTGTAGTGTATTTACTGTCATTGTTATACATGTTTATTTGTTAATTTGTATTTACTTTGTTTACTTTATTTATTTGTTGTTGTAGTGTATTTGTTCATTGTTATATATGGCCCTTATCCATGAAGGGATAGCGTCAGGAAGTGCCTTGTAAATGACAGGTAGCGACAGGTGAACGCCGGACACGGCACGCAATTAAACATTTATCAAGCAGAATCTGTTGAGCGACTGGGATAACGCCTTGTAGCGTCCGATTCATCATTATCCCAGCCTCAGCCTACAGCACCGGCGTTCAGCCTTGCAGAGCGCCAGGTATTACATCTCGCTACCTGACGCTCTCCCATACTTTTGAATGGACGTTCTTTTATTTCTCTTTAAACAGGGTTTTTGTTTTCTTAATTTTTTTTTTGTATTCTTAAATAATGTTGGCCTTGAAAAAGCTCCTGGACCAAGGGACCATCTGAATGCGCTGATTGGATGAACGCCCCGCGCATGTGTCGTACGACCGGGAAGAGGTGCGTTTGTTCGGGTGATCTGGGTGGTTTCACTCAGTGGGACACCGTGGCCGATCGTGGTTCCCCGGGGGCAAGGATCAAAAGCCAGGATAGTCAAAATCCTGGGTTTTGGTCCACTTGGAAAAAAAAGTGATGTTGTGTGGTGGTGAGGCTCACTATATATTTATTCATATATATATATATATATATATATATATATATATATATATATATATATATAAAGACATTTTATTTGTTAATATTTGTTACATAAATATATATTTCTAGTTTTTTTTTTAAGAAAATACTCACCCACATACATATATGTATAATATATATATATATATATATATATATATATATATATATATATATATATATATATATTTATATATATTTATTTATTTATAATAAAAATATATATTTTTTAAAAGAAAAAAATACATATATATGCTCCGGCTGTTAAAAACTCTGGAGACACGCTATAGCTGACTCTAATGACATTACTGGCAATATTCTAAAATGAAAATAAAACCTTCACGAGAGTTCTTAAAGGTCTAATGCGGCCGAGGAGACATTTCCGCTCCCTGGTGGGACAGAAAATGTTTTACCGCAGTGAGAAGAGCAAAACACTGCAGCTCATCTGGAAGCCGATCATCTGCAAATAAATCTTTCCAGGCCCATTATAAATAGCCACCACTATTAGGGCCACACACAACACTGGGCAGCTCTATAGGGATAAAGAAAAAAAACAAATGTTTCCAAATAATAAAACTCTATCCTGAAAGAAAGAATCAATTTTCTTCTTAAAAGAGAGCTGCAGAAAATAATTCATTATTGAAAGATACTCAGATATCACGTATAACAGCAAACTTGCAAATTAGATGTGAAATTATTATTATTAGTAGTAGTAATACCCCCAGTAGTAGTAATGATCTAATTCACGCTTTTATTATACATTTTAATAGCAGTTGTAGTAGCAGAGTAGTAGCTCCATTGTAAATATTATCATTATTATTAGTAGCAGTAGCCACATTGCCAGCAGAAGTAGCAGTAATACCACTAGTACTAGTAATATTGTAATTCTTGTTTTATTTCATTATTAGTAGTAGTTGTAGTGGCATTTAGTAGTTGCTCCATTATAAATATTATCATCATCATCATCATCATCATCATCATCATCATCATTATTATTATTATTATTTGTCACGGACCAGACGTGGCGGAACAGGTGTGGATCCGCTGTGTTGCTGGTAGTGGGTACCGTGTCAGGGGAGCGGAGTCTAAGAGGCCACCGGTATTCACCAGAGCTCGCCGCAAGGCAGGTTGGTCTTGTAGCGGCGAGTGACCCCCAGGTCGCTACCCCCCAACAACGGCTCAGCCACACAGTCAGCCGAGGTACAAAGGAGGCAGGCAAAGGCGATGTCAAGGTTCAAGCAGAGGTCGGGGCAGGCGGCACACTCTCGAGATCGAAGGACAGGCAAGGTCAGTACACGGGAGAGCAACACTGGAACAACTGACAATCCGCAACCTTTGCAAGACCAATAGGAGGAAGGAAGTGCCCCTTTAAATAGGGGAAGTGGAATGAGCGGCCACCAATCAAAGGTGAACTGGCCCTTTAAATGAAAAAAAAAAAACAGCGCGCGCCCCCTAGTGGTCGGGGACGGCGCGCACCAGGGAGGAGGCAGAGCGAGGGGGAGGACGGCCAAGAGCAGTCGGCTTGCGGTCAACCACCGCGCCGGAAGCCGGGGACCCGCCGCCTGAAGCCGGTAAGGAGGGAGAGCGGGGAGCGCCGTGAGATGGGTGCACGGCGCTCGCCCTAACAGTACCCGGACACAGCCTTCCCAGTCGACAAAAAAATATCTTTTGCCTCTGGAGACCTTAGAGACCAGGATCTCTTTCAATGTGAAAACGTCCGCGGTACCAGAAATTTGAGCGGGCACCAAGATCTTCGGAGAAAAACGATTGCAAATCACTGGCTTCAAAAGAGAGACGTGAAAAGAGTTGGGGATACGAAGAGATGCTGGAAGGTGAAGCTTATAGCAAACCAAATTGATCCGTTGCTTGATCTTATAAGGGCCCACGTAGCGAGGACCCAGTTTGTAGCTGGGAATTCGGAAGCGGATGTATTTCGCCAAAAGCCACACCTTATCTCCAGGAGAGTAAATGGGAGGAACTCCTCCCATTGCCTTTGTCTCTGGAGCCGAGAGAGGATAGATTCTGCCACGAGGTGGAGTAATACCCGGCAGGAGGTCGATAGGGCAATCATAGGGGCGATGAGGCGGAAGTACCTCCGCTTGCTTTTTGCAGAACACATCAGAGAAGGCCTGATAGATCGCAGGCAGGCGGGAAGTGGAGCAGAAGCAGGAACAGGTCTGGCAGGAACGGACTTCAAACATCTCTTGAAGCAGGCTGCACCCCAACTCTTGATATCGCCGCTATTCCAGTCAAGAGCGGGATCGTGACGTTGAAGCCAGGGTAGACCAAGAAGAATCTGAGAGGTACAATGAGGGAGCACGTAGAACTCAATATTCTCTTGGTGAAAAAGCCGATCTTTAAATGGAGGGGTACAGTGCGATAATGCACAGTGCAGTCAAGCCTGTCACCATTGACCGAAGCAATAAATAGGGGCTTTGCGAGGCGATTCACAGAGATGTTATATTTACTAATTAAGGAGGCCTCAATAAAGTTTCCTGCGGAGCCAGAATCCAAAAAGGCAGTCAGGTTCAAGGAGACGGTAACTGCGACGGTAAGTTGTACAGGGACCGTAAGCCATGAAGAGGTGGCACACACACCTAGGGATGCCTCTCCCACATTCACTAGGTGCGCGCGTTTCCCTGTCGTGGCGGGCGAATAGGACAGTCTTTCAGGAAGTGCTCAGAGCCAGCACAATACAAACAAAGATTCTCATTCCTCATGCGCGTTCTCTCCAATTGGGTTAAGCGGGATCGGTCCACCTGCATGGCCTCCTCATTGGAGGAGGAGCCAAACGGGATGCCCTCCTAGGGCGCTGAGAGTCTCTTTCCAGGCGGAATTCCTCACGTCCTTCAGAAAAGCGTACATCAATGCGTGTGGCCAAATGAATGAGCTCAGTCAAGGATGAAGTCAAATCACGTGCGGCTAGAGCATCTTTAATATTGCTAGACAGTCCCTTCTTGAAGGAGGCACATAAGGCCTTATTATTAGAGATGAGCGAGTAGTATTCGACCGAGCCGGTATTCGATCGAATACTACGCTGTTCGTCATACTCGATTTCGATCGAGTACAGCGGCGATGGCGCACTCACAATTCGTTTCCCCTCCCACCTTCCCTGGCGCGTTTTTTACACCAATCACCATGCAGGGGGGGTGGGACAGGTCCTGGGAGGACGCTGGCATCGCGAAAACGGCGTCTACACGCATTGGCTGGAAAAACCATGTGACCTCGAATATACAAAACTCAGCACTTCCTCTTCGTCAGCATTAGCAGCTTGAACTTAGTGAGGGACAGACGCTCACAGCAGGGAAAGACAGGCTGTCGCTGGCAGGGCCCCAGAAGCTCGGAATATCGCATTTACCACCATCTATACCAGCTACCAGAAGACAAGAGAGTCATTAAGAGCCCTTATTAGGGCTACTACGCTGAACGGTATATGGCTCATATGTAGGCAGGCAGGGCCCTAGAAGCTCAGAATCTCGCATTTACCACCATATATACCAGCTACCAGAAGACAAGAGAGTCATTAAGAGCCCTTATTAGGGCTACTACGCTGAACAGTATATAGCTCATATCCTATGTAGTCAGGCAGGGCCCCAGAAGCTCAGAATATCGCTTTTACCACCATATATACCAGCTACCAGAAGACAAGACAGTCATTAAGAGCCCTTATTAGGGCTACTACGCTGAACAGTATATAGCTCATATTCTATGTAGTCAGGCAGGGCCCCAGAAGCTCAGAATATCGCTTTTACCACCATATATACCAGCTACCAGAAGACAAGAGAGTCATTAAGAGCCCTTATTAGGGCTACTACGCTGAACAGTATATAGCTCATATCCTATGTAGGCAGGCAGGGCCCCAGAAGCTCAGAATATCGCTTTTACCACCATATATACCAGCTACCAGAAGACAAGAGAGTCCTTAATCCCTTATTAGTGCTGCTATGTTGAACAGTATATAGCTCATATCCTATGTAGGCAGGCAGGGCCCCAGAAGCTCAGAATATCGCTTTTACCACCATATATACCAGCTACCAGAAGACAAGAGAGTCCTTAATCCCTTATTAGTGCTGCTATGCTGAACAGTATATAGCTCATATTCTATGTAGTCAGGCAGGGCCCCAGAAGCTCAGAATATCGCTTTTACCACCATGTATACCAGCTACCAGAAGACAAGAGAGTCATTAAGAGCCCTTATTAGTGCTGCTATGCTGAACAGTATATAGCTCATATCCTATGTAGTCAGGCAGGGCCCCAGAAGCTCAGAATCTCGCATTTACCACCATATATACCAGCTACCAGAAGACAAGAGAGTCATTAAGAGCCCTTATTAGGGCTACTATGCTGAACAGTATATAGCTCATATGTAGGCAGGCAGGGCCCCAGAAGCTCAGAATATCGCTTTTACCACCATATATACCAGCTACCAGAAGACAAGAGAGTCATTAAGAGCCCTTATTAGGGCTACTACGCTGAACAGTATATAGCTCATATTCTATGTAGTCAGGCAGGGCCCCAGAAGCTCAGAATATCGCTTTTACCACCATATATACCAGCTACCAGAAGACAAGAGAGTCATTAAGAGCCCTTATTAGGGCTACTACGCTGAACAGTATATAGCTCATATCCTATGTAGGCAGGCAGGGCCCCAGAAGCTCAGAATATCGCTTTTACCACCATATATACCAGCTACCAGAAGACAAGAGAGTCCTTAATCCCTTATTAGTGCTGCTATGTTGAACAGTATATAGCTCATATCCTATGTAGGCAGGCAGGGCCCCAGAAGCTCAGAATATCGCATTTACCACCATATATACCAGCTACCAGAAGACAAGAGAGTCATTGAGAGCCCTTATTAGGGCTACTATGCTGAACAGTATATAGCTCATATGTAGGCAGGCAGGGCCCCAGAAGCTCAGAATATCGCTTTTACCACCATATATACCAGCTACCAGAAGACAAGAGAGTCATTGAGAGCCCTTATTAGGGCTGCTATGTTTTAAAAATTGTGTGGAGGCCCAAGAGCTGAGACCTTTTAAAAATTGTGTGAAGGCCCAAGAGCTGAGACCTTTTAAAAATTGTGTGGAGGCCCAAGAGCTGAGACCTTTTAAAAATTGTGTGGAGGCCCAAGAGCTGAGACCTCTTAAAAATTGTGTGGAGGCCCAAGAGCTGAGACCTTTTAAAAATTGTGTGGAGGCCCAAGAGCTGAGACCTTTTAAAAATTGTGTGGAGGCCCAAGAGCTGAGACCTTTTAAAAATTGTGTGGAGGCCCAAGAGCTGAGACCTCTTAAAAATTGTGTGGAGGCTCAAGAGCTGAGACCTTTTAAAAATTGTGTGGAGGCCCAAGAGCTGAGACCTTTTAAAAATTGTGTGGAGGCCCAAGAGTTGAGACCTCTTAAAAATTGATTGTATTAAGCTCAAGAGGTGAGCCTCAGCTCTAAGCTTCCCTTACTGCTCGGGTGACACACTGTAACAAACCTCCTCCTGTAAGCTTCCCTGACTGCTGGGGTGACACACTGTAACAAACCTCCTCCTGTAAGCTTCCCTTACTGCTGGGGTAACACACTGTAACAAACCTCCTCCTTTAAGCTTCCCTTACTGCTGGGGTGACACAATGACGCAAGAGGACATGTCTGACCACATCTCACACACAACATGACAATTAGGGGTGGGGTCTATTTATTTTCCCCCTTGCCTATGCCATCTGTGGTTGTCATTAGGCAACGTGATTTTAAGGGGTGCAGAATTTTGTTCTTCTTTTTTGTACAGTTTGGCTTGGGGTCCATGGCAATGTAGAGGGAAGAAGGTTTCCTTGTCTTGTCTCACTTTACGTAGAAGTTATATTGTGTTTGGAGTGTATTGTTGAGTGGCTGTGATAGTGGCGTAATAGTGCGACTTGGGCGCGTTATATGCACCCAGACATGCTTCCCCTGCTGTCCCAGTTGCATTCCAGCAGTGTTGGCATCATTTTCTGATGTTTCAGGGTGGACTTGGTGACCTCCAAGTGGTCGAATTGAGATTTCCAAGTGTCGAGCATTTTTTTCCCATAGACTATAATGGGATTCGATATTCGGTCGAGTAGTCGAGTAACGCGGTCTATTCGAATCGAAATTCGAAATTTCGAATATTTCACTACTCGCTCATCTCTACTTATTATTCCAAGACAGTTCAGATGCCAGGGTACGGAACTGAATGGCGTATTCACCAACGGACAAGTTGCCCTGGACCAAGTTCAAAAGGATCGTTTCTGCAGACGAAGCCCACGCTGGTTCCTCGAAGACCTGGCGGAACTCGGAGACAAAGGCGAGTACATTGGAAGTAACTGGATCCTCGCGATCCCATAATGGGGTAGCCCAGGCCAGCGTCTTTCCTGAGAGCAGACTAATAACAAAGGCCACCTTAGCACGTTCAGTGGGGAATTGGTCCGCCAACATAACTTGGCATCCCCGTCAAACTTAGCCGGCAAGGAGAGACGGATTCTAGAAGTTGATGCTACTAGAGGCTGTGGTGGCAATATGGGAGCAGATGGTGGCAATTGCTGCTGCTGAATCGATAAGAGCTGCTGAACCATAGCAGAGAGCTGGTTAATTTGGCTGGATTGCATAGCCACTATTGTAGGTAGTTCAGTGGTATCAGGCAGTGGCACCTCAGCGGGATCCATGGCCGGACCGGACGTGGCGGAACAGGTGTGGATCCGCTGTGACTGTGGTACTGATAGCGAGTACCGTGTCAGGGGAGCGGAGTCTAAGAGGCCACCGGTATTCACCAGAGCCCGCCGCAAGGCAGGTTGGTCTTGTAGCGGTGAGTGACCCCCAGGTCGCTACCCCCCAACAACGGCTCAGCCACACAGTCAGCCGAGGTACAAAGGAGGCAGGCAAAGGCGATGTCAAGGTTCAAGCAGAGGTCGGGGCAGGTGGCACACTCTCGAGATCGAAGGTAAGTAGTCAAAGGTCGGGCCGGGCAAGGTCGGTACACGGGAGAGCAATACTGGAACAACTGACAATCAGCAACCATGGAGAGACCAAGATCCAGCACTAGAAGGAAGGAAGTGCCCCTTTAAATAGGGGAAGTGGAATGAGCGGCCACCATTTAAAGGTGAACTGGCCCCTTAAATTAAAAAAAAAACAGCGCGTGCGCCCCCTAGTGGGTGGGGACAAGCGCGCACCAGGGAGGAGACAGAGTGAGGCGGAGGATGGCCGAGATGGCCGCGCCGGAAGCCGGGGACCCGGCGCCCGAAGCCGGTAAGGAGGGAGAGTGGGGAGCGCTGCGAGGTGGGTACGCGGCGCTTGCCCTAACATTATTATTATTAGTAGTAGTATTAGTAGTAGAAAAGGGGAGGGGCAGTGTGATGTCAGGCGGCGGTCAGGGGGAAGCCAGCGGGTCCTTGAAATACCTCTATGTCACACACTGTCCAAGTAATGCTAATTATTAATTTTAATCAAGTGCATGAGTTCCCAGTGTGTATAGGGTATTTTTTGCAGCAGACGTGCTGCAGAGCGCCACACGGAGGTGCGCTTACCATAACAACAAGCTGGCAACTTAATACAGCGCTCGTTACACAGGCCAAACTGCAGCGCCACCTTCTCCCTATGCTGGGCACAGAGGGTGCCGTTCAACGGACTGAACCACACAACAGAACTTCACAAGAGGACAATTATACTACTACTTACCTTAAAACTATTACCAGACGAAAATTAGCTGGGGAGGACCACAACCTGCCACGCTGCAGACGCTCGGGTACCCTTACAAGGAATCATAATAAACGGACCCTCTCACTGAAGAAGCTTTGGCGAAACGCGTATGTGATGGAGTACTTTCCTTGCTACAAACTACAGAAGGGTAACGACTTGCTACAAACAGTGAAAAAATAACAACGCACCAGAAAAAAAGCATCAAACTTTTTCGAATTTTGGATTCACTGCTCAATGTGAGGGGCACTCCGCCTGGTGGCTTACACCACCGAAGCCACCCTCACGGCAATTTTGAGAGAGCTCATTGGTTCTCTCAAAATTGCCGCTGTGACGAGGTTCAGCCGGCCGGCTGTATCCTTAGCATGCTGCTGGGACATACTGCTGGCAATTCTGGTGAGTAACTCTAACAGCGCCATGTAGCTTCCAATGTATTATTATCTGGCTTCCAAAGTGCAAGGCCTTACCTGTCGCTACCTGTCGCTCTCCCATACATTTCAATGGCAGTTCCTTCTAATCTCTTTAATAATTTTTTTTATTGTTTGTTTTGTTTTTTTCTCTCAAATCATTGTCTCACCTCTCCTGGCCTGGAAAAAGCCATTTTTGAATTTTTTTTTATATTTTCACAATTTTTATGCAGAATTGTCATTACAGATCTCGCACTAAAGTATTAATGTCACAGTGTTACAACAATGTCATTCCATGTGTTTTCGCTTTGTTACCGGTGGATATGTGTTCAAAAACAGACTTTGATCACACAGTGTCTAGCGCTCTATGCTATAGCGACCAGATCCAGAGCGCCGACTCTGTGTGTGAGGTGTTCGCTGAGAGTCAGTCACACTGAGCTGGCGCCACCTCTCGCTCCCTGCAGCACTGTACTGGTGTTACAGTGCCCAACATACATCACATTCATCAATGCCGGCCAGGTTACTAAAGCGACTGAGGCGCACCCTAGAGCGCCAGCACTATACGCTGAGCCACCTGTAATGATCAATCCAGACGCTACATGGCACTCACCAGAATCGCCTTCATAAATGTGGTATTGCATACAGCGCCCGGCCTTCATCAGGCGCTGCCTGTCGCTACGAGGCGCTACCTGCCGCTATCCCTTCATGAATAAACCCCTTAGTAGCATTCAGCGCAGCGACCTCTAGCACCAATGTAGTACACAGCACAGCGTCAGATAAGATGGGAATGGCGGCGCTCCAGAACTGAAGCTATAGCCACAAAAATGATGCTGAAAGGCGCACATCATATATAAGGCCCTAACAAGCAGGGTGAGCATCTCCATTCATGGTCTGCGAAAAGTGTCCGTTTAGAAAAAATGATGAAAGCTTTCTTAGGGCCTGATTTATCAAGCACTTCTGCCAGACAATGCCAATTCAGTGCAAATTAGAGTAGCGCAAAATATGGTTTTTGCACCTGTAATGTTTTAGTAAATGTGTTTCTTGCAGTGCAGCAACATGCGCAAGTGTAAAAAAAATGATAAATGATATTTTTCACTACTCTAATTTGCAGCGATGTGGCGCTGTCTGGCATAAGTGCTTGATAAATCAGGCCTATAGTTAAAGTGGACCAACACCCAGGATTTTCACTAACCTGGGTTTTGGTCCACTTCTTGGGGGTGCCCCGCTGTGTGAAACCCCCCAGAACGCCCCCCAAAAAACTCACCTCACCCCGCTCCTACGCAAGCGCTCGTCCAATCAGAGCGATCAGAGCCGCTGTGGTATGGACGGACAAGCGACGGACAACCACAGCGGCTCTGAGCGCGCTGGAGGCCGCCTCTTATGCTTCCTTCTAACAGGGAGCACGCCCGTGCCGCCCATTTACAAACGGCCGGCGCGGGTGCGCGCCCTGCTAGAGGGAAGCACGAGAGGCGGCCGCGGCCCGCGCATGCGCCGTTGGTACGGGGATAATGTAAGGTTTCTGGGCTTCTTGGGAGGTTTCACACAGCGGAGCATCCCGATTTCGGATGCCCCGCGGGGAGGGAGCTGATCGATTTCCGGGCCGATCCCCCCGGGTGTTGGTCCACTTTAAACAGCCTCTTGAAGTGTCTAACAATTTCCCGCTCACTTACAGAACAGAAGCGCTTGCGATGGATTTGCCCCGTCAGCTTGTCAAGGACAAAAGGTTTAATGGTGTTGTCTTCTAATCCGGGAAATAAACAGCAATTTTCCATTGATCTTATCTTGATTTATATTCACCTTATTTTGACTTGCTAAATGTTTATTTCATTATTATTAATCACGTAAAATTATAATAAATTGCGATATCCAAAAATCTCACAAATCAACAACATTTCTAAAATCATCTACTTTGGGGTTTATTCATCAAGGGATAGCGGCAGGTAGCGCCTCGTAGCGGCAGGCAGCATCTGGTGAACACCGGGCACTGTACGCAATACCACATTTATGAAGCCGATTCTGGTGATCGACTGCAACAGCGTCATGTAGCATCAGATTCATCATTAAAAATGGCTTAACGTAGAGCGCCGACGCTCAAGCTTCCAGAGTGACAGGTAAGACCTGTCGCTACCGTTCGCTCTCCTATACATTTCAATGGACGTTCCTTCTAATCCCTTTCCTGATCCCATTTTTTTTTTTACTCTTTATAATATTTCTGACATCTCTCCTGGTCTGGAATAATCTATATTTGATTTTTTTTTTTTTTAGCATGTATGCAGAATTAACCTTACAGGTCTGGCATTAAAGTGTTAATGTCACAGTGCTCCAACAATGTCATTCCATGTGTTTTCGCTTTGTTACTGGTGGTAATGTGTTCAAAAATCACTTTAATCACACAGCTTCTGGCGCTCTATACTACAGCGAGCCAAATATGAGCACCGACACTGAGTCTGATTTTTTGTTGAATATGGTGGGTAGCGCCAAGGGCCAGACGCTCATCTGCCGCTACCTGGCACTAGTAATGAATCAGCCTGCTCATATTTCTGATATGATACTACTACCACTTACTAATTGAAAGTGTATATTGAGGTATTGTGTATATTACACATAGAACACTGCTGCTGGGCCCTCATCTCAGCAGCGGCCATAGCAGCAGTGTTCTGTGTGTACAGGGCTCACTTCTCTCTTCTTGTAGATCTTGGTGTACAGACGTGGAGGCTGATTCATTACTAACGGCAGGTATCGCCAGATGAGCGTCTGTATAGCAGCGCTTAGAGCAACCGCTAGTAGACGCTCATGTGCGGGTATCGGGCGCTGTAACAGAGCGTCTCGGTCGCTCTAGTAACCTGGCCGGCATTGATGAATGTGATGTGTGTTGGGCAATGTAACACCAGTACAGCGCTGCAGGGAGCGAAAGGTAGCGCCAGCTCAGTACGACCGACTCTCAGTGACTCGACCATACTTAATCATACTACCATAAAGGACACACACAGCATCGGCGCTCTGGATCTGGTCGCTGTAGCATAGAGCGCCAGACGCTGTGTGATTAAAATCTGTTTTTGAACACATATCCACCAGTAACAAAGCTAAAACACATGGAATGACATTGTTGTAACACTTTGACATTAATACTTTAATACCAGACCTGTAATGACAACTCAGCATAAAAAACAAACAAATCTCAAAAGTTTTTAAAAATGACTCTTTCTAGGCCAGGAGAGGTCACACAATTATTTGAGAGAAAAAAAAACCCTGTTTAAACAGAAGAAAAGGAACGTCCATTGAAATATATAGGAGAGCGACAGGTAGCGACAGGTAATACCTGGCTCTCTGGAAGCCAGAGCGCTGGCGCTATATGCTGAGCCGCCTGTAATGATGAATCGGACACTACATGGTGCTGTTCGAGTCGCTCACCAGAATCACTTTCATAAATACGCTGTAAGTTTGTAGACTAGCAGTAATTTCTTGTTACTGTAATGACGAAACGCTGACCAGTGGCAGAAAAATACAGCGCCAATCTTTTCAGGGTGGAAAAAAATTGGCGGCACAAAGTGGCGCTCTTTGGCGCAGAGATAATTGGCAGTCGGGTCAAACAGGCGCTGACACAGTCCGGCCAATACCTAGTGCAACAAAGCAAATTATTTGTTATATTAATACATATATATAAATACAAAAATGCATAACTGCCGCTATAGGCACCAGAATGATGCTAAACGGCGCACATCATAAATAAGGCCCAAAATATGACGTTATAGAGCTTTTCGGGGAAGGATTATAAGCAGGGAGCAAGGGGTGCCACCCCTGGGCCCCCACCAATTGCCCTGCAAGAGGGCCTCCACCGCAGGCCCGGACTCTGGAGTCTCCAGACGGGTGGCAGGTGGGCAATGATGCTATTGGTGGTAGTGGGGCCCTTCCACGATGGGGCAAAACAAACAGTTGTGGCGCTTGTTCCCACCCGGAGGCTGGAACACAGTGGAAGTTACTACCTCCACATTGTGGGTCGGGGCAATGCAAATCCACAGTGAGGGAGGGGGGAGAGGAGTTGCGCGCAGTGCAAAAAGGTGGTGACTGGCTGACGGCAGGGATGAGCCAGCGGTGGACCGAGGCGAGGAGGACAAGCAAATCGCAGTATTCTGCAGCTGGGCAGTGATGTCACTGAATGAGACCCAGGCTATTGGTTGTTGCTCTACAAGTACAATATTGGTAATGAAAATGGTGCCTTGTGTGACCCACCCACCTACCTACCTATCTGACCACCCATCCACCTGCCTAACTACTGACCCACCCACCTATCTACCTACCTAACTGACCACTCATCCACCTGCCTAATGACCTAACTACTGATCCTCCCATCTACCCACCTATCTACTTGCCCACCTACCTATCTACCTGCCTATTGACCCACCTACACAGCTGGCCATCCAAAATCAGGATACCCCACTGTGTGAAACCCCCCAGGTCGCCCGCAACACTTAATCCCAGTCCAACGGCGCATGCAGAACCCTGCTATGCCTCTAGCTCCCTGTTAGAGGGAAGCGCGAGATGCGGCCGCCAACGCACTTGGAGCCGCTGAGCCAAGACGTCGCTCAGACGTGCATAGCTCTGCGGCTCCGAGTGCGCTGATTGGTCGAGCGGCCGCGCTTCCGCGGTATGACTGGCCCAAGGGCCTCCACCACATTTGATCTGGCCGTGGTGCTAATATATACACTTAAGGCGGCACTTTACTCGAATCACCTCTTCCTCATTCATGTTGTACCAAATGGCAGCTAATCAAGTGACTAAAGTGACATAGTCAAAATCCTGGGTGTTGGTCCACTTTAACATATGGGTATAGGATTAACCAGTCCAGTTTAAATAACTTGTGTGGTTCATGGGAGCAGCCATGATGGAATTACTTGCGGCAGTAGCCCCATTGTCTTCTTTTAGAAGGAGAAGAGAGGGGGAGTGCTTTGTTTTATACATCTCCATAGAGGACATCTAGGGCTTCCTCACGATTCATGGTCATCCAAATAGCATGTGCATATTTCTAGGGTTAATTAACACCCGTGCCCCTGTGCAGGCGCCAATTTGCATCAGTAGACTTGCGCTTCAACCAATTTGCGCCCGTACTTTTGCACCTTCCTCTGCTTTATGGTAGGAAGTTAATTGCCTCAGCTGCCTTGAATTGGCTTGCTCCTGGAAGTAAATTTGCCCCAGCCCTAGATGAGGTGAGATCTTTCCTGTATCCTCCATGTAGCCGTCTGAGGAAATTGTGGCAGAACTCCTGCAGATCCAGTCTTCCAAGCTGGATAATAGCCTTGTGATAGCGACCCGCACCTTCCGTCCCAGGCTGGATGTGGGCGCTATGTCCGACCGTGCTTTATTCCATCTGACACAGTTGGATCGTCCTGCCCCGGAGGCACTATATGTAGAGCTGCGGCCTTGGTCAGTCCCCACCACGAAGAGGAGGCACTCAATTGCTGGTATAACCAGATTGGTTGGCAGCATGCAGTTCCTGGCGAACAGCTCGTTCCAGAGGCTGGGATCCCTCTCCGTGGGGGCGTCCCAGTCCAAAGTGAGCCGCACGCTGCATATATTCCTTTGGGCCATGATGCACTTGGCTCCCTGCTACATCTACTTCCCCCGCAGCCTGAGTGAGTGGAATGGCCTCAAAGTAGGGTTTTGCTCCCAGCTTGGATGCCCTAACGTGGATCCAAACTGTTGCCTCTGTTAGCTGTGCCTTGCAGATAGTGAATAGTCCTTGGACATTCTGTGCATTGCTTCATATTTGCCGTGTTCAGTTGTGACCTGACTTTTCTTTTCTGCTGTTGTTCCTCGTGTTTTTTGACTCTTTTTTCCTCCCACAGGAATCACAAGCTGGGCCACTCACTGGACGTCCAAGCCATCTGTGACAGCAGACTATGGCTTATGTGGGTCCTGCCACAATGCCCACAGCCTTCGGAATGTTGCCATATTCCAAATCTGCGATGGTTGACTGCTTGGTGAGTGTTTCGTTGTTTAATGTACATGTGTTGTGTTTTTTTTTTGTGGTTTTGTTTTTCTCCCTCAGCCATGTGTGTGTGCATTCTGATGTTCCCTTTGTAATACGTCTTTTACCTCCTGCTAGCTGTGCATTTCAAAACACTCTACACGGACACACAAACACAAGTCAAACATCCAGGGGAGTACAGGAAAACAACACGAGCAACAACACACTAGAGGGGGCCAGGGAAATAACACATATGTCATACGAGAACATAGCACAAGACAAACACGCTAAATGGAGTGGGCCAAAGTGGAAAAAAAGGGAAACATAGAGCACAAACCAGAGCTCTAGGGAAGACAAACCAGTGGGAACCTCAATGATCTTAAGGCCAAACACACATTGAGGATGCCAAATTTCAACAACATTGGTGTGGCATACAACAATCAAAGAAATACTTTTGGAAGTTTACTTGAAGAGTGTAGGGATTAGGCCAAGGGAGGGCTAATAAATAAGGGAGAACTAAATAACACACACACTAACAAACAAAAGACCAAAAATTAGGGGAGAGAGGAAAAAGGGCCACCAAGAAGACAAAACACCACCCACACAGGATGTCCGGAAGATTAGCAACACATAAAAAGCAAACCACGTAGAAGTAATTAATGTTTCTGTTTATTTCACAGAAGACAGGAATCCGAACGCCATGGAAGACCAACTCTCAACAATCCAATCCAGATTGGGGCCCTACAGAAGTGTGTAGACTGCTTGCGGAACTATGTCTGGCAAAGAGAATACGGAGGACCCTGCCAAGGCCAAGTTTGGGGGGAAGGCTCCTCTCTGTGTTTTGCAGGGAAGTTGGCCACCCCAGGCCAAAGTTGTAGTGGTATGGCCTAAGGTACTATTTTTATGTAGGCCACATTGGCCAAAGTTTACATTTTTAAAGTTTTGCTGATATTTCTCGCTTCAAATCCATGTTTAACACACACACACCCACAACCACACTAACCAGGGGAGTTAACAAGACAAACAAACACTTCACAGACTCTCTAGAGCAGTAGTCCTCAAACTTCCTCCTCAAGGGCCGAGACAGGCCAGGTTTTGCAGCTCTCTATGCTGATGCACAGATGTAATAATTAGGGCTATAGCTCTGTCTGAGCACCAGTTAATTCACCTGTGGAGTAGCGTGGAAAGCTGCAAAACCTGGCCTGTCTCAGCCCTTGAGGAGGAAGTTTGAGGACTACTGCTCTAGAGGTACACACACACACGGGGGTTAAGAAGAAGGATTAGCTAATGCCACTGTTAAAAAAACACAGTTGTGGAGTGTTGTTTGTCCTTTAAAGGAAACTTCATTTGAAAACAGACCGGAGATGGAAGGCTAATGCTCCAACTCTGCTTCGTGGCTTCAGTGGGTCTTTACTAGTGATAAAAGAGAGAGCTACGGTAACTCTCCAAAGTATGGGGTGAAAATGGCGCCTCAATTGTTATGACATGGGACGGGAGAGCTAACTCTCATATTCATGGTTAGATTTTAACATTCCCTTAAATAAGCTTATGGCTTCTCCGTGCGCCTAGTGGCCCACACTGCGCACTGAAATGGTGCACAATGGATACGTTTGCACTCGAATGCATGTGGAAGCGCATTCTTTACACCTGTGGAGGAAATTTGCGTTTCTTTTAGGCGCAAGCCATTTGGTGCGCTTCGCAAGTGCACACAGCCATGAATCATGCATCTAAGTGTATGCAAATTCATTTGCGCTCCTTCGAAGCGTTTTTGCGCACCGACAATAAATCGACCCTAATGGGGTGCTGTCCCTGTAATAAAAATGTGTGTGTGTGTGTGTGTGTGTGATAATGTCCCGAGCGCCAGCATTCCCGTCTTATCTGGCGCTGTGCTGTGAACTACATTGAAACTAGCAATTGCGCAGAATGCTACTAATTCGCTCTGATTGTTGCACTAAGTATTGGCCTGCCTATGTCAGTGTCTGTTGGACCCATTGGCCGATCATCCCAGCACCTGTGAGCGCCACCTTGTACTGCCGTTTTACCAGCACTCCCCAGCATATATATTAATTTATTCCTCCTTAAAGTGGACCAACACCCAGGATTTTTACTATCCTGGGTCTTGGTCCACTTCGGTGGGGCACCCCCGATCGGGGTGCCCCGCTGTGTGAAACCCCCCCGAACCCCCGAACAACTCACCTCTCCCCGCTCCCAGCGCCGACGTACAAGGTAAGAACTTGAACGTCTAAGCGGCGGCGGCCGCCGCCGCCTCCCTCGCGTCACTTTGAACGCGCGCGCCCCCGCGCCGGCCATTCGCAGACGGCCGGCGCGGAGGCGCGCACGCCTACAGGGGCGCGAGGGAAGATAAGGTAGGTGAGTTGGGGTGTTTGGGGGGGGTTTCACCCCGCGGGACATCCCGATCTCGGATGTCCCGCGGGGTGGGGGGTGATCGGCCCGGGAATCTTATAGATTCCCGGGCCAATCACCCATGGGTGTTGGTCCACTTTAAAATCTTTGCCGGAGTTTCATCATGACAGTTACAAGAAATCACTGCTGGGGACAAAGGGACACACTTTATAGTGCATTTAGGCTGCGTTTTAGTTGTTTGTGTCCAAATTACACATTGTTAAGCAAAAGAAGCCATTAAAATAAATTTTAATAACCCCCAAATCTAGGTCCTGTGTTTCCATTACTGACAAGTCACAATGCAAGTTCTGTACAAATAAATGTGTGTAATATTAATTATAAGCATTAAACACTTCAATCCAGTTCTGCCCATTGTGCTTTATGGGATCTTGACCTACAGCGGCAGGTTTCGTCTGGCGCTGAATCAACCAGAGCGCACGGTGCTGCAAGCTTTTCGGGGCTAGTGTTCAATAAGACGCTAGCCGGTGGCTGCATCGGCTTTGCCTTTTTTTTTATTTCTTAAATAGGATGCTGGGAGCTGCTGAGGTCACAAAAGTGGTGCTGTGTGGCATTGGCTTTCCATATATTAAATATATATATATATATTATTTTTTTTTTAATATATATATATATATATATATATATATATATTAAAGAGGTGACATAAATACGAATGAAACTATATATACATCTATCTATCTATCTATCTATCTATCTTTCTATCTATATATATAAAGTTATTTTGTATTAGTGTCAATACAATACAAAATAACTTTGTGAAATTTTTACAGACTGATCCAACACCAGTTGGTTCACTCCAGCGTGGACATTTGTTGTGTATATATATATATGTAGATAATATTTGAAGTAATTTTTAAAGCGCAAGCGCGGTGTTAGATGAAATTTATTTTATCATATGTGAATATCTATATATATATATATATATATATATATATATATATTAAATATAATGATATAAATATCTTTTTTTTTACTCTCACATTGCACTGATCGTTTTTATAACACGCGATCTACCAGATGTAAATCGCACTCCCTCGCGGCTTTGTGTTCCCTCTTAATCCGATGCATGCGATTTGCCTGAATGGTGACTTTTTATTTGATTAGAATAATGTGGTTAATGTTGTCGCACAACAATGCCACGCCACGCTCCGAGCCGCAGCGCACAGCAGTCATTCTTTTTATTTTCATGGGCGTGAAGGTTGAAAGGTTATTAGAGGCAGCAGGCAAAATGTGTTTGCTGCGGCCTCTGACCCTCCGGAGGTCAAAGGAGCACCCGGCACAAATAGAAAATCTATGCGGCAATCATGGCGAGTGATAGATGCCCAATTAAGCTGTTTTACCCAAAATAAATACAACGGGCACTGCCACAAAATTAGTGATAGGGATGGCAATAGAGAGCTTGCTGGAAGAAGGGGCGCACGTGTGATCTCTGTGCATGGCACTTGTTACACCGCCAGTGGGAATAGATGGCATTTGCTTGTAGGAAGCCTCAGATAAGGAGAACAAAGCCTGTCCAGAGGGAGGTCAGATGGAGAACGCATCCTGCTAGCAGCCATGACACTAGGCCGCCTATCAGAGAAGCCACCTGGAACATGGAAAACATCTTATCAGGGCTGTTTCTAGGGGAGGGGGGGCGAGCAGGGCAAGCACCCGGGGTGCCAAGGCCATTGGGGCCCCTTTATCCCAACCATCCTGTTTTCTGCAGATGAGTCAGGGCCACTGTTAGTATAAATATAGTTAAAATAAATGTGTGTTACAATTATGTCCCCAGACCTGTAATTTGCTTATCAGCAGCTGCAAGTTTCTTATAGTCCTGTGGCTCTGTGTTGCTCAAGTGGGGGTGGCTTTCCTGGCCTTGAGTAAAGCCCTCAGTACAGCTGCAGCCTACTAATCCCAGGATCTTTACACTGACGAGGGTGAGCTCCACTTCCAGCAGTAGTAATGAACCTCGCCAGGTGAGAACGCTGCCAGTAACGCTTTGACTACTGGAACACAACATTGTGATCCCCTCATCTGAAGAGGCTCAATAACAGCAGGAGAGGTTAAAGTGGACCAAAACCCAGGATTTTGACCCTGGGTTTCGGTCCTTGTCCCCAGGGGCACCCCAATCGGTGGTGCCCTGTTGTGTGAAACTCCCCAGGTTGCCGAAAGCAACTCACCTCTTCCTGGTCCTACAGAGCATGCACGGCCACTCATCCAATCAGCGTGCTCGGACGTCACATTGTCTAAGCCTTCGTCTAAGGAGAGTGGTTCCGAGCGAGCTGATGGTCACATTCCCCGCTACCCTCTAACAGGGAGCGTGCCGACCATTCACAAATGCCTGCTAGAGGGACAGCGGTGATGCGGCTGTGGCTCGCACATGGACCGGGAAAGAAGGTACGTTTATGGGGTGACCTGGGGGGTTTCACACAGTGGGGCATCCTGATTTTGGATGCCCCGGGGGGAGAGAATGGATTGGCTCGGGATTCTTATATATCTTCCCGGGCCAATCGCCATGGGTTTTGGTCCACTTTAAACCTGTGAGCTCAGGAATGTGGAGCGTTGTCTCTGCCTCAGCCAATTAAATGGTTAGCTAGTCAGGAAGTCTGAACTGTACACCAAACTCACCAGTTGGTGTACGTTGCTAACATTACCACTATGGGGGTTATTTAAGAAGGAATAGCGCCAGGTAGTGCCTCGTAGCGGCAGGCAGCGTCTGGTGAACGCCGGGCACTGTACACAAAACCACATTTATGAAAGCAAATCTGGTGAGCGACTCTAACAGCGACATGTAGCGTCCGATGTATTATTACAGGCGGCTCAGCGTATAGCGCCAGCGCTTTAGGCTCAGGAGCACCATGTAGTAGCTCTGTAACGCTCTCCAAAATATTGCAATGGGCTTTCAGAGCTGAGAGTCGGTCACACTGAGCTGGCGCTACCTTTCATTTGCTGCAGCGCTGCACTGGTGTTAAAGCGCTCAACATTACATTCATCAATGCAGGCCAGGTTACACTCTAGTGACCGAGACACTAGGTTACAGCGCCTGATACCCACTTACAACAACTACTATAGCGCCGCTATACAGACGCATGAAAGTAGAATTACCCTTTAAACATGAAGCTGAGGTGCCTAGATGGTGCGGTGGGGGGGGGACAGAAATCATTGATATTTAAAGAGAAACATTTCAGATATTGTGGAGTCAATAAAAACTCCCCAAACCTGCATTGCTCGCCCTCTCCAGTTTCAATTTATAGTTTTTTTGACCTACCTGTCAGGTCACCTCACGCTTTGGCATCCCTCTGTCCCGCCATGTCTCCGTCGGGCAGCGCTATCATGCCGTCGCATCATGCACTGCATCGCCCCTTAGATCTTGCGCATGCGCATCGTCACTGCATAGGCTGCAATGACACTCGGCGCAGAAGAGTGTGAGATCTGAGGAGCGACGCGTGACATTTGAAGAAAGGACGGCTAGAGGTAAGGACGGCTAAGCCTGCTGCGATCGCTCAGCGACGGCTAAGGGGGGTGGTTCGTGGAAAGGGGCCAGGAATACTGCCGGATGTCAGCTTTTTAGATAACACCGACATCCAAAAGGTAGTGAGGGAGGGGGGAGGGATGTTTAGAGAGGAACATCAGAAAAGATCTAATGTTCCTCTTTAACATGTAAATGAACAGCGCCAACATGGGCACTGTGAAACCACAATACTCAGGCGTACAGCTCCATGTGCAATACAAAAGACTTTAATTGTGGATGGCAGCACAGTGACCAAGAGGCCGATTCATTAATAGCGGCAGGTAGCGACAGTTGAACGATTGTAGCGGCATTTTCAGAGCGCCCGCTAGTAGTCGCTGTGCTTGGCCGTTCGGTAGTTGATAGCGAGTCTGGCTGTATGGGAGCACATGATAGCGACTGGCCCTAGCGACCGGCTCCCACCAAATTCATTAAAAAATCACGCTCAAAAAATTCTCGCGCTGTAAAATGCATGTTTAAACCCCAGAGCGCTGGCGGCGATGGGTTAAAAGTAGTTTTTTAACCCCCAAACAGCCATATTTTTGGAAACCAAAAAAAACAAGTTTTTAAATAATTTTGTAATATGAATACATTAATATCAGACCTGTAATATCAATTCTGTACAATTTTTTTTTTTTAATTTTTTTAACCTTAAAAAAAAATTTCTAAAATGGCAGAAGTGGTCACAGAATTTTTCACATTTAAAAAAAAAAAAAAAAAAAAAATTAATAATTATGAATATTTAAAGATTGTTCCATTGAAATGCATTGGAGCGCGCCAGGTAGCGAGAGGTCATACCTGTCGCTGTTCAAGGTCGGACGCTGGCGCTGTGGGCTGAGGCTGGAATAATGATGAATGAGTCGCTATATGGCGCTATCTCAGTCGCTAAGCAGGATTGGCTTGATAAATGTGTGATTGTGGTGGGGAGCCGGCGTTCTCGTGGCGGGGCCCGTCATTACCGGTCGCTCACCAGTCGCTACCTGTCGCTATTCCTTCATAAATAAGGGCCCAAGTGAAAACACATGGGATGACATTGGGAACATACAAATGACAAGACACATGATTGACAGGCATAAAAAACGCCAAGTTAGCAGCGGGTAACACAATAATTAACGTAAAAAAAAAAATTTAGAACAGGCCGGGGATTCTTGACTGAGAAAAAAAATAATAAAATACGCTAACCAGAAGTCACGAAGAAAAACGGGACTGGAATGGCTAATTGAAGTCAATGGGAGAACGACACGTCTGATGTGATGTGGCACTGTAGGGAACACAGCGCCGGCGCTAACAAAGCACCTGGCACTCTTGATACATGGCGCTACATGGCGCTACACATTTTTTGTCATCAAAAATATCATAAACAAATAACGTGTCGCTATGTGGCGTTAGCGTTTATTACATAAACCCCTTAGTTACACCACTAGAGGAAAGAAATAAAAATCACGAACCAAATTGTGCACTAAACCCCCCCCCCCTTCCAGAACCCAAAATCAGACAGGGTGGCAATGCCCCCCCATCCTATGTAGCTTTATAGAGGTGACATAAGCTGTCACATGACGGAGCACAAAGTGGGACTGCCAGCACAGACCCTAGAGCCCTCCAACTCAGCCGCTCAACAGACACACCAAGTATGGTTATTTACAAAAACGTTATTTAATGGCCCATATATATCTTAAAAACAATTAAAAACATGATAGCTGGCAGGGGTGTACAATGGACTACTTTACACAATATTTTACAAAATAATAAATTAATCCCAGTGTATTATATATACAACTTCAATCAATATTATCACCAAATATAAATAAACAAAAATTGTTTAAAAATTGTTTGTATATGCCCATAAGTTACTCCAAGAAATTGTGCAGATAGAGAGTGCTAAAAAAGCCTCAAAAAGGAGGAAAAGTGCATATGATAAAGACTAAGATCAAAGAATAAAAGGTCAAATATGACCAAGAGGTATATATCAATAGGAGGCCATGGAAACCATGGCCTAAAGTGCAGAGTGCAAGAAAGTGCAAGTGCTGTGAGCAGCAGAGAATCTTCAAGGCATATACAACTTATTAGCACAAATAACACCAATTTAAAAGAAATTGTCCAAACACCAAATATCAAAGCATCTAGAAGCAATCTACATTACCGCATAATGTGAGGTCCTGGTGCACCACCATACCCAGCATGCCCGTACCGCTGACGCGTTGCGTGGCAATGAGTATCTGCCACTTCATCAGAGTGTCTGCCACACTCTGGAGTAACTTATGGGCATATACAAACAATTTTTGATCAATTTTTGTTTATTTATATTTGGTGATAATATTGATTGAAGTTGTATATATAATACACTGGGATTAATTTATTATTTTGTAAAATATTGTGTAAAGTAGTCCATTGTACACCCCTGCCAGCTATCATGTTTTTAATTGTTTTTAAGATATATATGGGCCATTAACCTCCTTAGCGGTGATCCCGAGCGTGACTCGGGGTAAATTTGCGCTGTAAGTAGCGGTAACCCCGAGCCACGCTCGGGATCTATTTGGCAGAGGAGCAGGGCGGCGCAGTCTCCTTACCTCCTCCCTGCGATCCAGCGATGTCCCCGCTGCGATCGCAGGTGAGAGCCGCGGCTGCGGCGTCCGTCGCACTTCCGGGTTCCGTCTCTGTGAGCCGCAGAGGCTCATGGGGGCGGAGCCGTGCGTCAGAGACAAATGTAATGGTAACGCTTTCGTTACCATTACATTTGCCTCTATCATAACGCCAGGGGGGTTAAATAAAGTTTTTGTAAATAACCATACTTGGTGTGTCTGTTGAGCGGCTGAGTTGGAGGGCTCTAGGGTCTGTGCTGGCAGTCCCACTTTGTGCTCCCAGTGTTGCCCGTTCTGCCGGGCAATTGGGCCCCTTCCAGCCTGCATCCAGATACACACATATCATTTGGATATTCAGCGCTGTGCGGGTTTATTCTCTTTTGCTGTCACATGACGGAGACGCATAGGGCGGGGAGAAGCAAGCGGCACTGGCCCCTGTTTCTGAGTATAATGTTCCCTGCTGGTCCTCCACTGTCCAATCCTAACAGGGTTGGGCCGCTCCCTACTCACACACAGCCACCGCTGGGATTTAGAAGAAAAGTCCACTCACCTTACCTGCACTCCCCCCGTGGCTGATCATCCTCTTACAGCCCTGGTTTCGGCTGGTGGGTGGGTGTGGCCTGTGTACAGATGCCACCACCGACATACACAGGCCACGCCCACCACCCTTAAGGCGAATATAATTTACTGACCCTAGATTAGCGCCATAAGAAGCACAGACACCTCCCCTGCACATACACACACTTTCGGGGAGCGTCTTATGGAGCATCCAAAGGTAAGCCAAGAATGCGGCCTATGCATGCATTGTGGGATCGCTGGCGAGGTGCGTTTAGTAGACAATCCAGGGAATTTGATATATTGGGGCATCCCAAATCAGGATGTCACAGGGATGCCCGTTGTTCCTCTTTAAGGCTGGAGAGCAGATCTGTATCTGGAAGAAGGAGAGTATTAAAGGAGGAAAGTCTTAAAGGAGCCACAGCACTCAACCCTGTTAGCTTGCAGACCAACCTAAAATCTGTCTCTAAATCTGGTTAATAACAGAGGACTCGGTCCACGCACATCTGCAGAAGTATGATGAAACTGCACCACCAGCGCCAAGGTGCCCCTGTGAGGTGCAGTCCTAACTCTAATCTCTGAGAGCCCCATTTGGGACATACAATGCAATAGATAAATTGGGAGCAGGCTTACCTGAGGTCGCCCTAAAACCTCGAGTGCAGCCCATGGGGTGGAAGGGTCAAAGACCTTGCAATACAGCCTAGACCCCACACACCATGTGCTTGCACAAATTCAAAAGAAACAAAGGAGGGGTGGCAGCCGCTCAGACCATTTTATAACTAACCTGGGAGGTGCACGTTAGCAAGGCAATTAGGATACATAAGTCTTAAAGGAGCCACAGCACTCAACCCTGTTAGCTTGCAGACCAACCTAAAATCTGTCTCTAAGTTTGGTTAAAAACAGAGGACTCGGTCCACACACATCTGCAGAAGTATGGAGAGTACTGTCATCAAATAATATGGCAGCAACTCTGTGCCAGCATAGGTCTCGGTCTGCTTATCAACCCAGAATTCAGGAGGTGCTTACCTCTTCCTTCTAGTGATCTGTCTGATAGGGGACCAAAAAATAACAGCACTACAGAGCCACAGCTGTTTACTGCCTCCTTTCTGATGGAGCCCTGCAGAGAAGAAGTGAGTATTTCCTGAATTTAGGGCTCATGGAGCTGCTGAGTTAGTGTGCCTGAAAACCAAGACCCTCCCTGGCACAGAGTAAGGTTTCAATCCCTTTTGGTAATGCTGGAACACAAAGGAGATGGTTGTGATTTCCATATATCTAGCTTTTCAGGCCAGAGGGAAGCACATGTAAATGTAGGAATGATCTGCCCTCTAGTGGCTGTACTTGGGAGTGCTACAGCCAAGAAGATATCATTCAACAACTAATGATTAAAAATACCATTTTGTGAGTACTCACCTGAAAAATGGATATTGTTGGTGTGCCACACACCCCGCTTCACTTCTTAAATATTCATTACTTCATGGGTTAATCACCTGCAGGTGACGTAGTGCAGAGAGGAAGTCTTGTAACGAGCCCCCTTCCAGCCTATATATACCTGGTACCTCCCTTCAATCACCAGTATAATCAAAAAGCAGTAATACAAGGTACCAGTATTCCACCAGTAACCTCAAAATCAAATATGATATAAAAAAGGCTTCACCATATAAAGGCTTCGGTAATACCGAAAAGGGCGGGTGTGAAGCGGGGTGTGTGGCACACCAACAATATCCATTTTTCAGGTGAGTACTCACAAAATGGTATTATTCTTGGTGTGCCACACACCCCGCTTCACTTCTTAAATATTCATTACTTCATGGGACATCCAAAAGCAGTGTCCACAAGGGCTGGGCAACTCAAGGCCAGGTGAAGCATAACTTAAACGACTGCAGTCTGCAGAACTTTGCGGCCGAAAACAGCATCCGCTGAGGCCCGCACCTCAACTTTGTAAAACTTAGAAAAAGTGTGAACAGAAGACCAAGTGGCGGCCTTACAAACCTGTTCAACAGAAGCTTGGTGCTGAAAAGCCCAAGACGCCCCAATGGCGCGAGTAGAATGAGCAGTGATACGAAAAAGGGGGAACTTTCCCCTTCGCAGAATAGGCCGCAGTAACGGCCTGACGTCTCCACTTGTTAATGGCAGATTTGGCTGGTGCCAAACCCTTCTTAGGCCCATGGGGCACAACAAAAAAGGAATCCGTCCTACGAAAAGGAGACGTGATAATCAAGTAGTACTTAACACAACGTACTACATCCAAACAATGCAAAACCCTCTATTTGTCATTCTTAGGATTAGGACACAAGGAGGGAAGAACAATATCTTGGTTCAAATGAAAAGCAGAAACAACCTTAAGAAGAAAGCCTGGCTTGAACCGAAGGACCACTTTATCCTGATGCCTCTCAAAGTAAGGCGCCTGGATAGACAAGGCCGCCAACTCTGACACGCTGGACCGAAGTGATCGCTACCAAGAAGACAATCTTCTGAGTCAGGGTAGACAAAGCAATATCTCGCAAAGGCCCAAAAGGAGGCGCCTGAAGAGCAGAAAGAACCAAATTCAAATCCCAAACAGGGAGTAATGGTTTCCTGGGAGGCCGCACATGCGTAGCCCCCCTGGAAAAAATTTTTTAACTAAAGGTTCAAGCGCAACCCTCTTCTGAAAAAAAGATAGATAAGGCAGAGACCTGCCCTTTCAACGTACTTTAATTTAATTTAGTTAAAATACAAACACAAAAGTTTGTTATAGAAGAATATCCTTGGTGCTTGCCATGCTACCAATCCAATTCCCCATTGAATTCCACAATGCAAATGTAATCATCATTGTACTACCAAAAATTTTTTTTTTTTTTTTTTTTTTTTTTTCCACAGTTGTCAACTGTCTTACTTGCCAATGCGCAGGTTATTACTAACACAATAGAACATATTGTACATTATAGACAATTAAACCTGCTCAATGATTCACTTGCCCAAATCATAGCAGTGAGTAATATCATGTAATAAGCGGTAAACTAGTTTCACCCCCACTAGGGGGCTTCTTCAGTACCAAACCGCACTTAAGGGCACTTGATCAGCCTATCCAGGCCCGTTAGATTATTCCAAAAGCCTCATGTCCAGGTGCACAATCCCAAAATTGATGCTGGATGGACAGGTTTAGATATCCCAAGTTAGTTAGAGCTCCGTTCGCCAATTATGAAGGAACGGCGTCTGCCCTATGTTGAGAGGTTCCCTATTCCTCAATGATAAGGGAAGCAGAAATACAGGCTTGGGGTCCGCTCTCTCAGCTAAGATGTAATCCGCTGGTCTGCCTGGTAACCATCCAGGGCAGGTCTAAAGGAGCCCGCCCAGCAATACACGTCCGTGCATGTTGTGCTGCATGCTTGACCCGGATACTTTAGCTGGAGACCAGAGTCCAGCCCTGATTGTAAAACCTGGAGAGCGAAACGACCCTACAAGGAAAAATTTTATCTCACACCAAGCAATATAGGCTTTCCAAGTCCTATAGTAGGTGATGGAAGAAGACCTCTTCTGGGCATTGATCAGAGTCTTAAATGACTGAATCAGAAAGACCCTCCTCCTTCAGGATGGAGGTTTCAGCAGCCAGGTCATCAAACCCAGCGCTGGTAAATTGGGGTAACACAATTGACCCTGAGTGAGCGGATCGGGCCGAATAGGTAGAACGAACTGGTCCACTGCCAGCCGAACGATATCTGTGAACCTCACTCGTCTCGGCCACCTAGGGGCCACGAGAACAACTTCTGAAGAACCCTGCCCAGCATGGGTATCGGAGAGAACAGGTATAGAAATCCCAGAACTCCCCAGCTCAGGGACATGGCGTCTACTGCCAGAGCCAGAGGATCCTGGGAGAGTGACACGAAGTTCGGGAACCTGTGATAGTGATGAGGGGCCAACAGGTCCACCTCCGGGGTCTCCCATTGGAGACACAGTAAGCGAACCACCCGAGGATGGAGAGCCTATTCTTCCAGATGGGGAGAGCTCTTGCTCAACCGGCCCACTACCTGTCTCATCACCACTGGAATGTGAACCGCCAAGAGACAGGGAACATGGAACACTGCCCATGTCCGGACCAGGGACACCACTCTGAGAGTACTCAGACTACGCGTCCTTCCCTGAAGACCACGTAAGCAACCGCTGATCGATTGTCTGAACACATCTGGACCAAAAGGCCCAGAACGTACTGAGTCAGGAGAGCAAACACCTGACGGATGGTTCTCAGATTCAGAATATTGATGGGACAGTGGGGCCTTTAAGCTCTCCACTGCCCCTGGGACCGCGGTTCCTTCCAGAATCTGCCCCATCCCGACAGACTGGCGTCCGTGGTGACAACTTTCCAAAAGGGGGGTCAGGAAAAGCCTGCCCTACACAAGATTGGTCGAGACCAAACACCACAGGAGGGACTGCCGTACCCGGGAGGACAACTGGAAGGACTGATCCAGCGACTGAGGTTGCTGGTCTTAACACGCTAACAGAAATAGCTGAAGCGTTCTCGTGTGAATTCGGCAAAAGAAAGACACACTCTGTCTTGATGAGAGTTCAGGCCAGGATGAACCGACCCATGAACGGACCGTGAAGAAGGGTGAGACTCGAATTCCAGGTCGTAACCGGGCGACACTACCTCCTGGATCCATCTGCCTGGAACCGCTTGGTTCCAATGGTAGAGGTGTCGCAATAGTCCCCCCACCCGCACGGGTGAGGGCAGCCCCTCAACGCTGAGTGAGCTTAACAGCAGGTTTTTGGGCTTGGTGCCCCAGGACTGAGTGGGCCGGCCACGGCCCCTCCCCCGAGTCCAACCTGCGCCACAGGTAGCGGGAAAGGACGCACCCCTGCCCGCTCTGAATCCTCGAAAGGAAGGCCTACCGGAACTTGTCCCCCTGAAGGGACCACAGGGCCTCTTGCATTGTGGCATCTTACCACCCTTTGCGACAGAATCAAATTTCTCCTCAAACAGACGCAACCCCAAAAAGGGGAGAGCTGTGAGCACCCTTTTTGGAAGCCGTGTCCGCTGACCACTGACGCAGCCATACTGACCCGCGAATAGCCACCAGCATAGCTGCCGCCCTGCTACTCATAATCAGCGCCTGGTCCTGAGCAGCCAGGACATAAGCCACAAAAGATTCACACTGCTTAAGCGCAGTGAACTGTTTGCAAGCGGGATTAAGATCCTCATATAGCCCTGAATTAAGGATTTAACTGCCAATAGCAGAAAGGCTGAAGCACATACCGGGCGCAACGCTGACCTGGAATAGATTACAACCAAGTCGAGCGTATTTGGTCAATTCGACGATCTTCCCCATCTTTGGGGACAGTGGTCTCAGCAGATTGTACCATAGCCGAGCTGGAGTGCCCTAGTACAGGGGTAGCCCCAGGCGGTCTCCCATCCAAGTACTGACCAGGCCCGTCACTGCTTAGCTTCCAAGATCAGACAAGACTGGGCGCATTCAGGGCGGTGTGGCCGTAGGCCTCAAAAAAATGTAATTAGCATATGCCCCCTTGTGCTCTTATAGTCAACAAAACATAAGCACAATGGCCAACTGGAAGGAATTCCAGATAACCGCGTGGGATGTTCCCATTCCTTAAGAACCACCCTCTCAAAGAGGTGTTGTCTGGGGAAAAACCAAACGCGGCTGAGGCTCCTTAAACAACCAACCCCTGGCGGGGCGGGCACCTCAGGCATATCTAAACTCAAAATTTTAAACATTTGAGCCAGAATAGAGGGGGTGTCCAAAACAACCCCCTCTGACCAATCGCCAATCTCATCAGCCACAAGCTGACCTGTCGGCTCATCTGACTCAGACGGGAATTCATCCTCGTCCGGGCATCCATCGGACCATTCCACAGGTACACAAAACTGGTCCTGTGGAGCCGAAGGTACCGGAGTCAGGTGCCTTCGTTTTGCAGCGACCTTTAACGCTGCTTTAACGGGCATCACTTTCCGGGGGCTGGGCTGTGCTGCCACCTCGGAATGCGAATCCCCACTTTGACAGTGTCATGCGGGGTCCGGAAATAGGGAGGGAGAGGTAGGAGAAGATGAAGGATGCGATGGCCCCGCAGCCGAAGCAATGGACTGGCGCGCAACAGTCTGTTTTGCACAAGGGATGCAAATAAGACATCATCAGCTGGGAGTGGAACCCTATAACCTACGCACCCCCCAAACGGCTCACAGAACCGTTTCCGGAAATTACGGAAGCCTCAATATGGTGATTTATGGTATTCGCAATACTGGGACTTTTAAGGCATAAGCCAACCCGGGATGCCCCTTCATTAGTAATGTCCCGGAAGGGAGGATTTTTTTTTTTTTTTTTTTTTAAGTTAAGTTAAGGTCCCCTTTAAAGAACTATATATATATATATATATATATATATATTTATATATATAGTCTATGTATATATACATTCACAAAGATATCCCAATAGTTAGCCAGGCACATAGAGCCAGAGGGCCACCATAAGCAGGGATCCCAGGATCTGCAAGGAAAAACCATCAGATCCTCACATGTGTATAAACCAACATAAGCATGGCACCAAAGTGCCCTTAAATCACGCCCCCCTTAATACAGAGTGACTCCCCACTGTATTACTACAAGGAATGCATTCCCCATTTAATGGCCCAACGGGAGGGGCCGCTTACCTGGACAGCAAAGGCAGCAGCCTGGAACAAGACTGCAGCCAGCAGCCAGCACAGAAGACAAAGTGCGGCCGTGCGCCCATGCGATTTCCTACATTGAAGGAAGCAAAACGCTGGGCCCGCCGCAGACGCCGCAGACGTCGGCGCCGCGCGTCAGCGGGCCCGCCCCCCCCCCCCCCTACGCCGATCAGCTGGAATCACTTACAGCTGGGCCACAACACGTGCGCTCAGGCGGCGGAGGGGGGAGGGTAAAAACCGCATGGTGGTGTACAATGCAAACATGAATGCCAGGCGAGGAGAGGGGAGAGGGGAGAGGGAGGGAGGGGAGAGGGGGCCACAAAGCAACAAACTGCAAGAGAAGTGGCCAGCCTTTACCCAGCGCAGCCTGCCCTTAAAGCAGACCCCAAAAAAAAAAAAAATACACATGCTACAGTGAATGCATAAACATGACACATATGTTAACATGCAGTGATACAAGTGAAACACACATACTAAAGCACACCCTCATACACCCCCCCCCCCCCCCCCCCCAGTGAAGGGAGAAAGGACCGGAACGGGGGAGTAAGGGGCTACGGGGACCCTCGGGACAGGGGCATCCCATTTCCGGATCACCATGCCGGATTGCCGCATTGCCCCCAAAGGAGGGGGATGAGCGGAGGAGATAAGCTCCTAGGCACCAATAGTGCCGTCTACCAATTACCCGGTGAGCAGCCTAGGCTGGGAGGCTTCCTATCCACCATAGAGGTATACAACTCAAACCGGGCAGAAATAGACCAAAAGGGGGGTGGCGGGGTAAGCCCCGACCTACCTGTAAGCAGGAAACTTCCAACCTCTGTTCGTCAAGCAGAGAGAAAAATACTGGTGATTGAAGGGAGGTACCAGGTATATATAGGCTGGAAGGGGGCTCGTTACAAGACTTCCTCTCTGCACTACGTCACCTGCAGGTGATTAACCCATGAAGTAATGAATATTTAAGAAGTGAAGCGGGGTGTGTGGCACACCAAGAATATAAAATATTATATTATATAATATATATATATATATATATATATATATATATATATATATATATATATATTAGAACATGTACCTGGCGCTGCCAGTGTCAGTGCGTTAATTAGATTTGTTCCAAGGGTGCCCAGGAGGCCAATCTATGCAGGGAAACCGCCAGAAGCCTGATATACTCAGGCAGTTATGCACTATTTATGTAAATTGTAACGTAAATGCACAATAGAAATGAAAAACTAAATCCTAATTACCTAATAGCCAAACTGAGATGTCATGTCATAAGACTTTATGACAGAACCTGTTTATAAACAACATTGGCAGTTTTATTGCCAGGTGCATAGACGTTAAGATTTTTACCTGATCCAACTCTGGAGCAGGCAACATACAACTGTCCATGAGAAAAATACAATTCTGTGATTACTCACCTGCAGAATTGGTATTATGAGTATACAGTATGTCCTGCTCCAGATAAGATTCTTTACTCTTGGGTATTACTCCGCCAGATGGCGCTGGACTGCAGAGACTGCGAAATTGGCTCCTCCCGGCCCCTCAAATACCCGGGACCTCCCACAGATCCCCAGCATTGAAAAGCAGTTAACAAGAAGCAGGGAGAATGAAACATAACCAACCAGTAACTATCAACAATGAAACTGGAGCTCCTCAAGATGAATGCATCGTGGGATGAGCCAGGGAAGCTGGCCAAAACACTGAGAAAAGAAATATCCGGTTCCACAATGCATTGGACGTTAGGAGAGTGGCCCATCTTGCAGTTGCTGAAATTATTAGCGAAAAAAAAAAGGTCACTAGACTGCCAACACAAAATACACAGGCAAAACAAGGGCCAATTGGGACACAGGGAAGTTGGTTTAGGGAAGGTGAAGCAAGACTAACCTAATTGGAGGAGAGTGGGCAAGAAGGAGGAGCAATGTGGACCTAAACATACTGGGAACATAGGGAAGCTGGTTTAGGGTAGGTGAAGCTAGGCTAGCCTAAAGAGAGGAGAGTGGGCAAGAAGGAGGACCTAAACATACCAAAACATATACTCTTGAGAAGCTGGGAGAACCAGGGCCACATGCATGCAATCAATGGCGCCCAAGACACTTGGCATATTTGATTTCAGGAAAAGGGGCACGGCTGACCGAAGGCTGGGACTGACAGTGCCCTAGTCTCTGGAAGGAGCCATTTTCAAAAAATTGGAGGCAGCCAACCAATTTGGTCATACCTCCAATTGCATGCCCCTTTTTTTGTGGTGGTGCAACTCTGTGTAAAGCTTCTCAAGAAATAGGTGGTTAAGTCGGTTCAATTCAAACACCTGCTGATTGGTCATCTGATCGATATCCAGGTGACTGGGTGTATCCCTGAGCTCTGGAAGTTACATGGTTAACAGTCGCCGCTGCTGCACATGTTTATACTCTTCAAAAACTTGTCAAAGAGTTCCATCGTAGATGCGTTGTCTGGTTCCCTATAGCAAAAAAAGGGAGTCATTTTGAACCGGAAACATACCTTTTTTTAGAAGGCCAAACAGGGAAAATCAGTGCTTACCTGTTTCTCAGAGAGTAACACTAACCTACAAAGCTCTCTTGTGCAAGCCCCCTTCCTACATTTCGTCTCTAATCCAGCATTACCAACTCAGAAGCAACCTCCGCTCTGCCTCTCACATTCTCCTTCTTCCTCTCACATTCTCCTGTCCTTTCTCCTTGGGCACCTCTTTGCTCTCCCATCTTCAAGACTTCTCCCGTGCCTCTCCACTTCTCTGGAATGCCCTCTCCTGGTCAATCATTCACCATTCAATGCTCCAAGCCTTCAAAGTGGAATGAAACCCTAAAAGATTTCATGGCCGGCTGTTGGCAGCATATTGTACACAACACTCTTCTTAAATGCAGAAACGTCTGTTTATTCAGCAACAATCAAGAACATAAACGTGAACAGGATACATCAGCAACATATCTCAACATGAAGCAAACAAACACAGCTCCTTTCTGTTAGCAGGTTAAACACACTATGTATACAGTACATGCTTTGCCTAAGACGTCTTGTTTTTTCTTTAAACTAACTTTATCAACAGTATAACAAGAAGACAGTCACATACAGGATGTCATTGTGACATTTAAGCTATTCCAAAACCCCCACTCAACATCTACTTATCCTGTTAGTCCCATTGTGGTTCTAAATTCCTCAAACATGGCTCTTGATAGTGGCTTTGTCATGCTATCGGCTATCAACTTGTCAGACTCGCAAAAAACAAACTCAAGCATCCCATGTGCCACTAAATCACATAGGTGGTGATGTTTCACATCAATGTGCTTAGTTCTTGCACTGATCTTCTCACTGCTGGCAAGTTTAATACATCCTTGGTTGTCCTCATAGATAATGGTTGGCTGAGTTAATGATTTACCAAAATCTTCCATAAGTTGTTTTAACCAAACTATTTCTTGGCTTGCATGAGCAACCAACATGCATTCTGCTTCTGATAAAGACAATGCAACTGACACCTGTTTTCTGCTGGACCAAGAAACTGAAGTTTCTCCTAACTTGAACAAGTAACCACTTGTTGATTTCCGATCACTTGAATCTTCAGCCCAGTTTGCGTCTACATAATCTCTGAGAGTCAGATCTCCTAGTGGAGATATCTTAAGATTTAGCCTTTGAGTTTCGTTAAAATATTGTAGCAGTCTCTTAGTCGCATTCCAGTCTCTTTGGCATGGCTTGCTTACTCGTCTACAAAAATACAATTCTGTGATTACTCACCTGTAGAATTGGTATTATGAGTATACAGTACGTCCTGCTCCAGATATAGTACTTACTCTCAGGTATTACTCCGCCAGATGGCGCTGGACTGCAGAGACATCGAAAATAGGCTCCTCCAGGCCCCTCAAATACCCAGGGACCTCCCACAAATCCCCAGCATTGAAAAGCAGTTCAGTTAACGAGAAGCCAGGAGAATAAAAACAACCCAAACTAGTAACTATAACAATGATAACAATCACCATACAGGGGATCCAAGATAATGCAAAACCAAGGGTGGGGTGGAGCAGGACGTACTGTATACTCATAATACCAATTCTACAGGTGAGTAATAAAAGAATTGTATTATTCTTATTATAAGGTACGTCCTGCTCCAGATATAGTACTTACTATCGGGACATCCAATAGCAGTGTCCAAAAAGTAGGGTGGGATCCCCAAAGTTAACAGCAGACAGTTTAAGCCACTGCCGCCTGCAGAACCTTTCGGCTAAAAGCAGCATCAGCTGAGGCCCTAACATCAACCCAAAGTAAAACTTTGAAAAGGTATGAACAGAAAACCAAATAGCGGCCTTGCAAACGTGTTCAACAGAAGCCTGGTGCTGAAAAGCCCAAGAAGCACCAATAGCACGAGTAGAATGAGCAGTAAGGTGGAAGGGAGGATTCTTCCCCTTAGCAGAGTAGGCCTGAATCACAGCCTGACGGATCCATTTGCTGATAGTAGACTTGGCAGGAGCCAAACCCTTCCTAGGACCAGAAGGGACCACAAAAAGAGCATCAGTCTTTCTGAAAGGTGCAGTAGCCGCCAGATAGTACTTCAGACACCTAACCACATCCAAAGAATGCAAGACCCTCTCCTTAGCATTACTGGGATTAGGGCACAATGAAGGGAGAACAATGTCCTGATTCAAATGAAAAGCAGACACTACCTTAGGCAGAAAATCTGGCTTGAAGCGAAACACCACCTTGTCCTGTTGTCTCTCATAGTATGGGGGCTGAATGGAAAGCGCCGCCAACTCAGATACACGCCTAACAGAGGTGATAGCCACCAGAAATACAACCTTGAGAGTAAGAATGGCCAGGGAAGCATCCCAAACAGGCACCATAGTCTTACGCGGGGGACGCACATGAGTCACCCCCTGGAAAAAAGTCCTAATCAGAGAATGCTGAGCAAAGGACTTCTGGAAGAAAACAGCCAGGGCAGAAACCTGACCTTTTAGAGTACTAAGTTGGAGCCCCATCTCCAACCCATGCTGTAGGAAGTCCAGAATCCTGGGAAAAGAGAACACACGACAGAGAAGGGACTTAGACTCGCACCAGTCTGTAGTAAATAGAAGAAGAAGACTTCTTCCTAGCCTTTATCATGGTATCCACAACCGAGGAAGACAGCCCCTTCTCCATCAAGATGGAGGTTTCAGCAGCCAGGCTGTCAAAGCCAGGATTTGTAAATTGGGATGGCGTAGTGAGCCCTGCGTGAGCAGATCTGGCACCACGGGCAGAGTGTACTGATCTACTGCCAACTGCACCACGTCTGCGAACCACACTCTTCTTGGCCACCTGGGGGCCACCAGAATTGCTGGTTTCAGAGCAATTTCCAGAGCAATCTTGCACAGAACCCTGCCCAGCAGGGGAATTGGGGGGAAGACATACAGAAACTGAAAGTCCTGCCATGACATTGCTAGAGCATCCGTGGTCAGAGCCAGAGGATCCTGGGACAGGGAGACAAAGGTCGGTAGCTTGTGACTGTGATGGGACGCAAACAGATCCACATCTGGTTGGCCCCAATGGTGACACAGAGATTGGAACACCCTGCTGCATAGGGACCATTCTCCCTGGCGAGAGGTCCCCCTGCTCAGAGAGTCTGCCAGGAGATTTTCCACCCCCGGGATGTACACAGCTGATATGCAGGGAACATTGGTCTCCGCCCAGGTCAGGATCAGAGACACTTCCTGGCGGGCCCCCTTGCTCCGGGTCCCTCCCTGATGATTGATGTAGGCAACTGCCGTTTTGTTGTCCGAGCGCACCTGAACAGGCAGGCCCCGAAGGTGAGTAGTCAACTGAGCCAGAACTAACCTGATCGCCCGCAGTTCCAAGACATTGATAGGTGTGTGGGCCTCCTGAGGGCCCACCTCCCCTGGAACCCAAGGGACTTCCAGAAACCCCCCCAACCTGACAGACTGGCATCCGTGGTGACCGTCTACCAGGAAGGGGTAAGAAAGGATCTGCCCCCCAACAGGTTCCTTGAGTCCATCCACCACGAGAGGGACCTCCTGACCAGGGGGGAGAGCACACAGACCCTATCCAGGGACGCTGGATACTTGTCCCACACTGACAAGAGGTGGAGTTGCAGAGGCCTAAAGTGGAATTGAGCATAAGGGACCGCCTCAAAGCACGCCACCATCAGGCTCACCAGCTGCATTCCCTGCCTGATGGAGGGATGATGACAAGATAGCAGGAACTGGACCTGTGCAATCAGACCGAGCGTCGTATAGCCACCACAAGGGCAGATGTCCTGGCACACATTCTAATGGTGTCATCTAAGGCAGAGAGGACAAAATTTACAAAAACATCACAACTGGAGAGTGCATTAAACACCTCACAAGCCAAAACATCAGGAGCACTATCAACTATACTTCTGATCAGGGTCATAGTGGCCACAGCGGTAATAGCAGAGGCAGAGACCGGGCGCAGCGCCGTCCCCGCACATGCAAAAGCATGGGACGCCAGCTGGTCAATGCGCTGGTCCTCAGCATCCCGCAGGGTAGTAGAGTCAGGGGAATGCATGACAGAGGTGTTAGATAGCCCAAGGACCGGGGCATCCACCTCGGGAGGGGATGACCAACACTTTACCACATCAGCAGGAAAGGGATACTTCCTATCCCAACTTTTAGGTACACCGGGAAGTCTACTGGGGCGCTCCCATTCCTTGAACACAAGGTTATTGAAGTGTGCTTGCTCAGGAAATTCCAAACGTGACTTAGCGGTATGGAAAAGCTCCCCCCTTTGCCTGGGAGCTGCAACAGGGGGAGAAATGGACAGAACCTCAAAAATCTGGGTCAGCAATCTGTCAGTGTCATCCAGGGCCCAGGGGTCAGAGCCAGAATTGTCATGGCCCCTTGGCCTCTCATCAGATGACCCTGAGTCAGAGAAAAGCTCCCATTCATCCGAAGGGGTATAGCCACAAAGATTCCAAAACTCCTCAGTTTCCATAGGGAAAAGAGTGATATTAGGCGTTAAGTGCCGCTTTTTAGCAGGGGCCTTACGCGCCAAGGTATTAGCAATCAACTTTTCAACAGTAGCCAGTCTAGAAGACACATCAGGTTGAGAATCCCCACTTGTATGCAACTCAGTAGGAGTGAGATTTAAGCTTGGGGGAGTAGGTGAAGTGAAACGAGGTGCAGGGCCAGCCACTGGAAGGCCAGATTGCAGCGCAAGTACTTGCTCAGCACAGGGTACGCAGACCCGCACCTTGTCAGCGTCAACATGAGACTCCCCACACGCTACACACATCCGGGCTTGTCCCGAAGAAACCCCGGTCACATTATCCTGAGATGCCTCCATATGGTGATTATAGCGGCACTATAGGCCAATAGGGATTAACGCTATACAGCAACCCTGGATGCCCCAATAACCCGCTAGGGAAGTGGGAGTAATTACACTAGGCCTCACAAGTTAACTAATAGAGGGCCGGGAGAAACCAATGGATTCGCCCGCCTTAAAGACATAATAAAAGGGGCCGTAAGCGGACAGTAATAAAAAGGTGGTAATAAAGCCGCCCGCAAGGGCACTTACGGACCGCGGTAGGTAGAGGTCCGTCACGCATAACCCGACCAAGCAGACAAAATGGCGTCGGTATACCTCGAGGGGCGGGCCGGCAACAGCAATGACGCGGAACGCGCCAGAGACGGCCCCGCCTCCCCGAAGAGCGTGAAGCCAACACGTGACAAGCAGCCAATGACAGCGCACTGGCGCCTGAGGTAACGCCGCCGCCAAGCGCAGAACATAGTGGCAAAAGGCGGGTGGCGGCGGCAATTTTAAATATAGACATAGTAAAGCAAGCCAGCGCGGCGGCTGACACAAAGCAGAAAGAAATAAAGCATAAGGCCAATACACGTGAATACATAGCATACACACAGACACAACCCCCCCTCTTTTCCCCCCTGAAGGCTACGTGGAGAATGAGGGAGGACAGCGGCCACTTAAAAAGGGCCCACCAATAGGCAGGGGGAAGGGGCAATAGTGCGGGAGGGGCATCCCATAGAGGCTCACCATAAGCCTGAACCGCCTACCCTTTGGTGGGGGATTGCAGTGGAGCAGCGCTCCTAAGCACCTAACAGCGGTGCTGCCTACCATCACCCAATCAGCGCAGCCAAGGCTGGGAGGCATATTACTAATGGAACGGGTGGGAATAGTCCTACAGGGCCACAGGCTAATAGACCCGCTCACCTGCGAGTAGAGAGAGAGCCGTTTCTCATCCTTCGCAGTCCAGACTGCAGAGAAAATCTGGGGATTTGAGGGAGGTCCCTGGGTATTTGAGGGCCCGGGAGGAGCTATTTTCGATGTCTCTGCAGTCCAGCGCCATCTGGCGGAGTAATACCTGATAGTAAGTACTATATCTGGAGCAGGACGTACTGTATACTAAGAATAAATCCAACTGAGGCTGGATGAATCCATTAGTGTTGACGCACCTTTGGCTTCTAACATTCCAAATTGGATTAGGACTGAGGAGATTATAGAACTTTGGCTGAGAAGAAAACTCCCATCTTCCTCACTCTGGATTTGGATTCCCAAATAATATGTCACATTTCCAAGATCTTTAGTTTCAAAGTGCTGGTTGAGAACTTCACCTAGCTTTGCAATTTCTCTTCCTTCTTGATGGGCGATGATTACATCTACATATAGAAGAACACAAGTCAATTTCTCTGCTACACAAAGCATAAACAGAGTATATCTTTGAAAATCTTAATCAATCAGGACTTTGTTCATTTTGGAGTTCCATGCTCTTGTGCTCTAGCAGACTGTTTAAGACCATAGGGAGATTTTTGCATTTTACAAACAAGATGTTCTTCACCCTTTTTGATATGACCTTCAGATTGACAAATGTACAGCTCTTCTTCAATGTCACCATTTAGAAAGGCAGTTTTGATGTCACAATGTCTCACTGTCATCTGTTGAACAGCACCTACAGTCAAAGTTCTGATTGTGGTTTACTTGGCAACTGGATTAAATGTAGCATCATAATCAATCTTCACCATACTTTTGTGAGTATCCCTTTGTGACTAATCTTGCCTTGAACTGCTACAATTCACCTTCACAATCATAGTTGTTCTTGAACACCCATTTACATCTGATTGCTTTCTTGCTTTGCGGTAGCTTCCAAGTCCGGAGTTGGTGAAGAAACTTCATGCTTCTCACGGACAGGCAGTTGTTGCATCTACTGTCAAGACTGTGGCTCTGGTTCTGGAAGTGTTCTAACCATATAAGAAAGGTGCTTAGCTGGGATTCCTTTGCTTGGCCACTCTGATCTCCTGACTGGAGGTTGACTTGGTTCTTTTGTAGCTTCCTTGGTGGTTTCAGAGCTTATTCAGACTTCAGTGCTTTCCTGTTCAACATCTGAAGCTTGTGACTGAGATTCTTGTTCTTTTTGCTTAGGCTGAATTACTGCCAAACTTCATGAAATTTGAGTGATACAGAGTTCTCATCAATCACTACATATTTGTTGGTCTCTGTGTGCAGGATCCTGTATTTATTTTGTGTTTTACTATAGCCAACCAGAACCTCTTCTTTTGCAAGAGAGTCCCATTTCCAACATTTTTCACACAAATGCACATATGTTTTACTTCTAAATATCCTGAGGTGCTTTAGGCCAGGCTTCTTGCAGACATAGGAAGTCTTTTTTGTATCTCTGCTTGACAGTCTGCTTTGAAGATAGCATGCTGTCATGGTGGCTTCTACCCAAATTGTTGTAGCATACTTCTTGCAGAGCGAATGGTTCTTTCTCTCTGCAACAACCTTTTTGTTCTGGTGGTGGTTCGCACCTTGCTGCTTGTATATTCAGTTCCATTATCTGCACGCAGGGCTTTTGGCATTCTTCCAAATTTGCCATGAAGATTTTCTTCAAGTTTTGTGACACTTTATCTTTGCTGTGAATCTTCTTGCTGGGGGTTTGAAAACCCATTGGACCACATGCAACTATCCCCTCGATTCAAAGAGCAAAAGTTAATTGATTTCGGATCGAGAATCGTAAGTTTGGATGGGTGTTAGTCATTTTTTCCTGTTTTTTTGACCATTTACGACTCGCACGAGCCTACGTTCGAATGCGTATATGCTCTTACGATCATCGCAAGTTCGTTCCTAAATTTTAGGCTCAAAACGTAAAACTTAGGATCAAATCCTAAAACTTAGGATGAAAACGTAAAACTTAGGATAATTGGATGTGTTTCGGTGTGATTCAGAGAACAGTTTTCAAACCTCTAAATACGTTTTAAAAGAAAGCCACTGCCGACACCTTTTAGCAGTCGTATTGCTGTTCTGGAACAGGTTTTTTGGCTATGTGGAGGAGTCTGCGCATCTTGAGCTCCAATGAACTGCATGTATCAGCATGGCCGAGCCCATAAATTGTATTGCAATGCATACCTGATTCATGTATGCCTTATAAAATCATTTTAATGTGGACCTTAATTAGTCCTTTGCATGTAAACCTTTATTTGGCAATATATTTGCGTTAATTAAAGAAACTTATGTCCTTTGTTATTTATTTTTAAATTGATGTACTAGAATAATATTTTTAGATTGCATTTATTGGTGTAGTTGTTTACCTTTGCTTTGTTTAATTATTTAAGCACATCTTTGGTCAGATGCATCACACTTACTGAGGAGAGGAGAGCGGGATAAAGTGCAGGATGTGGGTTACTGCTGTATTTTGCACAGACACAGCAGAGCTGGGGGCACGGAAAGGTCCGAAATCAAAGAATCCAGAGCAACACAGTCACAAGGCCCTTTCTGTTTGCAGGCTGCCCGATAATACCTGAGCCGCCATCTTGCCTGTTTCTAGGCTCATAACATGCAGAAGTTGCTGGGTGTTTTTTAATATTTGAGAGCAATCTGTATGTAGAGGGTGTGGGTAACCACACCAAAAATTTAAAGTTGTACCATTTGAAGCCAAAATATAAAAATTAAATCCACAAGTAAAAAATGCAAGTTAAGTAAAAATTAAACAAAGTTAGATTTACTTATGCAAATGCATTCATTAATGGTTGGTTACTGCTAAATGAATGAAATAAAGAAAAATAAAAGACCAAATATTTAGAATGCACTTTAATGAGGTAAGTTTGTAGTGCGGAGCCGCAAGATCAGAAGGATTTACGTCCAGACAAAAAAGGAAAAAGGGCAAAACCAATGTTGCAACCTGAGAAATGAAACGGAAAAATCAGGATGGAAACTGACATAGGTCTGATTCCCGAACTGCCATACGAACGGACGTATATTTTAGGATAGAAACGTATTTGCTTATAGAATCACTCGCAAGTTCATACGAACGCACGAGCGGACGTGAAAAATAGGATGATCGGCACCAAAATCCAAGCTGTTACATGTTTCTTTGAATCAACCCATATGTGTATCAAATGCAGAAGCTGTGCAGATCTAGTGCTGCTATTTTTAGGAAAGGATTTTCTGTACATTTTTTCTTTAAGACAACTGGTGCATTTCATCACTTGACTGTAGGCTGTTGTTGATCTAGCTTCCTTACTGCTTCTGGGTCTCTGTGCCCAAGATGTCTGTGCCATCCATGGATACAGTTTTCATGCAGATCTTGTCTAGCACTGTACACACCTTCTTTGCATTTTAGCTGATAAAGTTCACCTTTAATTGTCCCTTCTGCTAGAGCATGACCCTCCTTTGAAATGATGCAGCTGTCATCCTTAAAAGTAACTACATTCCCCTGTTTAGTGAGCTTTTTTCCCTGACAAAAGATTGTCTTCAAGACTGGGAACATATAACACATCCTTTACTGGGGTCTTTTGGGTTTGTGATGGGGAAACGGGACAGTGGATATAACCATTCCCAACCTTCTGATGTGTCATAGCGACTATTAGCTAAGATAACTCTTTCTGACTTGCTTTCATTGAGGTTAGAGAAAAAGTTTTTGTTTATTTGTCATATGGCTGGTTGCGCCTGATTCCACCCACCATGCATTCCTAGCAGCTGTGCCTGTGTTTACATTAAACGCAGCTTCAACACATTCATCAGCCACAATACATTCAGGAGCATCTGAATCCTTTGCTGAACTTATTGCTTCTGAAGATGACACATTCTAGCTATCCAAACTCTGCAGTTTTCCAGGTGCTCTGCCTTTTTACACACAAAACATTCACAAGAGTCCTTTAGATAGCTCTTATGTTTAGAGAAATCCTTTGTCTGTAATGCTGCCTCTGCTCTGGATTCATTACTTTTGCTCGGAGACTGCTTTTCTCTTGTACTCATCAACAAGTTTGCCTTTGACATACTCTATTGTTAGCTCATCATCTGGCCAGGCATCTAGTGCAGTAAAAGTGTGTCATAACTGTCTGGAAGACCAGAAGTGCAGCAACATGAAAATCTTTATTTTTTCCCCAATGTCTCTGAGGCATTCCACAATCTCTAGGGTGTCTCTATAGTCCTGCAGATTATGACTCTCATGTAGCTATCGTGCTAGACTCTCAACTTTGAATATAAAAACACAGGCTAACACATGCACATAAGCCCCAAATATCATAAATAGGATCAACAAGTAAAACTCAATTAAACATCAAGCACAGTGCTTTTGGCTCTGTGCTTTATGTTTGAGTTAAAGCTTATTGCTGAGGTTTGATCTTTCATGCACTTTCTGTAACTCACCCCACATCTCTTTTGCAGTTGCACACTTGCATATATGCATCATCTATGCTGAGGGAGCTAGTGCTGTGCTTTCTGATTCTTTTCTAGCCAATCATCTGGTAATGAATTAGGCATAGGTTCCTGAATAAATGTCCACATACCTTCTCTAGTATCTTGACTTTGAATTTCCAGAACTGGTAGTTCTTGTTAGTCATGGCACCATGAATTTGATAGGATTGCTGTTAGTAGACATTTTCTCTGTTTCTCAAGCTTCTCTGATTCACTGTTGCTCTGGCCTATTCCTGCTCTAGCATATTCCAGCTCTGGGCCCATAACCTGTTGGCAGTTGGAATGTACATGACACTCTTCTTGCGTGCAGGAACAATAACTGTTTATTCAGGAGCAATTAGGAACATAAATATGAACAGGATACATAAGCAACATATCTCAAAATGGAGCAAAGGAAACAGATCCTTTCTGTTAGCAGGTTAAACATACTATGCATAGAGTCACATGGTCAGCCTAAGACTTCCTGCTTCTTTTAACTAACTTCATCAATAGCATAACAAACAGACAGTCAAATACATGATAGTCAGACAGTCAGATACAGTTAGTTGTCGCATTAAAGCTATTCCAACACCGGCCGCTGTCCTTCCTGCAGGGCATCCCAAATGGTGATGCCCTGTTGTGTGAGGACCGCCGCCACATGCCACAATGTATTCACGGGGATATTGCACATTGGGTTGAACAGGGTTTTATTCTGCTTTAAAACTACCCTCAAAACCCACCTCTTCAGACAAGTATATAACCTGGCTTAAAGTGGGCAAAAACCCAGGATTTTGATTTTCCTGGGTTTTAGTCCTTGTCCCCAGGGGACCCTAATCCAGGATTCCCCACTGCGTGAAACCCCAGGTCGCCCAGCCTAACTAATCTTTCCCTGGTCCTACAGCCCATGCGCGGCCTCTCGTCCCGCAAGCACTCTTGGATCCGCTCGCATAAACTCGTCCAGCCAAGTTTAGCCGAGCACACCCAATCACGCTGTTGGCTGCATCAAAAAAGTAGCTAGGCTTTTCAGCACCCAAGGCAAAGATTTAGAATGGCGCCCGCACCTGTTCTCAGGCCCCCTTTTGGCGCCCCCCTGACCTGCTGCACCCGGGGCAATTTCCCCCCTCACCACCCTAGCTAGGCCCCTGGGCTGCATCCCCACAGCCAGTGTGCCCACGCTGCCCATTCAAAAATGCCTGATGCGGGTGCACATCCTACTCACACAGTTTCACACAGTGGGGCATCCTTTGGGGGAGGGAATCAAGCGGCCCTGGAATCTTATAGATTCCAGGGCCATCGGCGGTGGGTTTTTGTCCTTTAAACATAAACTTCACATGGTACATGCCGTCAAACTCAAGCTCTACCACTTGTGATCCCTCCTCTTTTGGTCTCCACCGTTTATCCTTTAGCCTGTAACTTTGTAAGGGCAGGGGTCTCTTTCCTATTGTCTCCTGCTCTCACTTTACCTTGTCTGTAATTATACCCTGTACAGCGCTACAGAAGATGATGGAGCTATATTAGTAAACAATAATAATATATTATTAAAATGGGTGGTAGTACTGGCATATCAGCCATCGGTGCT
This sequence comes from Gastrophryne carolinensis, assembly GCA_027917425.1. Classification (NCBI taxonomy): domain Eukaryota; kingdom Metazoa; phylum Chordata; class Amphibia; order Anura; family Microhylidae; genus Gastrophryne; species Gastrophryne carolinensis. The sequence goes on along the minus strand of CM051234.1, from coordinate 616,949,560 downwards.
CACAGGTGATATGCTGGGCCCCCTACCCTGTGAATGGTTATAGTGGTCTACAGGGCTGTTTCAAGGGGAGGGCGAGCAGTTATCCCAGCCAACTGCAGATGAGTCAGGGCAAATGTTAATGATACCATTCTGTGAATACTCACCTTGTAGAATGGATATTATAAGTATGCATCACACCCTGCTCCAATAATGAATCATTACGTCTAGGATATAGTCCACAAGAGGGCGCTTTACTGCAGAGATGGCAAAAAAGAGGCCCCTCCTGGTCCATATATACCCGGGACCTCCCACTCATTCCCCAGTATAATTGAGCAGTAAGGGAACCAGGAGAAGCCAATAACAAGATTAACAATATTAACAAGGAAACATTCACCATATAGGGGATCCAAGAATAGACTCAGGGTGGGATGGAGCAGGAAATGATGCATACTTATAATATCCATTCTACAAGGTGAGTATTCACAGAATGGTATTATTCCAAGTATGCATCACACCCTGCTCCAATAATGAATCATTATGTCTGGGACATCCAGTAGCAGTGTCCAACAACGGGTGGGGATCCCAAAAAGAGAAACAATGCGCAGTTCAAACCACTGCAGCCTGCAGAACCTTGCGGCCAAAACCAGCATCTGTTGAGGCCCGAACATCAACCTTGTAAAACTTGGAAAAGGTATGAACAGAAGACCAGGTAGCAGCCTTACAAACTTGTTCAACAGAAGCCTGGTGCTGAAAAGCCCAAGAGGCTCCAACAGCACGGGTAGAATGAGCAGTAATTCGGAAAGGGGGATCCCTCCCTTTAGCAGAATAGGCCCTAACAATGGCCTGACGAATCCATTTAGACTTAACCGGCACCAAACCCTTCTTTGGACCAGAGAGTACCACAAACAAGGCGTCCGTCTTCCTGAAAGGCGCTGTAGCCACCAGGTAGTATTTCAAGTTTCTGACAACGTCCAGAGAATGCAAGGCCCTCTCCTTGTCATTACCAGGATTAGGGCATAAGGAAGGAAGCACAATGTACTGATTAAGGTGAAAAGCAGAGACAACCTTAGGCAAGAAGTCTGGTTTAAAGCGGAAAGCCACCTTGTCCTGGGGTCTCTCAAAGTAGGCGGCCTGAATGGACAGAGCCGCCAACTCAGAAACACGCCGGACAGAGGTGATAGCCACCAAAAAGGCAACTTTCCAAGTGAGAATAGACAGTGCAGCCTCATGTACAGGCTCAAACGGAGGACCCTGAAGGGCAGACAAAACCAAATTCAAATCCCAAACCGGTAACAAGGGTTTGTGGGGAGGGCGCACATGAGTGACCCCCTGGAAGAAAGTCTTGACCAAAGGATGAAGAGCGAAAGACCTCTGAAAGAAAACCGCCAAGGCGGATACATGCCCCTTCAGAGTGCTGAGCTGAAACCCCATATACAGACCATGTTGAAGGAACTCCAGAATCCGAGGAATAGAGAACACCCGACAAGGGAAGGCCCTAGCCTCACACCAGTCAATGTAGGTCCACCAGTCCTGTAGTAGATGGTAGAAGAGGAATTCTTCCTAGCTCTGACCAGAGCCTGAACAACCGCATCAGACAGACCCTTTTCCTTTAGGATGGAGGTTTCAGCAGCCATGCCGTCAAAGCCAGCGTTTGTAAATTGGGGTAACAGAGCCGTCCTTGAGTGAGCAGATCCGGAACCAGGGGCAGAGGGTACTGATCGACCACCATACGCACGACATCTGGGAACCACACCTGTCTTGGCCACCTGGGCGCCACCAGAACAGCTGGCACGCCTTCTTGAATCAGCTTGCGTAGGACCCTGCCCAGAAGGGAAAACGGAGGGAAGAGGTACAGGAGACCGAACCCCTGCCAGGACAAAGACATGGAATCCACCGCCAGAGCCAGAGGATCCTGGGACAGTGAAACAAATGCTGGAAGCTTGTGATTGTGACGAGAGGCAAAAAGATCCACATCCGGCCTCCCCCACCTGTGACAGAGGGATAGGAAGACCTCGCTGTTGAGGGACCATTCTCCCCGGCGAGAGGCCCCCTGCTCAGGGAATCTGCTTCCAGGTTTTCCGCTCCCGGAATGTAAACCGCCGAGATGCAAGGGACGTTGTCCTGGGCCCAAGAGAGAATCAATGACACCTCCCGGAGGGCACCCTTGCTCCAAGTCCCTCCCTGATGATTGATGTAAACGACCACAGTCCTGTTGCCGGAGCGAACCTGAACCGGTAGGCCCTGGAGGCGATGCGTCAGCTGCGCCAGCACCAACCGAACCACTCTCAGCTCCAGAACATTGATGGGGGCGTGGGCCTCCTGAGGGCCCCAAAGCCCCTGGAATTGGTGGGCTCTCCAGTAGCCCCCCCAACCTGACAGACTGGCATCCGTAGTGACCGTCTCCCAGCACGGTGTCAGGAATGATCTGCCCCCCAGAAGATTCTTCGAGTCCAGCCACCAAAGGCGGGACCGCCGGACCAGAGGGGACAGAGCAAAAGCCTGATCCAGAGACAGGGGACACTTGTCCCAGGCTGAAAGAAGATGGAGCTGAAGAGGCCTCATGTGAAATTGAGCATAGGAAACTGCCTCGAAGCAGGCCACCATCTGTCCCACCAGTTGCATCCTTTGCCGGATGGACGGCTGAGGGTTGGACAGCAAGACATTAATCAGCGCTTGAAGAGAGTCCACCTTCTGCTGAGGGAGGAAAATCCTGGCCTGAATGGTATCCAGAGTCATACCCAGGAAGGCGGTCACCCGCGACGGGGAGAGTGAGGACTTGGGGTAATCGATCACCCACCCGAACCTCTCCAGTGTCGCCACCACCGTCCAGGTGTCCAGCTCCGCTTGTTGGAGTGAAGGAGATGTAATGAGAAGGTCGTCCAGATAAGGAAGAATGCGAATACCCCGGGCTCTGAGAAGGGCCATCACGCATGCCAACACCTTGGTGAACACCCTGGGAGCAGAGGTGAGCCTGAAGGGGTTTGGTAGTGTTGCTCCCCTACCGCAAACCTGAGGAACCGCTGGTGCCCTGGGAAGACCGGCACATGAAGGTAAGCATCCTTGATGTCTATTGAAGTCATAAAGTCCCCCGGGCGCCGGGAGCAGATAGCGGAGCGCAGCGTCTCCATGCGAAAACGTTTGGTTCTGATGAATTTGTTGAGAAGCTTTAGGTCCAGAATGGGTCTGATGGAACCATCCCTTTTGGGCACTGTAAAGAGATTGGAATAGTAACACTGACCACTCTCTCCCGGGGGGACCTGACAAACGACCCCCATGGCCCGAAGGTTTTGAACCGCCAACAACAGGCCCTGAGCTGCCCGAGAGTCCGTAGGAACCCGTGACCTGAGGAATCTGGGAGGAGGCCAGTCCGCGAACTCCAGCTTGTATCCGGAGGAGACAACCTCCAGAATCCATTTGTCTGAGACTTGTTGAGCCCAGACCTGAGCGAAGAGCCGCAGCCATCCCCCCACCCGCAAGGGTGAGGGCGCCCCCTCATTGCTGAGCGGGCTTGGCAGTGGATTCGGGCTTGGCACCCCAGGCGGATCCGGGTCGGGCACGGCCTCTGCCCTTGCCCCAGAAATCTCCCCTTTGTCCCGCAAAGGATACTCCCCTGCCTGACCCCGAAAGGGTCGCGGCTGCTTTTTGCGTTGGGGTAACTTACATCCCTTAGCAAAAAGGTCCACCAAAGGTCCGATCACCAAACAGGCGCAATCCTTTAAAGGGAAGCCCCGTGAGAGCCTTCTTGGCAGCATTGTCAGCTGCCCACTGGCGCAACCAGACCGAGCGGCGGATAGAGACAACCAAGGCCGAGTTCCTGCTACACATCCGAATGGTGTCATCCAAGGCAGAGAGAACATAGGTGATGAACATCTCACATTGCGACAAGGCTCTAAATTCAGCACTAGAAGGATCCTCATGGCAGCCGTCCAGAAGGCCCCTGATCAAGGTCCTAATAGCCACGGCCGTAATAGCGTAAGCACACACCGGGCGCAAGGCCGAACCCACACAGGCAAAAGCGTGGGAAGCCAGTTGATCAATACGCCGGTCCTCGCTATCCTTCAAGGTAGTGGAATCCGGGGAATGCACAACAGACGTATTAGACAACCCCAAAAAAGGGGCGTCCACCTCGGTGGGAGTTGACATTTGACCACATCCGAGGGAAAGGGATACCTCCTATCCCACCCCTTAGGGATACCGGGAAGCCGGCTAGGCCACTCCCATTCCTTGAGAACAAGATTATTAAAATGTGTCTGTTCTGGGAATTCCAAACGTGGTTTTGCGGTACCAAACAATTCCCCCTGCTGCTTAGGTGCCGCTGCTGGAGGGGAAATGGCAAGTACCTAAACATTTGATAATGTGCTGCAGGTCCAGCTCACCAAGTGTGATAAAACATTTAATGTAACATTTTAAAATATAGCATGACCTGTGTGGAGTGAATATCCTGGGCTCCCCATTCAAAAAAATTTGAGTCAGAAGTCTATGGGTGTCGTCAGCATCCCAAAGCTCTGAGCCGGCATCAGCGCCAAGGCAATGCTGATCGTCAGAGAGATCTGAAAACAATTCCCCTTCCTCGAGAGGGGTAGAGTCAGACAAATCAAGGAAATCATCTTGTCCGAAGGTAAAGGCCGGCGCAGTGGGCGCCACGTGCCGTCTTTTAGCTGGAGCCTTACGGGCTGCAGAGCTAGCAATCAATCTCTCAATGTTGGCCAGTCTGGCGGAAACATCAGATTGCGACTCCCCGCTAGTGTTAATGTCACTAGGGTTCATAACCAGGCGCGGGGGTGTGGGGGATGAGGCTGAGGGTACTGATCCGGCCGCACGGGGCCCAGATTGCCGCGCAATAGCTTGCTGGGCACAGGGTACACAAACCCGCACATCATCGCCCACAATGGATGCCCCGCACACCACACATAGCCGGGCTTGCCCCGAAGGGACCCCAAGCACAGTATCCTGGGAAGCCTCCATATGGTGAATTAGCAGTCGCAAAGTGGGAGGATTTGCAATTAAGCCCCCAATTTAGTAAGGGTATGATCCAGGGCCCAGGACCGGGAGAAACCTCTAAATAGGTTGTCCCAGCCTGAAAGACAAGCATAGACAGAGGAAGTCCCATTAAATATGGCATATATAATAATTAATACACAGTAAAGTAATAAGGATAGCAATAAGAAAAGCCCACGGAGGGCACTCACATAACTCGGATCGCACACACCACAAGGCAGCAGCAAGATGATGCCGATCAGCTCCGGAGGGAGGCGGGCCAGATGTGGAGTGGTGCTAGGCCCCACCCCCCTGGGAGCGCGGGGACAGTGCAGAGAGGCCAGGCAGCCTATCGCCCGGCCCCCGGTAACAGATGACGTCACCGGCCCGCCGCCAAGCGCGCGCGGGCCGTTCGAACTCTGCCAGCATGCTCACAGTAATGGAGGAGAGGAGGAGAGCGCTGAGCAAGTGCCAGCGCTGTAAAAGTAAAAAGCAAAGAATGCACATACAGTGACAACAGTAAGACAATCACTACACTCAGATGGGGCATCTCATGTCAGGCTCACCAACCTGTGCCGCCTACCCTTTGGTGGGGGATTTGCGGTGGAGCAATGCTCCAGTAAAAAGCACCTCTAATAGGTGCTGCCTACCATCACCCGGACCCTGCAGCCGTAGCTGGGAGGCATGTAAAGGTGGCACGGGTGGGAATAGGACATATGGCCGGGGGCAGTGCAGCCCGGCTTACCTGCAAGGAGAGAGAGCCATCATCTTGACCTTTGCCGCCCACTGCAGAGACTAAAGTGGGGAATGAGTGGGAGGTCCCGGGTATATATGGACCGGGAGGGGCCGCTTTTTTGCCATCTCTGCAGTAAAGCGCCCTCTTGTGGACTATATCCCAGACATAATGATTCATTATTGGAGCAGGGCCTGATGCATACTTGGAATACTGCAGTCCATAAGTCAGGCCCCTCATCCCCCCATATAGGGCTCAGTCATAGGGAGGAGGCACTGCCTGCTGCTAAGGCACAGCATGGCACATACAGTACCTGTATATGGGACAGCAGCACCATAGGATGGATGAGGAGGGGGCACTGCCTGCTGCTAGGAAAGAGGCACAGCATGGTACATACCTGTATGGGACAGCAGCACCATAGGATGGATGAGGAGGGGGCACTGCCTGCTGCTAGGAAAGAGGCACAGCATGGCACATACCTGTATGGGACAGCAGCAGCACCATAGGATGGGTGAGAAGGGGGCAGAATTGTTTCCTCCCAGCACTAAGCACTTTTTGCCTAGAAACTGCCCTGATGGTCTATAATGGTGCACAGGACTCGTTTCTTCTTGTAGATATTGGTGTACAGACTTGGTGTACAGTAGCAACAGATTGCATGTAGTGAAAGCTGTGACCATAAAACACACATTTGCTAAATTGAAGCATGAAAAAAAATGATCAGCTCAACATCCTGAGGACATTCTTTTGGCACACCAAAAAATACACTTTCAAAAATGTAGTTGAAAATGGACATTCCCTTTAAGTTCTGTCCTGTCTGCCTATTCAATTTCCTCGTTCATTTTGTTAATAGTGGAAGATATGTATTGCTAGAGTAGTAGCTAGGCTTTCTGGCACCCGGGGCAAAGATTCAAAATGGCGCCCCCCCGCCTGTGTTCAGACCCCCCTTTGGTGCCCCCCTGACCTGCTGCACCCAGGGCACATGCCCCCCCCCGCTCCCCCTATCTATGCCCCTGTGTATTGCACGGTGTGCAGTGTCATTATGTTTACTACACGTCAACTGCACTGTGCTTTATGCATCAACACAGCGTGTCCCCGTTAATAATGATCTGCTCCTTTTGTCTCAGCCGTTTCGCTAAATACAGTAGATATCCTCAGAAACATAGAGCAGAGAGCCAAGCAGGGTTTGTTTTCTTTGTCCAGGGCAGATGCAGAATCTTTTTTGCCCATGACAGATGCAGGATTATATTGCACAGGACAGATGCAGAATTGTTTTCCCCAGGACAGATGCAGATGTTTTTTAGCAAGGACAAATGCAGAATTATTCTTCCCAGGACAGATGCAGAATTATTTTGCCCATGACAGATGCAGAATTTATTTTGCACCGGACAGATACAGGACGCAATGCTGCCACACACAGGTGCGACAACCTGCTGCCTTAGAGTGATTGTGCAGAGTAATAGGGGCGTCGGACGGCCAGATCCTGTCCCGGGCCTCGGGTTTGAGCCAGTCAATAAGTACACTCCAAGGCTGGGGCTATAGCTTGGCAAGAACAGATCATGGGCAGGGGTGGCTATGGCCACTCTTAAACTGATGGTACCGAAGCTTTAGTGTTATTGGGGCAGATAATATTGCAAGGTCACAGGACAGCTTACCCCCAGTCACAATGCTGATGCTATAGCATCTGGGCAGAACATGAGTGTGGTTTCTTGACTTGGGGGTACAGTGGGGCTGGGAGTGGGGTAGGGAGGCAGGTATTGAATGAGGGCATTAGAAGATGCATCCCAGCTGGCTTTAAAACAGTGTGTCCCACCAGGAATTGTCCAGGGCTCCTTATGGCCAATCTGCACCTGGAGATGGGGTAAGCTGGGAGCAAGAGATTCCCAAGAATGAAAGTAGTAGAGCAGAAGGTGGGCACCACCAAACATGCCTCATGCATACACCAAGTGCATACTTGGTGTGCCATTCTATGCATGGCTTTGCCCTCTTCTCTGCATCGAAGCTAAGGACTTGTGTGCCTGCCAGGAAACTGGGGAATTAACCTTAGGATGCAGAAGCTTACTCAGCTCTCCTCGAGCCCACGGCATGGCTAGACCAACTGAAGGGAACCCTAGAAGCCATTGCAAGCCGCATCGCTTGCTCCCTTCAGATGTGCGCGGCCATGGCTGTGGCGGGCGCACAGCCGAGAAGGGAGGCGGGTGATGCAGGGTCTCGGGGAAAAGGTAAGATTTGTGGGTGACTTGGAGGGTTTAACAGACCAGGACATCCCAGTTCAGAATGCCCCTGTAGGAGGGAGTAAGCCTTCCCTGGGGTCTCATAGACTCCAGGGTGGTTGTTGGTCCACTTTAAACTGGATCAACACCCATTTTACACTGAACGGTTGATGGCCACCAGCTTATTACAAACCCGACTAGGGGCCTGATTGGGCGCGGATGTTTCACCTGCCTCTCCTTCCGACGTGAGTGCGGCCGCCGGCCGGGGCCGCCGCACGCTGGGGGAGGGGTGGGGATGCATTTTGGCGCCTCCACTCAGTATATTTAAACGGAGACGATGGCAGCACAAGTAATGGCACCTTGAAAAAGTGACATATCTTCACGGAACGCGTGGGTGGATAATTGCCCCACTCAGCAGGAGACTGGATTTATTGTTTTCACTGAGGTGATTATTTATATTCTTTTGTTACCATTTTGCAGTTTTTTGCACATCACATACTTACATTTTGGTATTGCACAGGAGCACTTTAGATCATATGGATGGATTTAGTGTTTTTGTTATCAAGAATTGATCACATAGAGGTTTTTATAGGGTTATTTGGGTCTCTGCTGCTGGGTTGGGCTGTGTAATGTATTGTCCTTATTTTAGATGTTTGTAATGTTGTATTGTGTATTTTTAATGTAGGATCTTTAATGAATTAAACTATGAATATCAATTAGTAATTGGTTTGGCTTATTAATTAAACAGGAGTGGTGCCACTTTGTCTGGTACCTGTTCTTGTGGTTTACTGGGCCACAAGGTAAAGGTTTTTTGTAGGATTTACAGTTGGGACATACAATTTTGGCACACTACCTGTTGTATATTTTATTTTGGTGGTGCTGAACTAAGGCACAATTCTGTGCAGGTTGTACACGCAGCTTATTACAAACCACGTGAATTAAAGGGGCCAGTTGTGTCGCCCAGCTTCGCTGCGGCAACAAGGAGAAAGGTAAGAAAATCTCATCTTGCAGGGGGTTAAATATGCAGGGCCGGGGGCACAAAAGTGATACCCTTTCCAGTGTCATCTACGGGCAGGACCAGCACCCATTATAAGAAAAATGGGCGTTGGACCTGTTTAATAATTAAAAGGAGACCTAGCTTGTAAGCAGAACCATAGACAATGTCCTGCAAAATAAAGAGAACCTGTAGTGTAATAAATCATTCAGCTGCTTATTTCAGTATGTTTCCAGTAGAGTCAGAAACCTGTGCCAGTCCTCTACACATACCCTCTGTTATGGGGAATGGAAAGGGCATGCTAGTGTCCCTGTGGATGCTGAAGGGGAGGGGGGCAGGCGTTTGTCAGGGGAATCAGCAAATAGAGCAGAAGACCGGCAACATTTCACATCAATGGTGTATTATAGAGGCAGATGCTACGGGGCCAATGGTAGAAGGGGGTCTGGTGCAAGCTGCCTACCCCACCTGCCTACAGTTGAGCATGTTTTTTCAATGTGAAGCACAGGAGCAGCAGATCTGGAAAGATCAGCTGGGGGTGGGGAGCTAAGAAGGGGCATCCTTTTTTTTGCCTAAAGATGGTCTTTAAACTGGAACAACCACATAAAAGACTTCAGGGTAGGCTGTTGCTCCAGTTATAGGCTCTAGGCCAGTGATTGCTCCTCCTCCAGGTCCATCTTTTTTACTAATATGCCTGGCATCCCCCACCCCAGAGCCAGTACCTTTTGGATGGTTTCACCATTTTGTCTTCTCTTCTTTCCCAGCAATAGGTAAGTCAAGTTCCCCAAAATCCCAGATTACCGGAAGATTGAGTGGCAGGACCAGCGATTGATGGCTTACAGCATGACCCAGTAGGATTTGAACATGTAATTGTTCTAATTTCAAGACGTTGCGTCGTCTATCATTGTGTATGAAATGCCCATCCCCGGGGACACAATCTGATGGTGCAGGAGGACGGGAATATGTCAGGGTAAGCGAAAATAGCTATTTATTTTCTACTGTCAGCGAGATTAGCTAATTTGGTCCTGCTTCCGGCATCAGCACTGGGCTTATCCAGGCAGACGCCAAGGTCCCTGCACCTTGGGAGGGCATATCTGATGCCTTCTACTCTGGGCAGCGCCTATGCAGAAAGCAGGGCCGTGCAGTAACCAGGACTAAGGGCTGACCAGGGGCCAGGGGCAGATTGGCTATTGGGAGAGAATTTCTGTCAGTCCTTCTATTCTTGGTTTCTTTCCATCTATTTATTGTTTCTGTAATTTCTATTTCATCAGTTCGTTGTGCCATTCCTTTTCTTTTTTTCATCTTTACTTCTATTATTTTTTTTTTTTCTATTCTATTCTATTTTGCGTTATTCCTTCTATTCTTTCCTTTTTTTTCTCCCATTCCTTCTCTCTCTTTCTTGCTGTTTTCTGGTCATTCCTTTTATTCTTCCATTGTTTCTGTCATTCTTTCTATGCTTGTATTCTTTTTTTGTTTTTTCCCTTTATTTTGTATATTTATTCTTTCTGTCATTGTTTTTCCTCTTTCTTTTTTTTTCTGTCATTCTTCTAATCTTTCGTTCTTTACTTCCCTTTCTGTCATTCCTTCTATCTATTCTTTGGCAGTATTCACCATACATGCAACTTTATCACTATTGAACTTGGTGCCGGCCCTTCTCTGGTGTTACCTTCTTTTTTTTCTGGGGAAAGGTTCCCTTTAAACATGGAGGCAGGATGAGGAGTTTAGCTAATGGATTGACCAGAGAGAGATTTCAGGGCCGGACTAGAGTGTAATCAATCACCGAGTTGGTTTCAAACATAAAAAGTAATTTGCTGAGCCACAGTTAATAGATAATAAAGTTAATTAAAAGCTGAAGCCTGGATATTAGCGGCAGCTCGCCGGCCAGCCTTCGATGGATGGAGCACTTGGAAAGCCCTGGCGTGGCCCCCACCGAGGCGCGCGCTCTCCATGGCTCCCGGACCACAGTTATTTATTTTCTGGAGTAGATAATCTTTTGTAATTCATAATTGATCACCTGGAAAACAACTTCATGGATCCGTCAATACTCGGCACTCTTCTCCGATGCGCAGGACTGTTTAGCGCAATGGATAATCCATGCAATTCATAACGCCGCTAATTAAATACAGCCACGCAGTCAACAAACCCTGCTTAGCAATTCCATCCCAGAGCGCGACTCTGATCCTAATGCTCTGCTGATGCCGCCTGGGCCTCGGCTTCTTTCTGGCTGGTCTGGAAAAGCCACAAAGCATGGCAGCTACAGAGAAAGGTGACAGTGATTAGCGTAGCCACGGCAGGTGTCAGCACTGGGCGAACACAGACAGGTGCCAGGGTCACACACTGCACACAGCCGGTCATGTCCCGGAGGGACCCCGGTTCCATAATTCTGAAATGCCTCCATATGGTGATTTTTATGCAGTATAACGCAGGGAATTATGCAATAGGCAACCCTGGATGCCCCAAAAACCCGCTAGTAATGTGGGAGAATTTGTAAAGAGGACCCGTTGTAATATATGTTAGGCCGTGGCCGGTAACAAAGTCTTGGCTTCTGAAAGACATAATGGGACAAGGGGAGTGGAGTCAGTGCCATGCTCTGTTTGAAAAACCTAGAAACCATACCGCCCCGGAGGGCACTTACATGACCGAGGGAGGAGACGAGCCCCACCATGCGCGCGAAGATAGAGAAAATGGCGCCAGCGAACCTCGAGGGGAGGGCCAGGCCAGGCTGTGACGCAAGACGCGTCATGCAAAGTCTCCGCCTCCCCCAAAGAGCGCGAAGCTCTAGCCGACAGCAAGTGCAGCAGCGGAGAATAAGTAACATCTAATGCGGACACGCTGGAATGAATCTGCCGAGGCAGACTGATAGTGAGAAAGACAGCTCGCACTGTACAGTGAGGCGCGACACTGACCCCCTGATTAAAAAAGACATTAGGTGACAGTGCTTAGTGTAGCCAGGGCAGGTGTCAGCACTGGGCGAACACAGACAGGTGCCAGGGTCCACCTCATTTAACCAGGACTAAGGGCTGCCAGCCAAGGGCGGATTGGCCTTTAAAGGAAGTTATTGAAGAACCGCTAATGCCAGGTAGTGCCACGTAGCGTCAGGTGAACGCTGGCCACAGTATGTGAAAACCATATATATATATATATATATAAAAGTCAATCTGGTGAGCGCCTCTAATAGCGCCATGTAGCGTCAAATGTATCACTAGCGGTGGCTCAGTGTAAAGCGCCGCTGCTGTGTGTTTAGCAGAGCCATGTAGCACCTGTCGCTCAGTATCGCTCTCCCATACATTTCAATGGTGTTTTGTTCGGTTGTGTATAAATAGCATTTTCCTAAAGTAATGTTCTACATTTTTGACAGTATATAACAATGATGAAAATCGCGCTCAGAATATCAACCAATAAACTACATTTATATCAATCAAAAAGTTTTTTAGTGTTTCTTTGTTTAATAAAAGTCCTCAGCGCAAGGAGAAAAATAAAGCGCGTCACCAACACTTTCAATGTTATACAGATTTGAGTGCACAAAATATGCAATTCTCCACGGGACAATTTTAAATCAGATTCTTTTTTCTAATCACCACGTGGTTTTTCTTAATTAATTGGTTACAAGTGTATCCATCACCGGTCACACCACACACGTACCAGATAATAGAAGGCAATGCGCTTCTCTATATATCCAATAGTTGCTCCTATATTGGCCAGAAGGATATTTCTCCTTTTTATCCAAAACACCTTTTCTTTCTCTCTTATAGATATCAAGGCTTAAGTTGTATATAAATGTATCCTCATTTATTCAGATTTAGCATGTAAAATAAAACATATAGACGCACATAGCATAATACCGTATTATCAGATTCTATGCACTGCGCTTATAAAGCTTCTTACCAAATTAAAATGTAATACAGGCGTTCATATAAAATATTCCATAAAATAGGGAATTTTGATGCTTAAAATTCCATTCCTCCAAGTCAGGCTAGGTTAAGCTGTTCAAATAACCGCAGTTGTCACAGCGCATACATTACCGAGACCTAGGCCTCTGGACTCGGCTCTGCTCGGCGATCATGTGATTAAGGTAGGCTCCGCCCAACGCGTTTCGTCCCTCGGGACTTGTTCACAGGCGCACAGAGCGCTACTAATGAGTTGCATTTATAGCTTTGTGTTTAGGGAAAAAGTTAACTATTGCGCTCCTATTGTCAGCGCTCTTTTGTGTTTGTGGAAAAATTTAACTATTGCGCTCCTATTGTCAGCGCATATTCAGTTATATCATAATGGAAAGAGTATATTAGTGTTTATTCTCTAACTATTGGATATATAGAGAAGCGCATTGCCTTCTATTATCTGGTACGTGTGTGGTGTGACCGGTGATGGATACGCTTGTAACTAATTAATTAAGAAAAACCACGTGGTGATTAGAAAAAAGAATCTGATTTAAAATTGTCCCGCGGAGAATTGCATATTTTGTGCACTCAAATCATTCTAAATTTTTGGTTCAAATCATTGTGTGGCCTCTCCTGCCCGGAAACCAAACACTTTTATTGTGATTTTTTTTTTTTAATGCAGAATTGTATGTGCAGGTCGGCCATTGCAGTGTCATAGTCACAGTGTTAAAACAATGTCATTCCATGTGTTTTCGCTCTGGTGCTGGTGTATATGTGTTGAGAAACAGACTTTTATCACATAGCTTCTGACGCTCGATGCTAAAGCGCCCAGGTTTAGAGCGCCGGTGCTGGTTGTGTGTAGTTTTTTTCTTAAATATGGACTTCAGCGCAGAGTTCCGGCCGCACCCGACTGGTGTTACCTACTGCTCGCTGCAGCGCTGTTCTATTGTTGGATGTAGCGTAGACTTGGGTACTTTGACCTCGGGACACCACCTAGCTTTCTCCATTGGCTCTGCAGTGAATTAGGGAGAGCATTTCTACAGTGCCCACCAGACATCACATTTATCAATGGTGGACGGGATAGTACAGCGTCACTTGTTCGCCCGCTAAGCTAGGTCACAGCGCCCAACACCGCTGGCAGCGACCACTTGCGGATGCTCTAAGTGCCACTACATGTTCAGCAGCGCCATGTAGCAGCATGTCACTCAGCAGCGTTATCACATACATTTCAGTGGTGTTTATTTGCTTGTGTATAAATAGCAGTTTAATTTTCTACATTTTAGGATCAAATGATTGTGTAACCTCTTATATTGTTACATTTTTGTTTTTGCAGAAATGTATGTACATGTCATGGCCATTGTAGTGTCATTGTTACAGTGCTAAAACTTTCCATGAGTTTTCACTCTGGTGCTACTGTATATGTTGAGAAACAGACTTCTTTCATACAGCTTCTGGGGCTTGTGTTGGTTTTGTGTTTGATTCTTTTAAAGTGGACCAACACCCAGGATTTTGACTATCCTGGGTTTTGGTCCACATCAGGGTGGCACCCCGATTAAGGGTGCCCCGCTATGTAAAACCCCCCAGAAAGCCCCCAAAACTCACCTCACCACGCTCCCACGTGGCCACGCTGACCAATCAGCGCCAACGGACAAGCGGGTGACAGCTGCGGACAACACAGCGCGTCCGCCGCCACCTCCCGCGCGCCCCTCTGACAGTGCCTCTAGGGCGCGCGGGAGGCGGCGGCGGCTGCTGCCGCCGATGAGGTGAGTTTTTCGGGGGTTTTGGGGGGGGTCCCTCACCTCGGCTGTCCCGCGGTGAGGGAGGTGATCATTCCGGGAATCTTATAGATTCCCGGGCCGATCACCACTGGGTGACGGTCCACTTTAAATGGGCTTCATCACCTAGCATTAGACGCACTTAACTGGCACTACCTATCATTGGCTGTAGCATTGTCCTGTTATATGCGGCTTTGCTATGGGAGCTACATATACATTGATTGAGGGAGAGTTTCTACAGCGCCCTCCAGACATCACATTTTCCAATGCTGGACAGGATAATACAGCAACACTTGTCCAGCAGCTACGCTAAGTTATAGCTCCAGACACCCACTTGCAGCGTCTACTAGCGGACGCTCTAAGCGCTGCTACATAGACGCTCACATGGCAATACGTGGCGCTAGTCTTAATGGAGCACTATTACGAAATTGTGTAATATTAAAAATCCATAGAAACACGTCAGCCAATGAGAGGAGGAGCCACTTATACACCCGAAATGAATAAAGCTCCCGCCAAGCTTGTGGTTTATTTTCTCCTGGTGGGAATGACATCCAGGGCTGACAGGTTTAGTGTATCAGGGTGACAGAACCTGTCGGCCCAGATTTTCTCTTCCTTCCATTAAAAGAATGAAAAACAAGCCTGGCTGCATCTATCATGATGTCAGGTGTATAAGTGACCCCTTCCTCTTGCCATCCAGCATATTTATATGGAATTTTATCTTTGGGCCATTTTTTTTGCGATAGTGCTCCTTTAAATTCTACAAGGAAAAACTACAAAAATAGTAACTAATGCAATTTTTTTCTGTCCAAGTTTAGCCTTTAGTAATAATTCTTCTCATTAGGTTTGATAGCACCAAACAATGTTCAAAAACACAAAATATCTGAAGGTGGTTGGTGAACACAGGTGCTGTGTGCAGTCTTTATATTTCAGTGACAGAAGGCCAAGTGTGCTACAATGATCCAAACACATGTAGTTAAAAAAATCCATCATAAAAATAAATCGGACATATTTTGTTAAATTAAAAAAAAAATGCATAATTGTAAAATTGTGTAACATATAGGAAAAGAAAATCAAGTATCAAAGCGTTAAAGGACAGCTATTGTTAAATGAAAGTTTTATTTTTTTAATCCAGGCCATGTCAGGAATCAGTCTCCTGTAAACTTGGTGGGATCTTTCAGCTATCCTCTGTGATTGGTTAACATAAAGGGGTCAACTTCCCTGCTTTCTGAAATATGGAGCTTATGTGTTCAGGAAAATATATCTTAATTATCAGTCTCTAATTTCCAACAGAGCTGCAGAGGAGTGAAATGTACAGGGAAAATGATGGGCAATTGGTAAGAAACTGCTGGGCTAATAAGAGGATCTTCCTCCTGCAGTGGAAGAGCTCTGAACAGCTTCTAGTGTGAGACTCAGGCCCTTATTTAACAAGGGATAGCGCCAGGTAGCGAATGGTGAGCGAACGGTAATGACGGTCACCGCCACGAGAACGCCGGCTCCCCTCCGCAATCACACATTTATCAAGCCAATCCTGCTTAGCGACTGACAGAGCGCCAGATAGCGAATCATTCATCATTATTCCAGCCTCACCCCACAGCGCCAGCGAGCGACCTTGAACAGCGACAGGTATGATCTCTCGCTACATGGCGCTACCTGGCGCTCTCCAATGGAACAATCTTTAAATATTCATAATTAATGCTCTTAATGTTTTTTTTTTTTTAAATGTGAAAAATTCTGTGACCACTTCTGCAATGTTAGATATTTTTTTTTAAGGGAAAAAAAAAAATAAATAAAAAATAAATTTGTGCAGAATTGATATTACAGGTCTGATATTAATGTATTCATATTACAAAATGTTTTTAAAAACTTTTTTTTTTTTTTCCAAAAATATGGTTAAAAAACTACTTTTAACCCATCGCCGCCAGCGCTCTGGGGTTTAAACAAGCATTTCACAGCGCGAGAATTTTTGGAGCATGATTTGTTAATGAATAGCTGGGAGCTGTTCGCTATGGCCATTCGCTGTCATGCGCTCCCATACAGCGCGGAACCTGTCAAATAGCGACTCCTCACCCAATATTCAACATTACGGCAAACCGACTGAGTCGCGATCAACTACAGAACAACGGCCAAGCACAGCGAATACTAGCGGGCGCTCTGAAAATGCCGCTACAGTCACTTATCTGTCGCTACCTGGCGCTATTAATAAATCGGCCTCTTAAAGTTCTGATCCCAGCGCTGCCTCAAGCAGTTCCCAGGGGCTTTAGGGAGTCTGATATATCCTCAAAGTGTATGATTGTTCATCATTATTTTCTGTAGGGATAAACGGTTCCCTCTTTCAGCTATCCTCTGTGAGTAGTTTACATAAAAGGGTCAATTTCCCTGTATTCCGAAAAAATAAAGCTTATGCAATATCAATATCAGTCTCTACTTCCCAACAGAGCTGCAGAGGTGTGAAATGTACAGGGAAATTAATGGACGCTTGGCAATAAATGATTGGGCTAATAAGAGGAGAGCTTCCTGCTGCGGATTGGCAGAGCTCCCACCAGTTTCTAGCACAAGACCTGAAAGTAGACCAAATCCCACTGCCATTGTCCCTGGAATCTAAGATTCGAGGGCCACTAGATTCTTTCCCCAGGGGCATCCAGAATCGGGATGGCCCGCTGTATGAAAGGCCTGCAGGTTACTTGTTATGCTCACCTTCGCCACCAGTATGAGCAGAGGCCATATCTCCAATATCCATTTAGCATCGGGGTGCCCCAGGGGCAAGGACTGAAATCCGGATTAGTCAAAATCCTGGCTTTTGGTCCACTTCAATCCCAGCAGCTTCCTCAAACAGTTCTCAGGGGCTTTAGGGATGGATAGCGCTACAAAATTGCTTGTGGCAGGGTTTTTGTGGGTGCAATTTAAAAAGAGTAACACACAAGAAATTGACTGAGGTTACGCTTCAGATTCCTATTTAACAATCACTGTCCTTGAACAAAATATGTGCGCTTCAGTTTCTGCATAGTTTTGAAAAGGAACCAAAGTCAACCAATGCTTACCATTTCCTCATCCATTGTATTGCTACCAGTCACGTGATGGATGGTAAATGGGAGTTACTGCCATACCAATGAGTGAGGAAGAGCTGACTTGACTTAAAGTGGATGTCAAGTCTAAGGTTACCCCTCCGTCCTCCCCTGGCACTGAGGTGTGGTGGTGGGTTATAAAAATAAAAGCCATGCCTCACCTTGGATCCAGTGCAGTCACTGGTACTCCTGGCGACTGTCGCAGAGACTGCACAGAGTGGCTTCCCCCGCTTTGTACGCATGCTCGCCTGTCAATTCAAGTACATGGGCGGACATGGACACACACAGATCCAGGGAAGCCACTCTGTGCAGGAGATCCAAGATGGCTGTGCCCAGCGCTGGATTCCCAGCAAGGTAAGGAGTCTTTTTTGGGTTGTAACCCCCTTCCCTCCACCCCAGTACCAGGAGATACACACAGACCAGACAGCCACTTTAAAACAGAACAAAACCTTGGATTTTCTCTATCCCGGGTTTTGACACTTGCCCAGAGGGCATCCTGATCTGGGACTTGAAACCACCATGTGAAACCCCCCGAATCACCCATAGAAACGTATCTTTCTCCAGTCACACAGCACTGTATGCCGTGCATATTAATGCACAAGGCCCGTTAATAGTGAGCAGCATCCGCAGAACCAGTTTTACTTTAGACTGGGGACTGCGCCGGCCCCCAGCCTATGCAAATAGCTGGCCATGGGAGCGTGTCTGAGCCCAGAGGTGCTGGGGATGCGGTCGGTATTGTTACAGGGCTGGGGCGGGGGGGTTCACACATCAGGGCACAGTCCGATTCAGGGTGCCCCAGGGGAAGGCCAGCAGCCTAAAAGACTCCAGGGCTGCCTAGGGTTTACTCCTGCTTTAAGCTCCTCTTTAAAAAGGGTAAGTCCCATTTCGATTGAAATTTTGAAGTGTATTTTTTTTGTGCCAAAAGGATGTCCACAAGGTGCTGAGCTGATCTAGTATTTTCTTCCTAAGTTAGAAAAGATTTTATAGAAGCAGTTTTCACTACCTACAATCAGTTGCTATTGGCAACCGTACACCCAGAAGAGAGAAGCGAGCCCTGTACACACAGAACACTGCTGAGGTGAGGGAGTTCACTCAACCTTACACACATACCCAGCAGCAGCGTTATGTGCAACTATCTGCAATCTGTTGCTATTGCACTTGGTGTACGTTGCCAATAGCAACAGATGGCAGACAGTGAATACTGCTTCTATAAAACACATTTGTTAACATTAGAGAAAAAAATAAAAATCAGCTCAGCACCTTTAAGACATACTTTTGTCACACAAAAATATACACTTTCAAAAATTCAATGGAAAACAGACTTAACCTTTTAACTGGAGCTTAACTCGCTCACTGCTTGGAATTCAGGAAAAAATTCTTTGCTTCTTCACAGACGGGGTTGACGCACATGGGGCAGCGCAGAGTTAATTGTCTGGAACAGGTCTGGTCTGATTTGATGTGGGAGAGGACCAAGTCCGCGAGAGCCTGGATAAAGTAGAAAAAAAAAAAAAAAAGGGTGTAAAAGAAAGGCAACAAACGGCGACCATGAGCCGACAGGTATTTCAGAAGGCGGTTTGTTGAACACCCCCCCCCCCCCCCCCCCCGATTGCTAAGGGTCAAAATGGATGATAGGAGGGCTGGTAGACCATTGCGCGAGGTCACGAGCCTGTGCACAGGCTGGCGGGGGACCAGGTCCTGTTCCTGAATCAGGATACACGAAGGGAGCCCTCAATACACGACTATGCGGGCTCGGCCGGACTGGTTTGGGTAAGGGGATACCCCCCGTTGGACTCCCAAATGCTGCCCCCCCCCCCCCCGGGGTCTGGTCGACGCTGCGTGAATAGACAATATATGTGTGTTATTGTAATAATTCCTAAAGCCTGACTACATTTCTTGTACTGAAACATGTAATTCTTGTACTTGTTGTAAAAGCTTAAATAAAGAATTTACAAAAAAAAAATGGCGACAATGAAGTGCAAAGAAAAACTAAGGCGAGTGTCTAACTTTTTCCCCGATCGATTCCTGTGTGCGGTTTCTATTCCTCCATTCCTGCGCGCCCCCCTGGGAAGTTGGTCTCTACAAAAGGCAACTTTGTGACTTTAAGCCCACCAGGCAGCCTCCTTCAATTCATGGCGGTACGCATAGTCTCAGTGCAGGCCCGCCGATGTTTATCCTAACTAGGCTTCTCCCCGCTTAAAAAGAATAGATTTTTTTGCTGTTGTTGTTGTTTTGCATTGTAGCCGCAGTTAGAAGTGAAAGCCGATAATCACCGGCCTGCGCTCGATAGCATTAAAGCTGGCTTAAACAATACAGATACCTTGGAGAACAATGGATTTCCATTAAGGGATTCCGATCGTCTGATGTTCTCAACTCCACACTGAAACAGAGGAAGAGAAAGAAGAATGACTCTCCGCCGACAGATCGTTGCACTCACACATTCGCTCGCACGCACACTGGCGGCGGAGCGGCAAGCTTATTAAATGGATTATTTATTATGTAAAATAAAGAAAAAAAAAAGTGCCAGAACAATGCTAGAAAATGCACGGCTAATTTGCCTAACACCGTCGATAGGCCTTGCCGGCTCTGCGGGAGGTTTCTCTTTCACGGCAAAGTTGTTGGAAAATACAATTCTGTGATTACTAACCTGTAGAGTTGGTATTATATGTATACAGCACGTCCTGTTCCAGAATATTCCTTACACATGGGTAATACATCCACAAGATGGCGCTGGACTGCAGAAAACAGCTTGTGGCTCCTCCCGGCCCCATATAAGTCAGGGACCTCCCACAAATTCCCCAGTATTGACAAGCAGTTAACAAGAAGCCGGGAGAACAATAACAACAGGAATTCAAAAATGAACATATGAACAATCACCATACAGAGGTAACTAAAAATAAAAAGGATGGGATGGAACAGGATGTGCTGTATACATATAATACCAATTCTACAGGTGAGTAATCACAGAATTGTATTATTCTAAGTATACAGCACGTCCTGTTCCAGAATATTCCTTACACATGGGACATCCAATAGCAGTGTCTGTAAGGTAGGGTGGGATCCCCAAAAAGTAACAGTGGGCAGTTTAACCCACTGCCGCCTGCAGAACTTTGCGACCAAAAGCAGCGTCAGCTGAGGCCCTAACATCAACCTTGTAAAACTTAGAAAAAGTATGAACAGAAGACCAAGTAGCGGCCTTGCAAACTTGTTCAACAGAAGCTTGGTGCTGAAAAGCCCAAGAGGCACCAATAGCACGAGCAGAATGAGCAATACGAGAGGGACCGTCTGTCCAGAGGGGACAGAACAAACACCTGATCAAGGGACCGAGGGTCCCGATCCCATAGTGACAAGAGGTGAAGTTGAAGAGGTCTCATGTGAAACTGAGCGTATGGAACCGCCTCGAAGCAAGACACCATCAGGCCCACCAGCTGCATCCCCTGCCGGATGGAGGGATGAGAGCAAGACATAAGAAGCCTGGCTTGGCCTTGAAGACTCTCCACCTTCTGCTGAGGGAGAAAAATCTTGACCTGAGATGTATCCAGAGTCATGCCCAGAAAGGACCTCACCATTGACGGTGACAGGGAAGACTTGGGGTGGTTGATCACCCAGCCGAAGAACTCTAGTGTGGACACCACCAGCTGGGTATCCAGCTCAGCCTGCTGGAAGGACTGAGACGTGATAAGAATGTCGTCCAAGTAAGGAAGGATGCGAATGCCCTGATATCTCAGCAAAGCTATTACGCCCGACAGCTTGGTGAATACCCTGGGAGCCGAGGTAATACCGAAAGGCAAGGCCACAAATTGGTAGTGCCGATCCTCCAGAGCGAACCTGAGGAATCTCTGATGACCTGGAAAGATTGGTACATGAAGGTAAGTGTCCTTGATGTTTACAGAGGTCATGAAGTCGCCCGGGCGTAGTGAATTGCCAGCTGAGCGCAGAGTCTCCATGCAAAAGTGTTTGAATCGGACAAATTTGTTGAGGCGCTTTAAATCCAGAATGGGTCTGATGGACCCGTCTTTTTCGGGAACAGTGAAAAGATTGAAATAGTAGCCTCTGCCCCTTTCCCTCAAAGGCACCTGGCAGATGACCCCCAACTCCAGAAGGTTTTGGACAGCGAGGCACGGACCCTGAGCCGACAGGGGGTTTTGAGCAATCCGGGATTTGATGAATCTTGGGGGCGGCCAGGCTGCAAACTCTATCTTGTAACCGGAGGACACTACCTCCTGAATCCACCGGTCTGAGACGTGAAGCCTCCAGACGTGAGCAAAGAACCGAAGCCGCCCCCCCCTCCCACCCGGATGGGTGAGGGTGCCCCTTCATGCCTGCGGGGGCCCCTCAAATACCCGGGACCTCCCACAAATCCCCAGAATTGAAAAGCAGTTAACAAGAAGCCAGGAGAATGATAACAGAACCAACTAGTAACTATCAAACAATGATAACAATCACCATACAGGGGATCCAAGGATAATGAACCAAGGGTGGGGTGGAGCAGGACGTACTGTATACTCATAATACCAATTCTACAGGTGAGTAATCACAGAATTGTATTATTCTTAGTATACAGTAAGTCCTGCTCCAGAGAAGATTCTTTACTCTTGGGACATCCAATAGCAGTGTCCGTAAAGTAGGGTGGGATCCCCAAAAGGTAACAGCAGACAGGTCAGACCACTGCCCCCTGCAGAACCTTGCCAAAAGCAGCATCAGCTGAGGTCCTAACATCAACCTTGTAAAACGTTGTAAAAGTATGAACAGAAGACCAAGTAGCGGCCTTGCAAACTTGTTCAACAGAAGCCTGGTGCTGAAAAGCCCAAGAGCCACCAATAGCACGAGTAGAATGAGCAGTAAGGCGGAAGGGAGGATTCTTCCCCTTAGCAGAGTAGGCATGAATCACAGCCTGATGGATCAATTTGCTGATAGTAGATTTAGCAGGAGCCAGACCCTTCCTGGGACCAGAAGGGACCACAAAAAGAGCATCAGTTTTTCTGAAAGGTGCAGTAGCCACCAGATAGTACTTCAGACTCCTTACCACATCCAAGGAATGCAAAACCCTCTCCTTAGCGTTACAAGGATTAGGGCAGAAGGAAGGAATAACAATGCCCTGATTCAGATGAAAGGCAGACACGACCTTAGGCAGAAAATCTGGCTTGAAGCAAAACACCACCTTGTCCTGGTGTCTCTCAAAGTAGGGGGGCTGGATGGAAAGCACCGCCAACTCAGAAACACGCCTAACAGAAGTGATAGCCACCAAAAAGACAATCTTGAGAGTAAGAATGGCCAAAGCAGCCTCCTGCACAGGTTCAAAGGAAGCACCCTGCAAGGCAGACAGTGCCAAGTTCAAATCCCAGACAGGCAACATAGGCTTACATGGAGGACGCACATGAGTAAGCCCCTGGTAAAAGGTCTTGATCAGAGAATGCTGAGCAAAAGATCTCTGGAAGAAAACAGCACAGAGACATGACCCTTCAGAGTACCGAGTTGAAGCCCCAGATCCAAACCATGCTGGGGGAACTCCAGGATCCTGGGAATAGAGAACACACGACAGGGAAGAGACCGAGACTCACACCAGTCAATGTAGGCACGCCAAACCCTATAGTAAATGGAAGAACAAGACTTCTTCCTAGCACTGATCATGGTGTTAACAACAGAGGCAGGCAGCCCCTTTTCCATCAAGATGGAGGTTTCAACAGCCAGGCCGTCAAAGCCAGAGTTTGTAAATTGGGATGGCGTAACTGTCCCTGAGTGAGCAGGTCTGAAACCCTGGGCAGAGTGTACTGATCTTACTGCCAGTTGCACTACGTCTGGGAACCACACTCTTCTTGGCCACCTGGGAGCCACCAGGATAGCCGGAACCCACTCCTGAGCTATCTTGCACAGAACCCTGCCAAACAGGGGAAATACATACAGAAGCTGAAAGTCCTGCCATGACATTGCTAGAGCATCTGTGGCCAAGGCCAGAGGATCCTGGGACAGGGAGACAAAGGCTGGGAGCTTGTGATTGTGACGGGATGCAAACAGATCCACATCTGGTTGACCCCAACGGTGACACAGAGATTGAAACACCGTGTCGCAGAGGGACCACTCTCCCAGGCGAGAGGTCCCCATGCTCAGAGTCTGCCTGCAGATTCTCCACCCCTGGAATGTACAACGGCTGAGATGCAGGGAACATTGTCCTACGCCCAGGACAGGATCAGAGACGCTTCCTGGAGGGCCCCGTTTCTCTGGGTCCCTCCCTGATGATTGATGTAGGCAACCGCCGTCTGGTTGTCCGAGCGTAACTGAACAGGCCGGCCCCGAAGGTGTTGGGTCAAGTTGGCCAGAACCAACCTGATCACCCTAAATTCAAGAATGTTGATGGGCGTGTGGGCCTCCAGAAGCCCCCCCAACCCGTCAGACTGGCATCCGTGGTGACCGTCTCCCAGCAGGGGGCCAGAAAGGATCTGCCCACCAACAGGTTCCTGGGGTCCAGCCACCACGAGAGAGACCTCCTGGCTAGGGGGGACAGAACAAGGACCTGGTCCAGGGACGCAGGCCCAGGATGAGCCAGGGCGTCCACCTCCTCTGCCCCTACCCCAGAAATCTCCTCGGGCCCCAGTAAAGGAGGCCCCCCTCCCCTGTCTGGATCCACGGTAGGGGGAAAAAAAAAAGGAGCCTGGGCCCCGAAAGGGCTGAGACTGCCTCCTGCGCTGGGGTAACCTGCCTCCCTTAGCAAACAGGTCCAGGCGGTCCTCAAACAGGCGCAGCCCTTTGAAGGGAAAACCAGTGAGAGCCTTCTTGGCAGCGCTGTCAGCTGCCCACCGGCGCAGCCAAACTGAGTGGCGTATAGCCACCACCAGGGCAGAGGCTCTGCCACACATCCTAATGGTATCATCCAAGGCAGAAAGGACATAAGCAACAAATACCTCACAACGAGAGAGTGCATTAAACTCTTCACTAGACACATCATCAGGAGCACCATCTAAGACACTTCTAAGCAGGGGCCTAATAGCCACAGCTGTAATGGCAGAGGCACAAACCGGGCACAGCGCCATCCCCACACAGGCAAAGGCATGGGACGCCAGCTGATCAATCCGCCGGTCCTCACTATTCCTCAGAGTAGTAGAGTCAGGGGAATGCATGACAGAGGTGTTAGACAAACCCAGGATGGGGGCATCCACCTCTGGAGGGGATGACCAACACTTTACCACATCAGCAGGAAAGGGATACCTCTAATCCCAACTCTTAGGGACTCCGGGGAGCCTGCTGGGACGCTCCCATTCCTTGAGCACGAGATTATTAAAATGAGCTTGCTCAGGGAACTCTAAATGTGGCTAAGCAATATGAAACAATTCCCCCTGCCGTTTAGGAGCTGCGACCGGGGGAGAGATAGGCTTTTGGCTCAGATTTTTGAGGTGCTGTCTATCAGTATCATCTGGGGCCCAGGGATCAGAGCCAGAATCATCATGACCCCTGGGCCTCTCATCAGATGACTCCGAGTCAGAGAACAGTTCCCCTTCTTCCAAGGGGGTATAACCAGACAGTTCAAAGAACTCTTCAGCCTCCATAGGGAAAAGAGTGACATCAGGCGTCAAATGCCGCCTCTTGGCAGAGGCCTTACGCACCATGGTATTAGCAAGCAACTTTTCAACACTAGCCAGTCTAGCAGACACATCAGGCTGAGACTCCCCACTGGTATGCAGCTCAATGGGAGAGTCAGATTTAAGCTTGGGGGAGTAGGTCCAGCTACTGGTAAACCAGGCTGCAGCGCAAGCACCTGCTGGGCACAAGTTATACAGATCCGCACATTGTCAGCACTAGTAGGGGACACCCCACAAGCTACACACAGCTGGGCTTGTCCCGAAGGAACCCCGAGCACATTATCCTGAGACGCCTCCATATGGTGATTATAGCGGCACAATAGGGCGACAGGGATTCACGCTATAAAAGCAACCCGGGATGCCGCAATAGCCCGCTAGGGAAGTGGGAGTAATTTACACACTAGGCCTCACAAGTTTAATAACTAAATAGAGGGAGTAGGGCCAGGAGAAAACCAAAAGAGTTCGACCCGTCTGAAAGACATAAGCGAAGAGAAATCCATAAGCGACATGCATACGTGGGTAAATAAAACCGGCCGCGAGGGCACTCACGGACCGCGGTAGGTAGGCGCCAGCCACGCAGCAGGAAGAATCCAGAAGAAAATGGCGCCGAGTATACCTCGAGGGGCGGGCCGCGGAGACAGTGATGCTGAACGCGCCATCTACAGGCTCCGCCCCCCCGAAGAGCACGAAGCCGCACGCGTGACAAGCAACCAATGATGGCGCACCAACGCCTGAGGTAATGCCGCAGCCAAACTCGGAACGCAGTGGAAACACGCGCGGCATATTCAAACCGCAACCAGCGCAACCAAGACTGTGCGGAGACAGAACCAAAAGGCAACCAAGCACGTCAACCAAGTGAAAGCACAAACGCACACACACTCACCCCCCCCCCCCCCCCGAGAACTACAAGGGAGAGCGAGGGAGGGCAGCGGCCACTTAACGTAGGGCCCACCGATAGACAGGGGCAAGGGGCAATAGTGCGGGAGGGGCATCCTATAGAGGCTCACCATATGCCTATACCACCTACCCTTTGGTGGGGGACTGCGGTGGAGCAGCGCTCCTAAGCACCTGACAGCGGCGCTGCCTACCATCACCCGCACCAGCGCAGCCAAAGCTGGGAGGCACATTAACAATGGAACAGGTGGGAATAGTCCTACAGGGCCGCAGGCTAATAGCCCCGCTCACCTGCGAGAAGAGAGAGCCATCTTCTTGTCCTTCACAGTCCAGACTGCAGAGAAAATCTGGGGATTTGTGGGAGGTCCCGTGTATTTGAGGGGCCGGGAGGAGCCAATTTCACGGTCTCTGCAGTCCAGCGCCATCTGGCGGCGTAATACCCAAGAGTAAAGAATCTTCTCTGGAGCAGGACGTACTGTATACTAAGAATATACAGTTTTTTATTACCACTAGTCATCCCCCCCCCCGAAGATCTCCTAGAGGGAGAGCGAGGCAGGAATAGAAGGATTTCCAGGGAGACGATGGCGCCCAGGAGACAATGGGAGGAGTGAGGGGAACACCTATGGGAATAAGGGTTAACTGCACAGGTTGAGCCTGGCAAAAACCCATGGAGCGGGGGGGCATCCCAAAAGGCTCACCATCAGCCTAAACCGCCTACCCTGTCAGAGCAGGGACTGCTGTAGGAGCATAGCAACTGGTGCTTACTTACATACCTTCACCCGAACCCTGTAAGCCAACTCTGGTAGGCAGCAATATGGAACGGAACGGGTGGCAATAGTCCTGCAGGGCCGCAGGCATATAAGCCCCGCTCACCTGCGCCACATAGAGAGCTATCTTCTATCATCGCAGCCCAGACTGCAGAAAAGAACTGGGGAATATGTGGGAGGTCCCCGACTTATATGGGGCCGGGAGGAGCCACAAACTGTTTTCTGCAGTCCAGCGCCATCTTGTGGATGTATTACCCATGTGTAAGGAATATTCTGGTTAATATAGAAATTAGGCGCACACCAAACATATGCATTTAAAAATATTTACTTAGAAAATTCATAGTGTTATGTACAGACAATGGTGATGTTCCATTTCAAGTGACAAAAAAATCCGAAGTTATCTACAAGCAATGGCATAAGAGTCTAAACCATCCTCTGTTCAGTGACAAAGGTGATGAGCTGCAGCTCAGACATTTAACGCATGTAATATAACATAGTAGTTTAAACAAGACACAATGTATCCATCTCATCAGCTTTGCAATATACAAGGGAGGCCAGACAACATGTAATCATTATGCAGCTGAGAATCATAGAGCTCCGTGGAGCATTCATTTAACTGTCATAGACATACAAGCAATGTTGATCATTAGACAAACCAGTCTTAAATTATGATCAGATGTGGCTTCCACGCATTCAAATAATTACATAACATATATGCATTGTTATAAGCTGTCTGTCAGCTGACATGATGTGTATCCTGTGATTTTTCAGAGCAACCCATTAAGCATATTCAAAGCAAAAAGCAGTTCAAAGTTACCAAGTGATAGTATCGGATAGGTGAAGGTGGGGGCGGTCTTCCCACGTTTCGGGGATCTAGTCCCCTTTCTCAAGGAATGCGCATAATTTAAGACTGGTTTGTCTAATGATCAACATTGCTTGTATGTCTATGACAGTTAAATGAATGCTCCACGGAGCTCTGTGATTCTCAGCTGCATAATGATTACATGTTGTCTGGCCTCCCTTGTATATTGCAAAGCTGATGAGATGGATACATTTGGGTTGATTCAAAGAAACATGTAACAGCTTGGATTTGGGTCACGATCATCCTATTTTTCACGTCCGCTCGTGCGTTCGTATGAACTTGCGAGTGATTCTATAAGCAAATACGTTTCTATCCTAAAATGTACGTCCGTTCGTATGGCAGTTCGGGAATCAGACCTATGTCAGTTTCCATCCTGAATTTTCCGTTTCATTTCTCAGGTTGCAACATTGGTTTTGCCCTTTTTCCTTTTTTGTCTGGACGTAAATCCTTCTGATCTTGCGGCTGCGCACTACAAACTTACCTCATTAAAGTGCATTCTAAATATTTGGTCTTTTATTTTTCTTTATTTCATTTTGTAGTAACCAACCATTAATGAATGCATTTGCATAAGTAAATCTTACTTTGTTTAATTTTTAGTTAACTTGCATTTTTTACTTGTGGATTTAATTTTAATATTTATGCTTCAAATGGTACAACTTTAAATTTTTAGTGTGGTTACCCACACCCTCTACATACAGATTGCTCTCAAATATTAAAAAACACCCAGCAACTTCTGCATGTTATGAGCCTAGAAACAGGCAAGATGGCGGCTCAGGTATTATCGGGCAGCCTGCAAACAGAAAGGGCCTTGTGACTGTGTTGCTCTGGATTCTTTGATTTCTGACCTTTCCGTGCCCCCAGCTCTGCTGTGTCTGTGCAAAATACAGCAGTAACCCACATCCTGCACTTTATCCCGCTCTCCTCTCCTCAGTAAGTGTGATGCATCTGACCAAAGATGTGCTTAAATAATTGAACAAAGCAAAGGTAAACAACTACACCAATAAATGCAATCTAAAAATATTATTCTAGTACATCAATTTAAAAATAAATAACAAAGGACATAAGTTTCTTTAATTAACGCAAATATATTGCCAAATAAAGGTTTACATGCAAAGGACTAATTAAGGTCCACATTAAAATGCTTTTATAAGGCATACATGAATCAGGTATGCATTGCCATACAATTTATGGCCTCGGCCATGCTGATACATGCAGTTCATTGCAGCTCAAGACGCGCAGACTCCTCCACATAGCCAAAAAACCTGTTCAAGAACAGCAATCCGACTGCTAAAAGGTGTCGCCAGTGGCTTTCTTTTAAAACGTATTTAGAGGTTTGCAAACTGTTCTCTGAATCACACCGAAACACATCCAATTATCCTAAGTTTTACGTTTTCATCCTAAGTTTTAGGATTTGATCCTAAGTTTTACGTTTTCATCCTAAAATTTAGGAACGAACTTGCGATGATCGTAAGAGCATATACGCATTCGAACGTAGGCTCGTGCGAGTCGTAAATGGCCAAAAAAACAGGAAAAAATGACAAACACCCACCCAAACTTACGATTCTCGATACGAAATCAATTAACTTTTGGTCTTTGAATCGAGGGGATAGTGTCTTGTTTAAACTACTATGTTATATTACATGCGTTAAATGTCTGAGCTGCAGCTCATCACCTTTGTCACTGAACAGAGGATGGTTTAGACTCTTATGCCATTGCTTGTAGATAACTTCGGATTTTTTTGTCACTTGAAATGGAACATCACCATTGTCTGTACATAACACTATGAATTTTCTAAGTAAATATTTTTAAATGCATATGTTTGGTGTGCGCCTAATTTCTATATTAATTGGATATTTTTTGATGTGGGAGAAAACATCATTTAGAGCAGCACCCATAATGTTGAAGTACTAACCTTGATAAGGTAGCCTTATTTGAAGAGTGCCACCTATTTCTATATATACATAAGGAATATTCTGGAACAGGACGTGCTGTATACTTATAGTTATTTAAGGACTGTAAAAGCTTTACCTTATGAAGCAAGCAAATAAAATGCACTTAAAGCAGAACAAAACCCCAAATTTGGGGTTTTGTTCCTTGTGCGGCCTGATTTAGGGTTTCCCACTTCGTGAAACCCCCCAGTAAAAAAAAACCTCACCATTCCCCCGGTCCTACGATGCATTCACAGGCTCTTGTCCAATCAGATCAGCTTGCCTTGCATACCAATGCTCGGCAAACTGCGCTGCGCTTTGCCACTTTCATTCCCCATTGTTTAAATCATGGAAGGAGCGGCTGGAAAAGAAGAGTTATGCACGGACCATGGGGCATCCCAATTCGGAATGCCCCAGAGCTGACCTTGCTGGTTAAAGTAAACAAACAAAAAAAAATGACATTAGGTCCCCTAAATACCTTTCCTCTGGACCAAGGAGGGCCTCCCCTAAAGTGCACCTATACTAAGAGGGAAATATATGTAGCCACCTTCTATCCCCAGCCTGGGTTTCTTTTTTTTACCTCCACCTTTGCCCAATATTCATAATAACGAGAACTGGATGCAGTTGGTCAAACTGCTCCCAGGCTGAGCAGCCCCGCCCCCACTGATGATGCAATCAGTTACAGTACTCACAGCTTAGCAATGGGGAGCACTGCAACATAACTGCCACTATGTCACATTCTGGTTGCAACTGAATTAATTAGCATATGGCTAGCATTCATCATAATACTACTTCCTGTCGTTTTTTCCTGTTTTTATGATTATTAGGAAAAGGCTGAAGTAAAAAAAAAAATAAATAAATAAAAAAAAACCAGGCTGTTTTGGGGCCCAGGGCTGGGGATGGAAGGTGACCACAGATTGCCGGTGCCACCCCCCTCCCCGTGTTTCACTGGCCTGCTTGGGTTCTGCTTTAAAGAAAACCTAAAGTAAAAAATGACTTTAGGTCCCCTGAACCCCTTTTTTCTGGGCCAAGGAGGTCCCCCTTTAAAAGCGGTCCAATGCCGGTTTTCTAGCAAATAAGTGCTGGACCGCACTGGGACTGGCTTGGAGGGGGGAATCCTGACTGTAGGAGCCCCCCGGGGAAATGCGGCCTAGTTATAGGCTCCGGACCATCAGGACCAGTGGAAAATCGCACCGGTGGATTATGGTTCAGATAAGTGAAACTCTGGGTTGTGGGGAGGGGAGTGGCTCCAGCAATCTGGATGCCCTCCTAAGCCTGTCCCAGTATGGTTCTGCACCTGGATTTGTGTGAAACTCACAGCGAATGCCAATATTCTTACCTAGCGGTGTTCAAACAGCGCATGTGGGGGCTCTCCTCCAATCAGCTTTCTATGCCTTGCATATTGATGAGCGACATAATACCATTTTGTGAATACTCACCTGTAAAATGGGTATTGTAAGTATGTCACACACCCCACTTCAAACATTAATAATTACGATAGGGTTAACTCACCGCTAGGTGGCAGCATTGCAGAGAATCTCCAAAAATTCAACAGGCCCCTCCCGGTCTATACATACCTGGTACCTCCCAACAATCACCCAGTATTAGAACAGCAGTAAGACAAGGTACCAGAAACAAACAATGTAACCCTCAACGTAAAGAACTAAACTTCACCATATAAAGAGCCAGGATACCGAAAAGGGCGGGTGAAGTGGGGTGTGTGACATACTTACAATACCCATTTTACAGGTGAGTATTCACAAAATGGTATTATTCTAAGTATGTCACACACCCCACTTCAAACATTAATAATTACGATAGGGACATCCAACAGCAGTGTCCAGAAAAGGGTGGGTATCCGACCAGGCAATAACGCAGAAAAAACTCAGACCACTGCAGCCTGCAAAACCTTGCGGCCAAAAACAGCATCCGCTGAGGCCCGCACATCAACCTTATAGAACTTAGAAAAAGTATGAACAGAAGACCAAGTTGCAGCCTTACACACTTGTTCAACCGAAGCCTGGTGCTGAAAAGCCCAGGACGCACCAACCGCACGAGTAGAGTGAGCAGTAACGCGAAAAGGAGGATCCTTCCCCTTAGCCGAATAAGCACCAACAATGGCCTGACGAATCCATTTACTAATGGAAGACTTGGCCGGAGCCAAACCCTTCCTAGGCCCACAGGGCACAACGAAAAAGGCATCAGTCTTACGAAAAGAAGACATAGCACGTAGATAGTACCTGACACAACGTACAACATCCAAGCAGTGCAAAGCACTCTCCTTGACATTCTTAGGCTTAGGACACAAGGAAGGAAGAACAATGTCCTGGTTAAGATGAAAGGCAGAGACCACTTTAGGGAGAAAGTCTGACTTGAAGCGAAAAACCACTTTGTCCTGATGATCCTCGAAATAAGGAGCCTGAATAGACAAAGCTGCCAACTCTGAAACACGCCGAACCAAAGTGATGGCCACCAGAAAAGCAACCTTCTGAGTAAGAGTGGACAGAGCAATATCCCGCAAAGGCTCAAAAAGGAGGAGCCTTAAGAGCAGAAAGAACCAAATTCAAATCCCACACTGGGAGCAAAGGCTTCCTAGGAGGCCGCACATGCGAAACCCCCTGGAAAAAGGTCTTGACCAAGGAATGACTAGCAAAAGACTTCTGGAAAAAAAATTGACAAGGCAGAAACCTGCCCCTTCAAGGTACTCAGCTGAAGACCGGAGTCCAGCCCTGACTGAAGAAACTCCAAAATCCTAGACACAGAAAAGACCCGGCAAGGCAAAGACCTAGCCTCACACCAATCAATATAAGATCTCCAATACCTGTAATAGATGGAAGAAGAAGATCTCTTCCTGGCACTAATAAGAGTCCGAATGACCGCATCCGAAAGACCCTCCTCCTTTAAGATGGAGGTTTCAGCAGCCAAGCCGTCAAAGCCAGCGTTTGTAAACTGGGGTAACATAGTGGACCCTGTGTGAGAAGATCCGGCCGAAGAGGCAGATCGAACTGATCTACGGCCAGATGAACGATGTCCGCGAACCACACCCGCCTTGGCCACCTTGGAGCCACGAGAATGGCGGGAACTCCCTCCAGAACCAACTTTCGCAGAACCCTGCCTAGCATGGGAATCGGAGGAAACAGATAAAGAAACCCCAGGTCCCTCCAGCTCAGGGCCATGGCATCCACCGCCAGAGCCAGAGGGTCCCGGGACAGGGACACAAAGGACGGAAGCTTGTGATTGTGACGAGAGGCAAACAGATCCACCTCCGGCGTCCCCCACCGGAGACAAAGCGACCGAAACACCTGGGGATGGAGAGACCACTCCCCCCGACGGGACGCACACCGGCTCAGAAAATCCGCCTCTGTGTTTTCCACTCCCGGAATGTAAACTGCCGAGATGCAAGGGACATGAGTCTCCGCCCAGACCAAAATCAGAGACACCTCCCTGTGGGCACCCAGACTGCGAGTCCCTCCTTGGTGATTGATGTAAGCAACCGCCGTCTGATTGTCTGATCGAACCTGAACCGGCAGACCTTGTAGATGATGCGTCAAGCGAGACAGAACCAACCTGATGGCCCGCAATTCCAGAACATTGATGGGCAAGTGGGCCTCCTGAGGGTCCCACTGCCCCTGAAACTGAAGATCCTTCCAAAAACCTCCCCAGCCTGACAAACTGGCATCCGTGGTGACAGTTTCCCAAAGCGGGGTCAGAAACGACCTGCCCTTCAGAAGGTTGTCCGAGACCAACCACCACAGAAGGGACTGCCGCACCCGAGGGGACAACCGGAAGGACCGATCCAACGACCCCGGACACCGGTTCCAAGACGCCAAAAGATGAAGTTGAAGAGTCCTCGTATGAAACTGAGCAAAGGGAACTGCCTCGAACGAGGCCACCATCAACCCCACCAGTCTCATCCCCAGACGAATGGACGGATGAGGATGGGAGAGGAGCAACTGGACCAATTCCTGAATCAGCAGAACCTTGGCCTGAGGGAGAAACACTCTGTGCTGGCCGGAGTCCAACGACATCCCCAGAAAGGTCACCACCCTGGCCGGAACCAGCGAGGACTTGGGGTAATTGATCACCCAGCCGAACCTCTCCAACATAGACACCACCGTGCTGGTGTCCCCCTCTGCCTGACTGAAGGAAGGCGCCATGATGAGAAGATCGTCCAGGTAAAGCACAATGCGAATCCCCTGAGCTCTGAGCAGGGCCATCACCCCCGCCAACACCTTGGTGAACACTCTCGAAGCAGAGGTGAGGCCGAATGGAAGAGCCACAAACTGAAAATGCCGATCCTCCACCACGAAACGAAGGAACCGCTGATGAGCTGGAAAGATCGGAATGTGCAGGTACGCATCCTTGATGTCTATGGACGTCATAAAGTCCCCCTGCCGAAGCGAACCGATCGCAGACCGCAGGGTTTCCATGCGGAACTTCCGGGGACGAATAAACCTGTTGAGAAACTTCAAATCCAGAATAGGACGGAAGGACCCGTCCTTTTTGGGGACAGTGAAGAGATTGGAGTAAAACCCGCGCCCTACCTCTGAAGAAGGAACCGGGCAAACGACAGCTAAGTCTAGAAGATTCCTTACCGCCGCCAGGAGCCCCTGCGCGGCCAAAGGATCCAAAGACACCCGAGACCTGAAGAACCTTGGAGGAGGACGGGACTCGAACTCCAACTTGTAACCGGCCGAAACCACCTCCCGGATCCATCTGTCCGAGACCTCCTGGTCCCACACCCGGGAGAAAAGTTGCAACCGTCCCCCCACCCGAACGGGTGAGGGCGCCCCCTCATTGCTGGGTGGGCTTGGCAACCGGCTTGGGCTTGGCACCCCAGACGCGAGCGGGACGGCCACGGCCTCTACCCCTATTCCAACTGGCGCCCCTGGAGGCCGAGGAGCCCGCACCCCTGCCGGCTCCGGCTCCCCGAAAGGACGGATTGAAGGAGACCATCCCCCGAAAGGAACGGCGAAATTTCTTGCGCTGAGGTAACTTACCTCCCTTGGTAACAGAATCCAGCCTCTCACCAAAAAGCCTCAAACCCAAAAAGGGCAGAGCCGTGAGCGATCTTTTAGAATTAAAATCAGCCGTCCACTGTCTCAACCACACACAGCGCCGGATGGCCACCAGCAAGGCAGTAGCCCTGCCACACATCAACATGGCATCCTCTTGAGCGGCCAGGATAAAGGACAAGAAAGAATCGCAGCGCTTAAGCGCAAGGGACTCAGCACAGGTAGGCTCGAGATCCACACCCAAGTCCCTGACAATAGACCTGACCACAAAAGTCAAAAGAGCCGAAGCACAGACAGGCCTTAACACCGAACCCGCACATACAAAACCATGACGGGCTAGCTGATCAATCAATCAAATCGCCGTCCCTGAGCGAAGTCGTGTCAGGGGAATGCACGACCGCCGTGTTGGACAGTCCCAAGACCGGAGTATCTACCTCAGGGGGGACAGACCAACGCTTCATCAATTCCGCCGGAAAGGGATACTTCCTATCCCAGCTAGACGGCACACCAACGAGACGTGTAGGTTGCTCCCATTGCTTGAAAACAATTTCTTCAAAATGCTGTTGGCTGGGAAACTCCAAGTGCTGCTTGGACACCCCAAAAAGCGGACCCTTAGGCCTAGGAGCAACCACCGGAGGATCCAAATCCAAAACCTCAAACATCTGGGTCAGAATGGTAGAGGAATCGAGAGGAAGGCCGTCAGCCTGATCCCCCTCAGTACCCAGCAACTGCTGAACATCAGAATCTTCTTCCTCAATGAGCTCACCATCTTCAAGGGGACGATCCGACCAATCCAGATCTCCAACAACTTCCTCATCTGAATCCGGCGGAGGCGGAGACAGATGCTTCCGCTTAGCTGGAGCCTTCTGAGCGGCCATTGCAGAAAACCTTTTCTCAAGGCTGGACAAACGGGCACATACCTCAGATTGCGAATCCCCGCCCAGGACAACGTCACACGGGGTCCGGGATAAGCGAGGGGGAGAGGGAGATGGCGCGGCCGACGAAGTGCTAGGCACCGGAGTACTGGACTGCCGTGCAATGTTCTGCTGAGCACATGGGATACACAAAATGACATCATCTCCCTGGAGCGGAGTCCCGCAACTCCCGCACACCTTGGATTGTCCCGAAGAACCATTCCCGGTATCTGTGGCAGCCTCCATGTGGTGAAATTTATGGTATTCGCAGAACCCAGGGATTTATGCAGTACGCGACCCGGGATGCCCCCTAATTACCTAAAAATTGTCTAAAGATTGTCAAAAAATCCTGACCCAGGGGAATAGCATAAAAACCCTTATATATATAGTTTTATGAAAACACCCCCCACAAGCCAGGTATATAAGACCGGGAGAGCCCTGCCAGACGGGATCCCAGGATCTGAAAGACACAAAAGAAGAGGGACAACAGTCAATCCAGGCACAATAAAACCTATACAAACATACCAGAATATCATACAACCCCCCCCCCCCCCTCATTAACCATAGACAAAAGGAGATGGTTAAAATACACAACCAGCACTTTAAAAAGACGTGCAGGAGCGAGGAGGCGGGAGAAGGAGGGGACGCAAGGCGAGGGGCCAGGCCACCACCTTTATGTGACCAAACATCCCCCGCAAGATATCAGAAAACGCCTACCTGAGAGAGCACAAGCGCAGAGAGGCACCCGCAGAAAGATGGCGGCCCGAACACCGCCCCGTGACAGTGAGGGAGGGGAAGACGAGCCCCGGGAGCGCGGGAGCCGAGCAGGCCCCGCCCCTCCAAAAACGACCAATCAGCGCGCGGCCCGCGCGCAGTCCCGCCCCCCTGTGGCGTCAGCGCAAGCAGACCAGCGAACCGCGCTCAGCCTCCAAGACGGGACCGGCGGAGCAACCTGCCGGTCCCAAGTGCGTAAACACACACACACGCGCTCATCTCCCTCTATCCCCCCTGTGCAGGCCGGACACGCCAGGCTGCAAGCGCCGAGCACGGCGCTCAGCCACAGGCGGGACCGCGGCGCAGCGCGCCGCAATGGCCCCGCCCCCCCGGCTCCTGAGGGGAGAGACGCCAACTCACACCAGCAGCAGCTGAAGTAAAGACACACACACTGTCCAACCTCCAAATTATACACGATAACCATGGGAAGCGGGTGGTAATATCATTAGATAATGAGAAAGCCTTTGACTCGGTGGAGTGGGAATATCTCTGGGCAGTCTTGGAAAGATTTGGATTCCCTGCCAGCTTTATTTCCTATATCAAATTATTGTATGAACAGCCAACTGCCCGGATACGGGTTAATGGGTGTTTCTCTAATTCATTTACCTTGCATAGGGGGACAAGACAGGGCTGTCCATTATCCCCATTGCTTTTTACTCTGGCTATCGAACCCTTGGCGATCGTTGTCAGGAACTCCCCAAGTATCTCTGGATGGAAGCTGGGAGCAGTGGAGGAAAAGATATCCCTCTATGCAGACGACACACTGCTGTACCTTGCGGATGGCCATAAGTGCCTGGACGCAGCCCTGGATGCTATTGGAGTGTTTGGGAAGTTCTCTGGCCTCAGGATTAATTGGGATAAATCCAGTCTAATGTTAGTGGATGAGCCTGTTCCCCCCGACATCTCCCCGAGGTCTCAATTGAAAATAGTCCAACAATTTAAATACTTGGGGATTATGATTAGCAAGCAACCAAGTGAGTTCATATCTCTGAATATTTCCCCTGTCGTGACGAGACTAAGGCAGCGGGTCGCTCAATGGGCGAATCTGCCCCTGTCTGTCATGGGCAGAATTAATATATATAAAATGATATTTCTTCCAAAGT
The DNA here is from genome assembly GCA_027917425.1 of Gastrophryne carolinensis. Taxonomy (NCBI): domain Eukaryota; kingdom Metazoa; phylum Chordata; class Amphibia; order Anura; family Microhylidae; genus Gastrophryne; species Gastrophryne carolinensis. Next base: position 616,912,127 of record CM051234.1, on the reverse strand, counting down.
TTCTGTATATTTATCAGGCTTCGCCAGTGTTGCTGCCCGTCTCCCACTTTAAGACGTTGGATTCAATTCTGTTTGGCTTTATTTGGGGGCAGTCTCCACCTAGGCTTAACAGACAAATAATGAAAGCACAGGTGACGGAGGGGGGTTTAGCGGTCCCGCACATGCAATTGTATTTCTATTCCACGCAGCTCCTATTCGTACACTGGTGGCTCTGTCAGCCGCAAGGCAATCCGGTGGTGGGTCTGGAGAAGGCGGTGCTGGGTTCCCCTGAGAAACTATCCCTCTTGGTGTACCGTGGGGTTCGGGGGGTCCGGGAAGCTACCGGATGCATGAGGGTAGGGTGTAACATTTGGGATAGGGTAGCCAAGTTGTTCAGGAAGCCGGACGAGGCCCAGTACTGGTCCCCCTTTGCTCCTCTCTGGAACAACCCCAAGCTCCCGGAGTTGGTTTCAATGCAGGATCCGCAGTTTTGGGAGGGTAGGGGCCTTCGGACGCTGGGCCAGATGTACGGGGATGGAGTGCTCCTGTCGTTTGATCAAGTTAGGGAGACCTTTCGGGCTTCTCACCGGGACTTCTTCCGCTATCTGCAGCTCAGGCACGCTCTGCAATCTCAGTTCCATAGGGACAGTCCGAATTTTTCGGTGTCCCAGGTGGAGTTTACGGTGAGAGGGACGGACTTGGAGAAACCGGTCTCCACGTTGTATAGGTGCCTGGTTGCTGGGCTGGAATCCCCCAGGGGGAAGATTGAAAGCAGATGGCTGACCCTAGACCAAACTTTGGACCCGGATGACTGGGAAGAAATTCTAGATAACCTGCACTCTTCGGTCATAGAAGCCAGAGACAGATTTATCCAGACCAAATGGATACATCAAGCTTATATCACGCCGATACGGCTGCATAAGATGGGCTTGCTCGCTAACGATTTATGTCCCAGGTGTGAGAGGGAGACTGGCACATGGGAACATATGACCTGGTCCTGTGGGGTCCTGGTGAGATATTGGGAGGAGGTGATGGATTTGATTGGTAAAGTGGTGGACGTCCGGATCAGTGGCTCAGTCTCCCTATGTCTTCTGGGGGTGGTTGATTCACTGTCGCTGCCGGGGCCGCTAAAATCGCTATATAGGCTGCTGCTCTTCTACGCCCGGAAATGCATTCTGCTCAATTGGAAACACCCGGCTAAACCATCTGTGCAGGCGTGGAGGGCTCTGGTAAACCAGAAACTCATTATGTACAAACTAACATACACGGCTCGTGGGGTGCCAGATAAGTTTGAGAAGGTATGGGGTCCCTGGCTGCAGAGCCAGGACACTGCCTCGGAGGCCGATTAGAAAGGGGAAGAACCTACTGAAGGGACGAAGCTGCGCACCTATAGTAGGCTGAGACGAGAGAAATAACCTGTAGATGTGACTCCTGATTGGTCCTCCCATTCCAGATTCCAGTGAAAATTGATTAGACAACTGTATGTTGTCCAACTGTATGTATGTGTGCTGAGTGAATGGTTGTCGTGTCTAAATGTCTACTGAAACTATGCAACGGTACTAGATGCCTGCGGCATCTTAATGTGATATGTAACTTGTATTTATGTTTGATGTTTGTTAAACTGCAATAAAAAGAAACTTTAAAAAAAAAAAAAAAAGACACACACACAAGGCAGATCCAGACAAAAAACCGCCACAGTAAACAGCGCAGGAGCCCAGCCAGCCAGCGCAGCAGTCACTCTCACACAACCATGTCACCGGTCCCAAAGCGCGCCACACACCCCGGAGTGAGGAATAACTAATGTCCCAGGGCTAGGCACATCCCGAACCACTAACTTCCACTAATTAAATGGGGGCATCCCACATCCGGATCACCACTCCGGGAATCCCGCTATGCCCCGCAATGAAGGGTCGAGCGGAGGAGCTAATCTCCTAGGCACCAAAGGTGCCGGCTACCTTTTGCCCGGCCTACAGCCGAAGCTGGGAGGCTGCCAGTTAACAAATATACCACAAAACAAAAGCCGGGCAGAAATAGACCACGGGGGGGGGGGGCCGGGGGGATACCCCGGCTACCTGCAAGCAGGAGACTTCTTTCTTCTGTCTTGTCGCCACCTTGCAGAGAACAACACTGGGTGATTGTTGGGAGGTACCAGGTATGTATAGACCGGGAGGGGCCTGTTGAATTTTTTGGAGATTCTCTGCAATGCTGCCACCTAGCGGTGAGTTAACCCTATCGTAATAATTAATGTTTGAAGTGGGGTGTGTGACATACTTAGAATATAAAGCTGAATGGAGGGGGGTGCAGCATAATGTTGTGGCCCACCTATGCATCGCTGGTGCGCGAGAAGCAGTAGCGATGCCGCAGCAGCCACACAACCGCCTGGAAGAGGTGCTCCAGGTAGTAAAAGCGTGCAAGAAAAAAAATAAAAATAAATAAAATAGCCATTTCTTCTGTATTAACTGAGCTGTACCTCATTTGCTAAATGCTGCGCATATTCAATGTCTAGTTCATAGAGGGTCTCGATATGGTCACTGGTGAAGGCGATGGGCACCAGCAGAAGGTTCTTCTTTCCTTTCTGACAGAGGCCTTTAATGGTTTCATCAGTATGAGGACCAAGCCAGGGCATGGGTCCAACCTGAAACGAGGGCGAGGAGACACAGCAATCGGTTATCAAGTTGCATAGAATAACTGGCTTACATTACATAGCGTAAATTAGAACAGGCTGGTTGACTACAAAATGATATGGGTCATATTCCCTAACCAGGGGGCATCCGGATTCAGGATACCCCGCTATGTAAAAACGCCAGGTGTGACGGGAGCTAACCCTTTCACTTGTATTCCCGAGTGCGCTGTAGCTTTAAGGATAGATAATCATTTGACATTAATAAGAAATAATTGCGCGAGTAGAAGCTCACTCACACTTGCCTCAAGGACACAGCTGGAACATTGCTGTTGCGAATAGTAAAAAGTAACAAGACTGAGAACTGCTAGAAGAATGTGCTGTGTCTTGAAACGGTTTCATGTAACTGTTCCTGTCCGTACTTTCCCAAGGATGCCCCTTCGCCGAGGGTTGGGGGGGCAACGGCTGCGCTTACCGTTTTTGACATGTACTTAAGTTCTACGCGCCGAAATAAACCTTGAGTCTTGTTTGGTGAACGCCGTTGTGCGTGTCTCCTTGCGCGCCACACGGGCTCCCGATCTAGATTGTACAGAACTGACTGAGGACGCTCACAAGAGGTTCAGGGTGTCTGGGGCCATGATCCCAGGGTACTTCAGGGTGTCTGGGGCCACAAACCCAGGGTATATACAGGTTACCCCAACAAGGTGGTCCAGTAAACCCACATTCTCCCTGATCCAGTGGAACCGCTCCCCACTATATAGCAGGGTGCATGGCCATGCCAGGCATTTGAGAATGCCCGATGCAGGCATGTTTCCTGTTGGAGGGTAGTGGGGATGCAGCCGCCAGTGCACTTAGCTCCCCTCGTCTTGACTTGGCTGGAGCCAAGTGCTTAGACGAGTTGGCGTCAGCGCAGTTGAGCTGGCTAGTGGACGCGCATGTGGTGTAGGACTGAGGAAATGCGAGTTGAAGTGGGCAACCTGGGGGGGGGGGGGGTCACACAGCGGGGCATCCACCATCGGAGGACCCCGGGAGCAAGGATCAAAACCCAGAATAGTCAAAATCTGGGGTTTTGGTCCATGGAGTAACACAATTCACAAAATTGTTGTGTTAAAAACAATAATAACAAGCTAGATATTGAGATGAGGGATTACTTATACCCCCTCAATTTTTGCCTCAAATTTTTTTTTTTTTTTTTATGAAGGGTGTGTAAGTAACGCCCATATTTGCCACCCGACATATGTAGGTGTATATTAATTATTGGACCATTTTTTCTGATAGTGCTCATTTAACCCTTTCATTGCAAAGCACGTGGCACTTAATGGTCAGAGCCCTGTAGATTGGAGGCCCGTAGATTTTATGTGCCTGGCATTTTCCTCAGTTTAGAGACAATAAAAAAAACAAACAAAAAGCTAATTTCCATCCAGGTTCCAGTGCTAGAGGGGCCTCCGATCATTGGTCCAAGGTTTTCAGTGGGACAGAGAACACCGATTCTTTGCCCCGTGGGTGGATTCAGTCACCCTGCTTCCCGTCGCAGGGAGGGGCTTGTTATACCAGCGAGTGAGATCACATTATCCCCTCCCTACAGCTCTCTGCCCCGCTCTCGTCTCAGGACAGAACTCAGCGATGGAAGGAGCCAGGTAGTAAACAAATAAGTACAAAAAGCCTTGTGTTTTTTTCTGTTTTGTTTTTTTTTTGTTTTTTTTTACAGTTAAAGTGGAGACACAAACAAACAGCCTTCTAGGCTAATTTCACAGAAATATCCATTTCTGTTCTATACCCTGAAAAGATATTATCAGCAGGAGGTTTGTTTAAAAATAAAGATATAATTTTCCTGAAAATGTTTGCATAAATCACAGTTAAAATGGCCTGGAAACAAGGGGTCATAAATTAGGTAGGCTGGCACCCAAATAAAAAAAAAAAAAAAAAAAAAAAGGGAACTCGCCTTTTCTGACCCACTGAACTCTAGTTCCCGGCTACTTCCAAGTCGAACTTCGCCATCAGCCATATAGGCACTTCCACACCCTCTCTATTCACTGCAATGGGGGGGGGGTGAATAGAGAGGGTGAATGGAGAGGACATGACAGTACCTCCTGTGACTGAGGGTAGATGGTCAGACATGAATTGCCAGTTCGGGCCTGGCCAGAGCAGGATGCGATCCAGACGTATTGCTGATCGGCACAGTAGAACTGATCAGCTGAGAGAGAAACAAAAGGCCAGTATCCTCTTGTTTTTTTTATTTGGGTGGTCAATGCCTTTAAACTGGACCAATCACCGCTGATGCCCGCCCTGGAGTCTCATATTAATGCTCAGTATAGAGCTCTGTTTAGACGCAGCGCCTGGTAATCAGGAGCGTCTGAATCCCCAGCTTCCCTTTAGAGTTGGGAGCACTCCCACAACTCAGCCTATGTGAATGGTTGGGCACCAGAGTGTGCCTCAGCCCAGAGATGCCGGGGATATAGTTGCCATTGTTCAGTATTGTGGAGTTCCTCACAACGGGGGGAATGTGACCACAACGGGGGTGGTCAATCCCTTTAAATTGGACCAATCACCCCCAATGCCAGCCCTGGAGTCTTTTAGGGCAGACCAAATAGGTGCCTGTGGGGCATGCCGATCCAGCATGCCCCACTGTGTAAGCTCCACAGATCGCCTGTAAGCCCCTTCCCTTTCCCAACATCCCTTGCTGCAAAAGCAGGCCCCCGCTGCATACTTGGAGCTGTGCCTGCAACCAGCCATTCAGATAGGCCGGGAGAGGGGGGGGGGGGGGGTTTGCACTTCACAGGGTAGCCTAGTATGCGCCCATCGCAGTCCCTATGCCACCGCAGTCCGAAACAACGGCTTTATGCCATGCATTAGTATAAAGCGCTGACTGGACTGGCGCCCGGGCATGCGCCATGAGAACTGTGGAAATATGAGTGGAGTGGGCGATCTGTGGGTTCCACACAGTGAGACATTCCATTTTGGGATGTCCCCGGGTCATAGTGATTGGTCCACTTTAAGATTTTAAATTAATTTTACGATTTGTCCATTCTCAGGAATTTCAGCAATCCTCTTGTGAGATCTGAGCAGCTTTGTGAGCGAGCTTTAAGCTAAAGCACATGCAGCAGCAGGAACGTACAAAACACAGCCCCATAAAGCTGAGGCTTGTTCCTACACAGCGACGCTCTATATTTAAAATGGAAAGTACGCTTTTATTCATATCCTGGATTACAACCACCATTACCGACTTCCTTTGCCCTGCGGCTGCTTACCGATATCTGGAAAGTGAATAGGGAGTGTCCAATGTGCCTGTGGCCAGCATTAGGGTAGCAACTCAGAACTATGTATATTAATTCCGCACCACAAATGTAATATTTTAATATTTTAAATCAAATAACTGTGGCCGTGCAGTGGTGGGGGACTATCTCAATCCTGAAATGGTATTCTAGTGTATGGTGGTGAATCCAGCAATTCACCCTAAATAGTTCCCAAAACACCGCACCTCCTCCACAGTAATGAATAATGCAACTAAATTTGTATCATAAATTCATAGGTACATTTTATTTTTAATTATTTACCCACATAAATCACATTACAGCATTAAAAAACTGGACCGTACACTTCCAGGGGCATCCCAATTTTACCTATATCCCATCCCCTAATAACAATATTTCAGTGCCAATGTTACAATAAACCAAAGTGGATAAGTGCTACTGTGCAATTATCTATTTAAAAACACAATGTGGCAAAAAGAAAAAGGAAAACAAACTCCATTGTGAAATACAACAATCAATTTGAAAAGCAAACACATCACCTGAATGTATGGCCCCAAATAACCCCTAGGATTGTCCAGGTCAAGTAGCGATCCCCCATTAGGGTAGCAACCTCAGAGGCCACCAATTTCCATAGAATCGTTTTTGTTTTAAACCAATAAAGCAAAAAAAAAAAAAAAAAAAAAAAAAAAATGGTTGAAGTGCACACAGTGCTACAGTGATGGAGTTCGCTTTCCAGGACTTACCTTTGATTGCCACACCAGCCTGTAAGGGTTAGAAAAGTTCAGCTTCTCCATAACTTTCTGCACGGTGGCCCCCACTTCCTGGGGGTACGGATCTCCTCGATTTACAACCTGTAAATGAAAATAAATGTGAATTCAGACGGATCAAAACCCGGGGGTCTGTTTCTTGCCCCAGGGACATGCCGATCTGGATGCCTCACTTTGTGAACCCCCCCCAGATTGCCCTCAAAACGTTTCCGTTGGTCTCATGGCTCATGTACAGACTCTCATCCAATCAGCGGCAAAAGACGCGCATATTAAAGCAGACAAAACCCCACTGAACTCGTGAAATACATTTGGCCAAAGCCCCTGCCGATACTCCCTTCTTAGGGTGTAGAACTAGAAATGGATATTTTTTCTTTTCAAATTGTCCTCAAACACAGTTTTTTTGGCTGTCCCTCGGTGTGAGATGGACAGGTGATTAGTCATTGCATAAGTGTGGCAATAACATCATTGCCACACACAGTAGTGGCAATGAATGGAGGAGGCGGAGCTTTACAGCTAAAACAAGCGCCATTACCTGGGATTAGAGTGAAGTGGGAGCAGTAAAAATTGGTTACTCTTCATAGGGGGAGGAATTCAGAGGATGCTAGTTAAAAATGTGGGTTTTGGTCCACTTTAATGCTCGGCATACAGCTCTGTTTAGACACAGAGCCTGGTAATCTGGAGCGGCCAAATCCCTACAGAGTTAGGAGCACTAAGCACAATTAGTATGATATAAACCAGGTGTCCCCAACATGTGGCCTATAAACCCTTCCTATGTTATTTTGCTAGACCAGAACATTTGTGGTGGTCACACTGTTTGAGGCTGGAGGATACATGGAGCCCAGGGCTTGGCAATGCCAGTGAATTAGGTAGTCGGAAAACCCAGTTGGTTGCCAGAGTAGTAAAAACTTTCTAAGGTGGCTCCAGCAACCATTAGCAAAACAGCAAACCACAACAAGCACCTTCCCCCCTAAAAAGCAACTGCTTTACATAGATAACATTTCAAGATTTCATCTCTATTATCTAAAAATTATATATATATATATATATATATATATATATATATATATATATATATATATATATATATATATATATCCCCATCTATCTATCTATACGCATCAGAACATGGGGCATCCCACCAGACCCTCAATTTAATTATAACCAAAATCAATATAGTGATTAATTTCATGACCAAAATCTCCTCTATTTGTGCAAATTAAGCTTTAAAGTGCGCAAATGCATTTGCTGTGCTGAAAAAAGTGCAATTTCAATTAATAAGACCCATTAAAAAAAAAAATGGCAAGAGGAGCAGAGTTCAAGACAACGTAAAAACAACTAGAAAACATCACCTAAGTGTTATGGTCCAGGGAATTGCATCCCATGAAAGTCAGTCAAGAGGTATTCCCACGCGTTCCGCGGTCCAAAATCCGACCACTTCCTCAAGGCTGCAGGAGTAGAATGCTGCTGCCAACGTGGGGATCCAACCATTGTGAATATTAAAACCCAATTTTCAAGTTTCCCAGGATTTATTAGGTTGTGGGGCATCTCAAATAGCTAGATATACCCTGGGGGGTGCTGGCTTTCCCATAGGGCATCCCGAACGAGGATGCCCCGCTGTGTGAAACATCCCAGGATGCCGGTAATCACTCACCTTTCCATGGTCCAACGGTGCATGCGTGGGCTCCCGTCCAATCAGAGCCGCCCTTTTAACAGTGACGTAATTCAGCAAGGCGGCACCGTTTTCTATCCCTGCATCCTTGGGCTGAGCACGAGCTCCCACCCTAGACATTCAGATAGGCTGGGGTGCAAATGTGGGGCAGCAGGGGATGCGGCTGCTCTTGTTCCTCATTCACTCTAACCAGAGCCACTTGCTAAATTACGGTATGTTACTTCAGCAGGCAGCTCCGATTGGGCGGGAGCAGGCGAGTCTAATGCGGCCAAGGCGGGGGTTTCACACAGTGGGGCATCCCAATTCGGGGAGGTTGAACAAAACCCCAGAAAGTGAAAATCCTGGGTTTTATTCTGCTTTAATTCTCAAGTCCGATTATTTTCATTGCCCAGTGGCACAGTTTTTGGGCCACTTTCCTGTTCTACAAGGGTTTTATGGTTTCATGTTAAGAAAGGTCGGGGAATCCCTGATATGAATATATTTATAGCTTTGATTCAGTAAGAGTTGCTGGGGATCTGGCCGCTTGCGCTCCCCATTGCAGAACATCAGAGCTACTGTACTTGCTGAAAGACATAAGCACGGCAAAGGCTTCGATCGGAGAGTATGCGTATGCATAACTAAGCTGTTACTGGCAAACTGGTGGGTTTCACACAGTGGGCACAGAACAAAACCCTGGATAGTCAAAATCCCGGCTTTTGTTCTGCTTTAAAGCAGAAGTCCAGTCTTCTATTAACCTCACCCTGCTCCCCTCCAAGGCAGCACAATAACCCCTCATAGCTCTAGTCATTGAGTCACCGACACCTCACTTCCATACTGGTTACAGCATAGGATGTGGATTGGAACAACTACTAATTCCTGCAAGTGTCAGTCCAGTCAGTTGACTATAAAAACTCTTCAAGAATACAGCAAGTCCAATTGCCTTGATCTTTTCCTACTGTTATACTATGACCTGGATGAATGAGAAGCCTTCATAGACTAAAATACTTACAGTCATTGGCAAAGAGTGTGCAGAGAAAAGAATGACCACGTCTCCCCTCTTGTCCTCTGGGAACATGGAGAGCTCTTTCTGGATGTGATCAGCAAAACACTAAAAGAAAAAAAAAATATATAGGATTTATTACAAGGACTTAGAGCGAATTGTATTTAGATATGACAGAGCTATAGATATAACAATAGGAGGACCTCCACCTGAAATATAAAAATACTTAAAAGGTCCCCAAGAAAAGTGGCCACAGAGGGTGGGGGCTAATTGCTTAACGGAAGCCCATCCGGCAAGGACAGGTTTGTGTGTGTAGTTCTACTTGTGCAAAAAAGAACCAGCACTCCAAAATGGATTCAAATGATCAAAAATATATTCAATCCATCCTAATAGTTGGTCGACGTTTTGGGGGTACGAGCACCCCCTTCATCAGGACCATATAGCAACAACAAGAAGAATAACAGAGTGGCTCCTTTAAATAATAATGGAATAGTAATTGTGTACCGGCGCTATTTAGCCATGTTTGCAGCTCCTTGTCACTGCCGCCTCGGGGGCGGGTGGCAGTGATGACAGCTCTGGTTGAGATGCAGTGTAAGCTTTGCATCATCTGGCTGCCTATCAGAAGGCGCCTGATTCACTTGTTGCCGGGCAGATTTTCCTGGCGGGGTGATGCCACTTCCATCCCTCTCCTGTATCGGAGATTGCGATGGCTTGGTTGCTATGCAACCGGGATTGCAATGGATGCGGCGGTGCCACGCTGCCCCATATTTTCTCATCAGGGACTCATATGCCTTCTTGTTTTGTTAGCCTGATATATGGGCTTACCTTTATTGTGTGTATACAGCGCCGGTGATGTCATCAGTGATGTCAGGCGCGGATTTGTGCATTGCTTACTATTCTATTATTATTTAAAAAGGAGCCGCTCTGTTATTCTTCTTGTTGTTGCCATATGGTCCTGATGAAGAGGGCGCGTGTACCCCCGAAACGTCGACTATTTAGTATAGATTGAATATAATTTTGATCATTTGAATCCATTTTGGAGTGCTGAGGTCAGGAAAAGGTCTGCAATCCCAGAATGCAGATCAGCACAGTCAGAAGACACTTCCTGTTTGCAGGCAGACTGCACCTCCATGGGCCACCATCTTTGATGCTTAAAGTCTCAGAAAATGCAGTAGATGCAGGTAGGATGATTGTTAATGTGAGCAATCTGTATGTACAGGGGGCGGGAAACATATAAGATAGGCTCTTATTCAGGGTGAAGGTCCGGTTTAACAGCAATTGTGTCCTGTTAAAGGGACATTCCAGGCAAAGGATAACATTAGCCTGGCTTCTGCTTGCTCTCCATGCTGGCTGTCAGGGGGCAGCATCTTACATTCACCAGCGCTTTGCATTCTTAGATAAACCCTATTGAATTTGCTTCCTTCTGCTGACTCATCATTCCCAGTCCACTCTGAGGGGACCTTTACATTGGGACATGTATGGATGAGTCAGGCTACTGAAGAGGCCCGGCAGAAGGGACAGAGTTCACTGAGGAATGTCAAAAAAATACAAAGCAGGCTGGCCGAAAGATGCAGCCCTTCATAGCCGGCATTAGGAGAGCAGAAAACAGGCTTAAGTTAAGTTTGAACCTTTTAATGCAGATCTTTGCATCCTGTCCCCGATCATGCTTACCTGTATGAGGAGGGGGTGCGTCGGCCATCTGTCGATAACGCTCCATTTCATGGTGGGTCCGACACCTTTGGATTTATAGTACCGATAAATGGCATTCAAACTGCTGCCTGCCCGGATATAACATACATGATTAATACGGGTGAAGGAAAAGCAGGCTGAAACGCGTTTAAAGTTTGCGCAAAAACATTTCGACAAGCCTGTGAAACACTGGGAGAATAGAGTCTGGTCACATGACCAGAAATAAACTCCTTGGCATTATTCATGTAAATGAAGGAAGGATGAATGGATAAATGTACAAGACAGTCTTGTTAAAAAAAAAAAACAAAAAAAAAAAAACAAATCTGTTATCGACCAGGATGATGAAGATGAAACTTCAAATGGACATTTCAGCAAGACAATGAAACACACAGCCATGGAAACCTGCAACTAGTTTCAGAGAAAGGAAACAAAGCTGCTAGAATGGCCCTGCTGACCAAGTAACTCAGTCCAGTACTAGTCCATGCTGGAAGGACCATAAAGTGGCTTATGGGTCTCAGATGGAGGCTGGTGAGGTGCAGTTGGCACCTACTGTAGAGTTAATATAGGGAGAGCCATGAAGGCTGACTAGGTGCATAAAGCACCAGGGGCTGGGCCATGGAGAGGCCCACAGCCAGTTGTGCATATCTGTACATATTGATGTATGGGCAGAAGTGCCCAAAGGAAGCCCAGCCCCTACGTGTGTGTGGCCCGTCAGGCAAGTGTAAGTTTAACTGCTTGCTGCATTCCGGTCCTCCATTGCGCTCCCCCCGCATACACTCCATGCCACACATTGTATGTAATGCGGGGGTGCCAAACACTGCCTCTAATGGGGGGATGCCACATAGTGCCTATAATGGGGGGGAAGCCACATACTGCCTGTAATGGGGGGGGATGCCACATACTGCCTGTAATGGGGGGGGATGCCACATACTGCCTGTAATGGGGGATGTCTGACCCTAATGAAAATCTATAGCAGGAACTTAAAGTGGACCAATCATTGCAGTCTCCGGGCCTTGAATTCAAATGACCCCAGTGCAGCCAGACAAGTTTTTGTTCTGGGATACCCCACTTTTTGAGCGCCTCCCTGTAGTGCCCCTTAATCACTTACCTTTCTGGCGGTCTCTCACTGTGTTTGCAGGCCACAGTTGCATCCCCGTCCATGGCTGAGGAGCGCTTCCGGGAAACGGGGGGGGGGGGGGGGGGATAGGTCCACTTATATATGGATCTTTTTAAAGGTTATTCTGGACTTTTTTCATAATATATAATTTTGTGCAAAAAATACAATTCTGTTTTTGAGTATATCCAGTCCAGGTCGTCCCAGTGATGACATGTGGGTATCCTGCCCCCAGGGGGCGCGCGACTGCAAGATCAAAAGATGTAGCTCCTCCCCGCCCCCTATAAAGGCAGGTGTCTCTCTATCATTCCCCAGTGGTTAAAAAGCAGTAAAGAGGAGACAGGCCGGGAGGCCAAGTAACCATGTTACTTCACATAGCTTCAGCTTGTACTCTCTCCAACAAAAAGGACAATAAGTCCAAGAATAAAAAAATGGTAATTACCATAACAGGAAAACAAGAGATAATGAACAAGGGCGGGGTGGGACGACCTGGACTGGATACACTCCAAAACAATTCTACAGGTGAGTTTCACAGAATTGTATTTTTCACTATATCCAGTCCAGGTCGTCCCAGTGATGACATGTGGGACATCTAAAAGCAGTGTCCATATAGGGCGGGATCCCCAGTGCGGAACAGCACGTAGTTCATTTCACTACCGCGTGAAGCACCTTTCGGCCAAAAAACAGCGTCAGCTGAGGCCCTAACATCAACCTTGTAGAATAGAACTTTGAAAAAGTATGAACTGAAGACCAAGTAGCAGCCTTACAAACTTGTTCAACCGATGCCTGGTGCTAAAAAGCCCAGGAGGCACCAATAGCTCTGGTAGAATGAGCTGTGACCCGAAAAGGGGGTTCCTTCCCCTTGGCAGAATATGCTTGCACCACCGCCTGTCTGATCCACTTACTGAGAGTGGACTTGGCTGGTGGCAAACCCTTCCTAGAGCCTTCTGTTAGGAAAAAGAGAAAATCCGATTTCCTGAAGGATTCAGTCGCAACCAGGTAATACTTAATGGCTCTGACCACATCCAAAGCATGGACTTTCCTTAGAATTAGTCGGTGCTGGACACAAAGAAGGTAAGACACCTTCCTCATTAAGGTGAAAGAGAGAAACGACCTTAGGCAAAAAATCAGGTTTAAAGCGAAAAACCACCTTATCCTTATGCCGCTCAAAGTAGGGAGGCTTCATACAAAGCGCGGCCAAGAAGACCACTTTGAGAGTCAAAATAGACAATGCAGCATCGCATAAGGGCTCGAAGGGAGGACCCTGAGAAGCAGAAAGTACTAAATTCAAGTCCCGCACCGGTATAACTGACTTACACAGTGGACGGACATGGGTGACTCCCAGGAAAAAATGGATCTCTGAAAAACGATGGCTAAGGCCGAGACCTGGCCCTTGAGGGTGCTCAGCTGGAGACCCAAGTCTAAGCAGTGTTGTAAAAACTCCAGAATCCTAGAAATAGAAAATGTGGGGCAAGGGAGACTCTTGGACTCGCACCAAGCAATATAGGCGTGCCAAACTCTGTAGTATATCATGGAAGAAGACTTCTTCCGAGCCTGTATCATGGTATGCACAACCGTGGCTGACAGCCCCTTTTCCGTCAGGACAGAGGTTTCAATAGCCAGGACGTCAAAGCCAGCGTCTGTAAATTGGGGTGCCGCAGCGTCCCCTGAGTGAGAAGCCCTGGGTCCTCGGGCATGATGTAGCGAACTACTGACATCTGAACTATGTCCGCAAACCAACTCCTTCTCGGCCAGCGAGGAGCCACCAGGATGGTTGGTACCCCTTCCTGGGCTATCTTGCGCAGCACTCTGCCCAGGAGTGGAAACGGAGGGAATGCATAAAGGAGCCTGAACGTCCAGGGAATTAGCCAGAGCGTCTGCGGCAATGGCCAGAGGATCTCTTGAAAGGGAGACGAACCTTGGAAGCTTGTGATTGTGTCTGCAAACAGGTCCACATCCGGGTGACCCCAGCGGAGACACAGAACGTGAAAGATCTTGTTGCTGAGAGACCATTCCCCCAGGCGCAAGGCGCTCCTGCTCAGGGAGTCTGCCTCCTGGTTTTCCACCCTGGGATGTAGACCGCCGATATGCAGGGAACATTCTCCTCTGCCCAAGCCAGAATCGGGGGCACCTCCTTCACAACCCCTTAAATGGGGAGTCAAGCGAAGAAGCACAAACCGGATCACTCTCAGCTCCAAGAGATTTATGGGCAAGCGGTTCTCCTGCGGACCCCACTGACCCTAGATCTTCTGCGTCTGCCAAACGCCTCTCCAGCCGGTCAGACTGGCATCTGTGGTAACTGGCATCCGTGGTATCTCCCAACGGGGTGTCAGAAAGGGCTTGCCCACCAACAGGTTCCTGGTGTCCAACCACCACAAGAGGGACTGCCTGGCCAGGGGGGACAGTGAAAACTCCTGTTCCAGAGACTCCCGCATCCAGTCCCAGCCGGTCAACAGGTTCAATTGAAGAGGTCTCATGTGAAATTGGGCGAAAGGCACTGCCTCGAAGCATGACACCATTAGGCCCACCAGTCTCATCCCCAGACGGATCGATGGCCGTTGACAAGACAGCAAGGCCTGCACCTGCGTCTGAAGGCCCAAAACCTTCTGCTATGGCAGAAAGGGTAATTGACTTTGGGTAATTGACTACCTAGCCGAAGGCCTCGAGAGTGGACAACAGTGTTCGGGTATCGCTCTCGGCCTGCTGAAGAAACTGAGCCGCAATCAGTAAATTGTTTAGATAGGGAAACACACGAATGCCCCGATTCCTCATGATGGCCATTATGCCCGCCAGCACCTTGGTGAAGACGCAGGGCGCTGAGGAAATCCCAAATGGCAGAGCCACAAACTGGTAATGCTGGTCCTCTAGAGCAAACCTCAGGAATTTCTGATGTCCCAGGAAAATCGGGATGTGCAGATAAGCATCCCTGATGTCCACCGTGGTCATGAAGTCGCCGGGTTGAGGCAACCTCAACCTCCGACCGTAAGGTTTCCATGCGGAAATGTCTGACTCTGGTCTGTGGAGACCCTTCAGATCCAGGATAGGTCTTAAAGTTCCGTCCTTCTTGGGAACCGTGAACAGATTGGAGTAAAAACCTTGACCCTGTTCCTGAGGAGGTACAGGACAAATCACACCTAACCGCAGGATGTGTTGCACGGCCATTCTCAAACCCTGTGCCTTAAATGGGTTTTGTGATATCCGAGACCGAGAAGAAATTTTGTGGGCGGCCTGACTGCCAGCTCTTTTTTGTAACCGGAGGACACCACCTCCTGAATCCACCGATCCGAGACGTGCCGTCTCCAGATATGAGGAAATAGCAGAAGCCGTCCCCCCACCAGGATGGGTGAGGGCTCCTCCTCATGCCTGAGGGGACTTGGCAGGGGGCTTGGACCTGGCTCCCCAGGCAGGATTGGGTCGGCCGCGGGACCTACCTCTACCCCAGGTATCTCTGCGGCCACCTGAAAATGAAGGGCCTCTTCCTCCTCGAAAGGAGCGATAGGCAGATAAATTCCAAAAGGGCCGAGCAGGCTTCCGTCTCTGAGGGAGTCTACCATCCTTGACCAGGAGATCCAGACCCTCCCCGAACAACCTGTGCACCCCGAAGGGGATACTAGTAAGCGACTTTTTGGCTGCGGCATCTGCCGACCATTGCCGCAACCAGAGCAAGCGGCAACGTGCAACAAGCAGGGCCGAAATCCTGGCACCAAGCCGGACACCATTGTCCATGGCAGAAACAACAAAGGCAATGAAATCCACGCAAGCCTTGAGGTCCTTATACTCCTCCGCCCGCTTGCGAGCCTTAGCGCTATCCACAAGGCGTCTCACCTTCTTTCTGATGGCCAGGGAGACAATAGCCGCGGCACATACAGGACGAAACAAGGCCCCAGCAAAGGTGAAGGCGTGACAGACCAGTTGCTCTATGCGCTTGTCTGCTGGATCACGTAAGGAAGCGGTATCAGGTGAAGGCATAATAGTAGTGTTGGACAACCCCGACACAGGCAATCCCCCTGGGAGGACGAGACCATAGCCGGACCAGCTCCTCAGGGAAGGGATACCGCTTATCCAGGCCCTTAGGCACTGACAGTAGCTTGTTAGGCCTTTCCCATTCCTTGAAAATCATATTAGAAAAAATGAGCCTGCTCTGGAAAGACTTGCCTTTGTCTTTCAGGCCTAAGAAAAAAATCACCTTGCTTCCTCTTAGCCGCTCTGGGAGGAACAATGTGTAAAGTCTCAAAAACTGAAGCAAGCAATTTCTCCGTATCATCAGAGGAAGACCCAGACAAACTGTCCTTGCCAGCAGAATAATACGCAGTGGAACAGGAATCCTCTGGCAACTCACCTTCCTCCACAGAGCCCAGATCATCAAAAAGATTGTCATTATCCGAGTAAACGGGCTTGATGTGCCGCCTCTTACTCGTGGCCTTCTTAGGAGCCGTTCGCGAGATCTGTCTCTCGAGACTGGCACCCTATGCGCCAAATCAACCTGGGACCCCCTGCTGGCTTCCCCCTCACTGATGGCTGAGTACAGCAGCAGAGGCTCTGGCAAGGGCGCAGGCAATAAAGGGCTAGGGGCAGGTACGCCCGCCCGGTCATGGTCCAAAAAGATGCTCTTGGCGCAAGTGGTACAAACAGTGCTGAATCCGCCCAGAGGACTTGCACTGCACAAGGGGCATAGCTCACTACCCCCCCCCCCAGCTCACTATCCCCAGATGCCTCCATAAGATCCCTCTTAATAGGGAAGGGGGGGGTCCGGGAGGAACCACAACCCTCAAACACAGGGCCCACCTAAACAGAGAGCAAAAGAAAGGGCCATCATTATCCCACAAGGGTATGCAGAGAATCACAATAAAGTCATTATTAGGAGGGACTCACGACACCGACAGTAGCGGGGGTGCAGCAGCGGAGGGACGCCAGGCACGAATAAGCAGCAGCAGCATATGGCGAGAGGAGCAGTCCGCCCCACGCAGCCAGCTTCGGCGCGATCCTCGAGGGGCGGCGGACCCTCCCCGGCAGCGGCGGTCCTGCCATCAGAAAAGCAGGCCACGCCGAGGGGCATGACAATGACCGCCATAGCAGCAGGGCGACCTGCCGCGGGCATACACATACAGCCTGTGTGGCGCGCACAACCGCGCCCGCACTCCTCCGCCCACCTGTCGCTAAAAAAAACGCGCGAGCTGCGTCCCGTCCCTCCACCCCTCACAGCGTATGTGCATGAGCAAGATGGAGGGGAGAGGGAGGCAGCCAGAACCGAGGGAGGTAAGCATAAGTTGAAACGCACACCAGTAGAGTTGCACAAAAACACACAGCCACCAAAAATAAAACTTGTGGGATGGGCACTAGCCAGTAATGTGGTTCCCCCAGGTAGGCTTACCATCAGCCTATGGCCGTCTACCCTTTAAACAGGGTCTGCGGCCCAGATCCTAGCTCTGCCAAAAAACGCCTGACCCTGGCGTTCTCCCTACCGTCACAATCCCGTGTCAGCCGTGGCTGGGAGGCAAGAGTGGGTCTCACGAGATCAGTGGTAATAGGATCAGCAGCGGCCAACAGGCTAGGAGGCCCCGCTCAGCTGCCAAAATTCCAAGAGAGAGTATCCAACGATCTTCAGCAGCCAGACTGCAATATGAACACTGGGGAATGATAGAGAGACACCTGCCTTCATAGGGGGCCGGGAGGATCGACAGCTTTTGATCTTGCAGTCGAGCGCCCCCCTGGGGGAGGAATACCCACATGTCATCACTGGGACGACCTGGAAAATTTACACTTCCAGAGTGCCTGGTATTACCTGTCGCTCTCCCATAAATTTCAATGGACAATACTTCTCTTCTGTTTAAACAGGGTTTCGATTTTTTTTTTAAATTATCAAATAATTGTGTGACCTCTCCTGGCCTATTTAAAGTAATTTTTAATTTATAATATTTTTATGCAGATTTGTCCTTACAGTTCTGGTATTAAAGTGTTAATGTCACCATGTAATAATGTAATTCCATATGTTTTCACTTTGTTACTAGTGGATACATGCTCAAAAACAGACTTTAATCACACAGCCTCTGGTGCTCTGGGCTACAACTACCTGATTTTGAGCGGCGGCGCTGTGTGAGGTCGGTCGCACTGAGCTGGCGCTACCATTCGCTCCCATACAGGGCTGTACTGGTGTTAGAGCAACTCCCACAACATAGTCATCAATGCCGGCCAGCGCCTGAGACGCTCTGAAATAGCGAACCATGGCCGAGCACAGCGACTACTAGCGGTCGCTCTGAGCGCCTCGCTACAGACGCTCATCTGTCGGTACCTGGCGCTAGTAATGAATCAGCCTGCCCATGTCTCCCTACATGGGAGGTAAGAAGTAACCGCTCACACAATATTGACCTGTGCCACACATAGGCAGGGAGGCTTTTTATTAGGTGCATGGCTTGCCAATAACCAGCACTTTATGGTCTTACTACAAGGCACAAGCCTTATTTTTTTTCCTATGCCTGGTAGGAAAGATTAGAACCCCGACATGTGGCGCCATGCCGGCCACAGCACTCACCGGTGGTGGAGCAGCTGTACTGGGGATACTGTGTGAAGGCGATCGCTCGTTCTACACCGTCACTCTCCATTTCTTCTATTGCAGATTCAGTTAGAGGATTGACATACCGGAAGCCTATATAATATTTATGAGGAGCTAGAAAATATAAAAAGATAACAGCAGGTGTTACAAAAGACTGCCAACAGCACGATGTGTGGGTTCTGTAAAATATATTATCTCCAATAATCATTAAAGTGAACCAAAACCCAGGTTTTTGACTATTCTGGGTTTTGGTCCTTTCCCCTGATCGGGGGTGCCCCACTCTGTGAAACCCCCCAGATCCCCAATACCAGCTCACCTCTTCCGGGTCCTACGGCGCATGCACGGCCGCTCCTCCAATCAGCGCGCTCGGAGCCGCTGACATCACGTCGTCTAAGCCTTCAGCTAAGGCTAGCAGCTCCAAGCGCGCTGGCGGCCGCATCCCCGGCTTCCCTCTAACAAGGAGCGTGCACACGCCGGCCATTCACAAATGCCTGGTGCGGGCACATGCCCTGCTAGAGGAATAGCGGGGATGAGGCCGCAGCTTGCGCATGCACAGTTGGACGGGGAACCAAGGTAAGTGTATGGGGCGACCTAGGAGGTTTCACACAGCGGGGCATCCCAATTTTGGATGCCCGGGGGGGGGGGGGGAAATCAATCAGGCCAAGGATCTTATAGATTCCCGGGCCGATCAGCGTGGGTTTTGGTCCACTTTAGAAAGAGAAGGGGTATGTTTTTTTTCTTGCCCACAAACCTGGGGAAACGGCAAGAACGTAAAATCTATGGGCTTAAAGGTAGTAGCACCCTTGTAGATTCTACGGGTTTGGCGTTCAAAGCAAAAACCAAATTCACTCATCTCACCTCTCCCTGGGACCCTCCCACTAATCTACTCCCTAGGAGTAGAAAAATAAACCTCCATTTTCGCTTACCTGGTTTACTAGTCACCCTGGGCTCCTACACCATCAGATAGTGGTCCCTGGGGCGGCATTTCATACAAAATGAAAAAGAACCCAGCACTGCGAGCTTTGAACAGTTGCATGTTCTAAACCCAGGCGCTTGGGTCATGATGCAAACCAACAGTCGCTGATCCCGTCACTCAAAACCCCCGTCAATCTGGGACTTGGGAGAAGTGCTGGGAAATTTCTATTGCTGGCAAATAAGAGAAGACCAGATGGAGAAACCATCCAGAATGTCCTGCCTGTGCTGTGACGTATGGCGGGATATTAGTAAAAAAGATGGGTTTTGGTCCATTTAAAGGCCTTGTTGGATGATGGGAAAATATGGTACTTTAACCCCATGCAGATACCTGTGGCCGGGGACAGTTCATCCAGTAGCTTCACCATCCCTTCCCCTTGATGAGCGGTCCACTTCTTAATTGGAGATCCTCCTCCAATTTTTCTGTATTGTTCTTGGATTTTCGGCGTGCGCCGTTTGGCAATGAAAGGCCCAAGTTTACTGAAAAGCAAAAAGCTATTTTTCTTTATCACCGCCATGAAAAAAAATAATAAAAAACACAGCCTTATATCATATCATTATAGATGGGTTGCATCTCACCTGAATGATCACTAAGCCGATTACAGCTGTACTCAAATCACAACCCCATTACTGACAGACTTGTTTAGGAAAAACAGCCCCTTTCTTGGGTGTTGCTCTCCATTTTGGGATACCCTGTAGTGTGCATCCCCCCCCCACCAATGGCCCCAAAACGCACCTCTTTCTGGTTCCCATGTGGGCCGCTCAGCAGCACTCATTTGATTCAGATTTCCTTCGCAGCACTGAACACAATCTGAATGGAGCAGGCGCCAGCCATAGTTCCATCCTTGCAGTCCATTCAGAAAGGCCTGGCGCGGTTTTCCAATGATGCGTCCATGGTGCAGGCACGATGGACTGGTGAGTAGATCGGGCTATCTGAGGGGTTTTACAAAGCGGGATGCCCCATAAAGAGATGAGGGGGGGTGTTACTCCACTTGTATCTTGTCTGACATTTAGCGGCTAATTTAAGACTAGCGCCACGCATTGCCATGCAAGCATCTATGTAGCGGCGCTTAGAGCATCCGCAAGTGGGTGTTGGGTGCTGTGACCTAGCTTAGTGGGCGGACAAGTGACGTTGTACTATCCTGTCCAGCATTGATAAATGTGATGTCTGGAGGGTGCTATAGAAGCGCTCTCCCTGATTCATTGCAGAGCCAATCGAGAATGCCAGGTAGTGTCCCGAGGTCATATCGCCCAAGACTTATGCTACATCTAACAACAGGACAACGCTGTAGTGAGCGATAGGTAGCGCCAGTTAAGTGCATCCAGCACTCAGCGTTGAAGCATATATTTAAGAAAAAACTACACACAACCGGCGCTCTAAAACTGGGTGCTCTAGCATCGGGCGCCAGAAGCTATGTGATAAAAGTCTGTTTATAAACACCAGCACGAAAACATATGGACGGACAATGACATTGCAATGCCAGACCTGCACATACCATTCTGCATATAAAAAAAAAAAAAAAAAAACAACAATAAGTGTTTGATTGCCGGGCAGGAGAGGCCCAAAAATTTTGAACCAAAAATTTTGAAAATTACTTTAGGAAAACGCTATTTATACACAACCAAATAAAACAGCATTGAAATGTATGGGAGGGTGATACCGAGCGACAGGTGCTACATGGCTCTGCTGAACATACAGCGCCGGCGCTTTACACTGAGCCGCCGCTAGTGATACATTGGACACTACATGACGCTATTAGAGGCGCTCACCAGATTGACTTCCATTTATATGGTTTTTACTTACTGCGCCATCATTCACCCAATGCTAAGTGGCGCTACCTGCCATTAGTGTTTCTTAAACCGGACCTTCAGCGTGATTTAATGAAAAGCCCAAACTCTTAAAAAACGGTTCCCCAGCATCTAAAATTAATATATTTTATGTTTTTAGTCACTAACTTATTATTCTTTCCCCTACTGGGCTGCAACTCTGTTCAGGAATTTAGGATACGGGCGCCGCCATCTTGACTCAGAAGCATCACACTTACTGAGGAGAGGAGAGTGGGATAAGGTACAGGGGGGCGGGTTATAGCTGTGCTTTGCTCAGACAGAGCAGAGCTGGGGTCAGGTAAAGGTCAGCAGTCCCAGAATGCAGAGCAGCACAGTCAGGAGGCACTTCCTGTTTGCAGGCTGCCTGTTAAGATGGCGGCTTCCATAAGCCACCATCTTGGATGTTTAAAGGCTCATAACATGCAGTAGATGCAGGTAGGATGATTTTTAATGTGGACAATCTGTATGTACAGGGTGTGGGAAACATATAAGATAGACTCTTATTCAGCGTGAAGGTCCGCTTTAAATAACCCTCTTAGTAGCTGGTCAGCATATTTGGCAAGGAAATGCTCAGCAGAGGATCTGCCAGGGGGAGGTGCCTGGCAACTGATCCACACCGGGCATGAATATGCACATGTGCTTTGGCAGCGTGAATCAAGTCCTGTCACCCCTGGATTTTATTCCTACAATGAGAGAATAAACCACAGGCTTGATGTGAGTTTTATTCAGTTCGGGTGTATGAGTGACCCCTCCTCTAATTAACTGACAGGTTTATATGAATTTTTAATATTACACAATTTTGCGATACAGCGCCTTTAAAGTGGACCAACACCCAGGATTTTGACTATCCTGAGTTTTGGTCCACTTCGGTGGGGCACCCCGATCGGGGGTCCCCCGCTGTGTGAAACCCCCCAAAAACTCACCTGTCCCCGCTCCCACGTGACCGCTACAGCCAATCCCCGCCAACGGACAAGTGAGGTCCGTCGACAGACAAGTGAGCGCGCCCGACGCCGCCTCCCGCGCGTCACTCTTACAGGGAGCGCGCCCACACCGGCCATTCACAAGCGGCCGGCGCGGGTGCGCGCCCTGCTAGAGGGATGCGCGAGCGGCGGCGGCTAGCGCATGCGCCGCTGGATCGAGGAGCAGGTAGGGATTTCGGGGCTTTCTGGGGGGTTTCACACAGCGGGGCACCCCCGATCAGGGTGCCCCGCAGGCCCGATGTTGATCGGCCCGGTCAGCATCGGGTGTTGGTCCACTTTAAGCAACCAGGCAGTCACAAGGGTTTGCCGAATGGTGATGCCCATGTAAAGTGGACCAGAGCAAGGTGAGTAAAGCAGACCAAAACCCTGCTCTCAAATCCTTTCAAAGACCTGGGGAGAGCAGAGTGTGCAATAAAAATCAAAGCACCTACCCTCCCAGCCAGTTGATTTCTGGCAATCTAATGTGTCCCTGGTGATTTCTCAACTCCTGTTCTACAGACTTGTCTGCATTGTTCTCTGTGAGGCACAGATTAGGAATGTTTCAAACAGGCTGTGAAGATAGAGGGGGCTCCCTTTTTCTGCATGTCTGAATTGGGCAGGCTGGTTCATTACTAACACCAGGTAGCGACATATGAGCGTCTGTAGAGCAGATTTCAGAGCGCCCGCTAGTAGTAGCTGTGCTCAGCCATGGATCATTGTTTCAGAGCGCCTTGGTCACTGCCCGGCATTGATGAATATGATGTGTGAGTCGCAGTACTACGCTGTATGGGAGCGAATGGTAGCGCCAGCTCAGTGCGACTGACTAACACCACATTCATCAAAAAAACAGCCTCAAACATCGCAGGCGCTCAAAATCATGTAACTGAAGCCCACAGCACCAGAGGCTGTGTGATTAAAGTCTGTAAATGAACATGTATCCACTAGTAACAAAGCGAAAACATATGGAATTACATTGTTATAACATTGTAAGGACAATATCAGACATGTAAGAACAATTCTGCATAAAAATATTAATCCAAAAAGTTTTCAAAAATGTCATTTTCTTGCCCAGGATACATGTCAGAAAGTTTTGACTTAAAAAAAAAAAAAAACCAAAAATTGGGATCAGAAAAGGGATTTAAGGATCATCCATAGAAATGTATGGGAGAGCGCCAGGTAAGAGGTGGCGCTCTGCAAGGCTGAATGCCGGCGCTGTACGCTGAGCCTGAGATAATGATTAATCGTACGCTACATGGCGTTGTTCCAGTCGCTCACCAGATTCGGCTTCATAAATGTGGAATTGCGTCCCGTCTCCGCGTTCACCTGCCGCTACCGACGCTACCTGGCGCTGCCTGCCGCAGTCCAGGCACCACCTGGCGCTATCCCTTCAAGAATAAGGCCCTAATGTGTCACTGGTGATTTCTCAACTCCTGTTCTAAAGACTTGTCTGCATTGTTCCCTGTGAGGCACAGATTAGGCTGTGAGGATAGAGGGGGCTCCCTTTTTCTGCATGCCTGTATCTGTGTCTCATTCTCACTCCCTTGGCAGAACAACATAATTGTTGTTTTTTTTTGTGATAATGGGAATTCGCTCTGAGCAAAGAAGCAGAGTTGAGACAGGCGAGCAGAGGAAGGAGCAGCTATCCTTGATGCAGACACAAGTAATGGCGTGTCCCACACAGTGTGATGCGGGAGTGGAGTTCCGACCACCTCTTAGGGCTTAGGGTTAGCCTATAGATTTATTGAGCAGCACAGCAGGGTGGATCACCTGCATGGGAGGTGAGCAAGTAGCACTCGGATTTTACACTTAACATGGGTACGCCTTTTCAATACTTGGAAAGGAAGAAAGGAAGTGTGTGTGTGTTGTGGCGGCAAGCGTCACCTACTTCTGGGCTGGAAGCGTCATGAGGTCTTTGTCTAAAAACAAGCGGAGGAGGAAATCGTGGACGTCATTGAGGGTTTCGGGGCCGCCCATGTTCAACATCAGGATGCCGGTTTTGGGTTTCCTGTGCAGAGGTAAAAAGGTTTAATCAACCTGAGCCGCTACAAAAAAAATGACCAATAAATGCTTAAAGCGGACCAAAACCCACTAAACTGGCAAAATGCATTTGGCTGAAGCCCCTGTTTATACTTCCTTCTTAGGGTGTAGAACTAGAAATGGATATTTCCCCTTTTCGAATTTTCCTGGAACTCTGTGAGATGGCAGGTGATCAGTCATTGCAAAGGTGCAGCAATTATATCATCACACACCAGTGGCAATGAATGGAGGAGGCGGAGCTTTACAGCTAAAACAGGCGCCATTATCTGGGATTAGAGTGAAGCAGGAGCAGTGGAAATTGGCAAAAGGTTCTCCTTATGGGGGGAGCAATTCAGGGGATGCTAGGTAAAAATGTTGGTTTTTGTCCGCTTTAAAGACAGCTGACAAGGCACCAGAGACTCCTGGATACCAACAGAATGGACTTGCCATTTCCAGACATCACCTCTCTGCAGTGTAGCATTCAGGGTCCCATTGCCGAAGCCTTTCTTGAAAACTTTTTATAACTCTGTGGCCCATCCAATCAAAAGGATTTTGACTATCCTGGGTTTTGGTCCTCCCCCCCCCCCCCCCAGGGTACCCCAATCGGTGTGACAACCCCCCAGGTCGCCTATACAAACTCACCTCTTCCTAGTCCTACGATGCATGAGCGTCCGCTCGTCTAATCAGCACGCTCAGATCCACTCCTGCCCCCTCATCCAGGAGCTTGTCTAATACAAATGCGTTGACGGCCGCATCCCCCGCTACCCTGTAACAGGGAGCGTGCCCGTGCCGGCCATTCACAAATGCCTGCCACGGTCACGCGCCCTGCTCGACGGATAGCGGGGATGCGACTGCTGCTCGCGCATGCGCCGTTGGGCCAGAAAAGGGTTTATGTGCTCCCAAGTAGGAATCCAAACCACTCCTGGTGAAGCGACACATGTGGGTGCGCGAGCCTACCAGAGCTGGGCCACTCTTCATTGCATTACAGGCATGTATCAGTTTCTATATTAATCATTGTTTCTATATTGTCTTTACAGGATTGTGGTGGCTTTTTCATATCAATTGCTGCTATAGGGCGTTTTGTGTGCCACCCCATTTACCAGATGCCCGCCTATATATAGGGACATTGATACCAGTGCCTTTTATTGGAGTTAGGCTGGACTGGTATTGGCATTGTCCGTTTTGATAACTATTTATTATAATATTTATATGGGCCACTAATGCCTGTGCCTTTCTTACCCCAGGAAAGTCCCCCCACACTCGCTTTGCTCTCCTCCAATCAGTGACTAGCACTGCATTCAACTTTACCAAGCTGCTCTGCTGTGGTTTAGTAACGCGGAATGGAGCGATAGCCGCTCCCCTTAGCTGTGTGTGCTCGAGTCGGCCGTTCAGATAGGCTTAACTCGAATTGTTGCAAATGCAAGCAGACACAGTTCAGTGTTCCCTAACCCTCTACTCAAGGCCCACCAACAGGACTTGTTTTGTCTGAGCACTAATTACTTCACTTGTGTATCCGTATGGAGATCTGATAGACATGCCCTGCTGAGCAGAGAGTTGTGGACCCGTTAAAGGCTCTAGGGCCGGTTTCGATCCAGTAGTGGTGTGGTTTGAGAAACCCTGACATTCGCCCAGTAAACTCACCTCTCCTGTGTCCAACAATGTACTTGAGGCCTCTCATCCAATCAGCTTCTCCGGGGGCACATATTAATATGCAGCTTGAGAAGCTAAATGGAATATCAGCTGAGCACAGTCAAAAGAGGACGAGAGTGATGCTGCTACTGGCCGCAGGCTCGTCGGACAGGTAAAGATACTGGGGTGGGGTCACCGATCCCAGTTCGGGATGTCCGGGGCAAGGAAATCACCTGACCCAGGAGTCTTAGACACCAGGGCCACTTTAAAAGAGGAACAATGAACTCCAGGGCCGGCCAATTTCTTGTCCCTGGGGCATCCCGATTTGGTAAGCCCTGTTGCGTAAAATCCCTCAGATCACCTAGTATACTCCCCTCATAGGCGATCCCACAGCGGCATCCCTGGCTTCCCTCCAGCTGATGAGCGCACCTGCACCAGGCATTTCTCAATGACTGTTGTGGATACACATGAAGGCGCAAAAGCTTCTTTACTGGCGCTAATCACATGGGAGCAGGCTCCCTTATTAATTGGCTGTGCCTGTGCAGATTGTAATTCACCACAGGACACTAAGGGAGAGAAGCATGCCGTTACCACTGCAGGAGCACTGAAACCAAAGAGC
Source organism: Gastrophryne carolinensis (assembly GCA_027917425.1). Classification (NCBI taxonomy): domain Eukaryota; kingdom Metazoa; phylum Chordata; class Amphibia; order Anura; family Microhylidae; genus Gastrophryne; species Gastrophryne carolinensis. The sequence continues at coordinate 616,885,487 of CM051234.1, read as the reverse complement.
TGCAGGTCCAGTCTTTTTTTTTTTAATACAGCCTTCACTGTTCCTTTACTGAATTTGAATAATGCGGTTATAATACTGGGGGAGGGGCGACAGTAATGCAGATTACAGTGTGGGATGGTCTTCATAGACTGTATAAAGCGAGCTGTGTAATCAGCCAGCGCCAGGCCCCCCCACCCATCCCCGGCAGGAGACTTACCTCTTATCAGGCTGAGCTTGCGCTCTCACGTCTCTTTGGGCTGCTGCGGCTGTAGAGCTCCAGCGTGATGCCGCCACACACGCCGCCAATTCCGCCTTTATCACTGAATAAAATGAACGAAACTGTCACCATAATCAAAACAGTCTAGTGCTGGATAGAGAGAGGCAAAGTTAGGGGTGGAGAGATTGAGCCTCACTTTGACTGGCTGCTGGAAAAGGAATTAAATTAAATTGGTATCAGTGGGACCAGCTAAAAAATACCTGGTGACATCCGTCTGAACTCTGTGTCACTCATGGCATTTCAGATGAGCCTTCAAATAAAAAGTCAATCTAACATGAGCAGCCCTGAGGTTTGGATCAGGATGTGTACAATAAAAAAAAAAACAGGACAGCAGTCCCCTGTAACCAAGAAGCAACAGCCTAAATCAAGGTGGGGGGGGGGGGTCAGATAAAACTTATTTTCAGGGACAGAACCAAAACCCAGTACCTAATTGGGATGCCCCCACTATCTGAAACCCCCCAAGTTTGCCGCTTTTATACTTACCTTGGGAATGGGTCCCACAACGCATGGGCAGGCCTCCGGCAGCATCCCTGGTGCTTTGTCTAGCTGATGCACGCACCCGCTACCAGCATATCTGAATGGCTAGCAGTAGGTGAGAGAGCGAGCAAGGAGGAGGAACCGCGCATTTGTTTCTATTTAGAGGTTATAAAATACATGGCTGTTACTTCTGACTGGCCGAGAGCCAGCGCATGCACCGTGGACGAAGGTTAGTAAACAGGTGATCTGGGGGTTATTACACAATGTGGCCTCCCAAATCGTGATGCCCCAGTAATACGGACCAAAACCCAGGTAAATTAAGTTGGTCCGCTTTAAAATTTTTAAAAGTGGCTAAGACCCAAAAAGATTAAGAAGTTAAAAAAAAAAAAAACAGGATTTTTCTTATTGCAGATTTTGGTCTGTACCTTTGGGATATTCCAATTTGGGATGCCCAGCTGTGTTTGAAACCCCAACGATAATCTAATAGGACTACCTGGCTGGCATTCCCATGGCGTGGCTCTGCTCCTAACAATTTCGCGCGTAGAAATGTGAAGCTAAAGAAACTGAATAAGAGCTTAGCCGCAGTGGTGGTCGGCTTGTGGCACCCCCTGCATCCCTTTATGGCTGTGCAGGATTTCCACTATAGCAGGTTTTGTTCCTCCTTCCTAGAGATCCCCATTTGGGATGCCCCACTGTGCGAATTCCTCCAGATTGTCCATAAACTCACCTTTCCAGTGATCCCACTGGGCATGTGCAGGCCACTTGCCAATCAGCTGCTCTCATTCCATTCAGCTGGCTGCGCCCCTGTTCCTCTGCGTATCCACACCAGCCATTCAGAAACGTCTGGTGCAGGTACACTTCTTATTTAAGCAGGTATGTGGCTGTGGGGTGAGATCTCAGGAGTTTCACACATCGGGGCATCCCAAATTGGATGGTCACAGACGAGTTTTTTAGGCTCTAGGTCAGTTGTTGCTTCGATTTAACCTTACACATGGCGCCGACAATAGCCAGGCCTTGGCCACCGTGTACCCCCCCCCCCCCTCCATTCCCAGATTGTGCCAGTGTTGTAGTCTAGCGGACAGCAGTGCTCCACAAGCCTCATGTGTCTCTTGAGCTACAGGTTGGGGACACCTGGTTTAGAGGTTATTGGAACTTTAGGGGGTCACAGGATTAAATGTAAGGGTTAGGGGTGCAGTGCAGGCAGTTAGGTCTGGAAACAAGAGTGTGTGAGGGAGACAGCAGAGAGTGCAGGTAAACCAATAGTGGGTTGTGGGTCTCAGGTACAGGTTAGGTTGAGGCCTACAACATAGGATGCCTAATGGCACTAGGGGACACGGGGTTGTGGGTATACAGTGACTAAAGCTGGGTTGCATGTCAGCCTTGGGGTCTCGGGTATGGTTCAGTAGGGGTGTAGCCCGTGGTGCCATTTAGCAGCAGAGAACACAGTGTAAACAGTGAAGGTACAGGTTGTGGGTATAGGCTCCATCAGTAGCTGTGGGTAGAGTTTGGGGGTTGGATTGGAATTATGGATCTGACAAACAGGCAGGTCTCTAACACAGGTGCCAAGGAGAATGGCGTAACCAATCACAGTGCAGAATAATACCAGGTTATTGTGGGTAAAGGCAGGTGCCAAAAGCCATTGTATGCAGATACAGGTTGGTCTCTAGTACAGTGTGCCATAAAGCAGTGGAGGTAGGGATGCGGGTATAAGTAGGGGCCAAATACTGGGTTGCTGGCTGGCATCGGGGCCATGTCTACTGGTAGGTTTGGATGTCTCTGGCACAGGGGGCACATTATAAACAGTGACTCAGCCTTGATGAATCAGCTACAAGTTGATTGGGGGGTTCCTGGCACGGGGTGGCACAATGGGGGGTTCCTGGCACAGGGTGGCACAAGGCATAGAGAGCACAGTGTAAACAGTGTCAGACTGATATCAACTTTTCCAGAGGGCTGAGGTTATAAACAGGACCAGTACTGGGTTGCTGGTCAGCTTTGGGGTCTCAGGCCCAGTGTTACACATGGCATAACAGAGGACACAGTGTAGACAGTGACCATGCAGGTGGATAGCAGGTCTCAGTTAGGGCTCTGGGTATAAGGCACCGGTACTGGGCTCAGGGTCAGCTTTGAGGTCCGAGGTACCTGTAGGGTTGGGGGGGGTCACTAGTACAAGAGGGTCTCAGATACACGTAGGATGGGGGGGGTCTCTGGCACAGAGTGACACATGGCACAACAGGGCACAGTGTAGACAGCAGCAGTGCAGGCAGATAGCAGGTCTCAGTGATGGCTCTTGGTTTAAGGCACCGGTACTGGGTTCGGGGTCAGCTTTGAGGTCCGAGGTACCTGTAGGGTTGGGGGGGGGGGTCACTAGTACAAGGGGGTCTTATTATGGCAGAGGGTACAATATAAGCAATGAGCATTGTGGGACAGTTCTAGGGTCTCAGATAAAGGTAGGGTGGGGGGTCTCTGGGACAAAGTGACACATGGCATAGCAGAGGGCACAGCGTAGACAGTGACATTGCAGGCAGATAGCAGGTCTCAGTGAGGGCTCTGGTTATAAGGGACCGATACTAGGTCGAGGTCAGCTTGGGGTCCCAGGTACAGATAGGGGGGGGGCCTAACATGGCATAACAGAGGGCACAATGTAAACAGTGGCAGCGCAGGCCAATATAAGGTTTTACAGAGGGAATAAGCAGGACCAGTGCTGGTTGCAAATCAGCTTTGAGGTGTCAGGTTCGGTGGGCCTCCCTGGCACAGGGCGACACCTGGCATAGCAGAGGGCATAATGTAGACTGATAGCAGGTCTAAGTGAAGGCTGTATTCGGGGTCAGTACTTGGGGTCTCGGGTGCAGGCTGGGTGACACAGGGTGACACCTGGCATAGCAGAGGGCACAGTGTAGACTGATAGCAGGTCTAAGTGAGAGCTTTATTGGGGGTCAGTATTTGGGGTCTCGGTAGCAGGCTGGGTGGCACAGGGTGACAGCAGCCATAGCAGAGGGCACAGTGTAGACAGATAGCAGGTCTACGTGAGAGCTGTACTAGGGGTCAGTACTTGGGGTCTTGGTTGCAGGCTGGGTGACACCTGGCATAGCAGAGGGCACAGTGTAGACTGATAGCAGGTCTAAGTGAGAGCAGTATTAGGGCTCAGTATTTGGGGTCTCGGGTGCAGGCTGGGTGTCACAGGGCGACACCTGGCATAGCAGAGGGCACAGTGTAGACTGATAGCAGATCTAAGTGAGAGCTGTACTAGGGGTCAGTATTTGGGGGCTTGGGTACAGGCTGGGTGGCACAGGGCCACAGCTGGTATAGCAGAGGGCACAGTGTAGACTGATAGCAGGTCTAAGAGCAGTATTAGGGGTCAGTATTTGGGGTCTCAGGTGCAGGCTGGGTGGCACAGGGTGACAGGTGGCATAGCAGAGGGCACAGTGTAGACTGATAGCAAGTCTAAGTGAGGGCTGTATTAGGGGTCAATGTTTGGGGTCATGCGTGCAGGTTGGGTGGCACAGGGTGACACCTGGCATAGCAGAGGGCAAAGTGTAGACTGATAGCAGGTCTAAGTGAGAGCTGTATTAGGGGTCAGTATTTGAGGTCTCGGGTGCAGGCTGGGTGGCACAGGGTGACAGGTGGCATAGCAGAGGGCACAGTGTAGACTGACAGCATGTCTAAGTGAGAGCAGTATTAGGGGTCAGTATTTGGAGTCTTCGGTGCAGGCTGGGTGGCACAGGGTGACACCGGGCATAGCAGAGGGCACAGTGTAGACTGATAGCAGGTCTAAGTGAGAGCAGTATTAGGGCTCAGTATTTGGGGTCTTGGGTGCAGGCTGGGCGGCACAGGGTGACAGCTGGCATTGCAGAGGGCACAGTGTAGAGCTGTATTAGGGGTCAGTATTTGGGGTCTGGGGTGCAGGCTGGGTGGCACAGGGTGACAGCTGGCATAGCAGAGAGCACAGTGTAGAGCAGTATTAGGGGTCAGTATTTGGGGTCTCGGGTGCAGGCTGGGTGACAGCTGGCATAGCAGAGGGCACAGTGTAGAGCAGTATTAGGGGTCAGTATTTGGGGTCTCGGGTGCAGGCTGGGTGACAGCTGGCATAGCAGAGGGCACAGTGTAGAGCAGTATTAGGGGTCAGTATTTGGGGTCTGGGTGCAGGCTGAGTGGAACAGGGTGACACCTGGCATAGCAGAGGGCACAGAGTAAAGCTGTATTAGGGGTCAGTATTTGGGGTCTGGGTGCAGGCTGAGTGGCACAGGGTGACACCTGGCATAGCAGAGGGCACAGTGATAGCAGGTCTAAGTGAGAGCTGTATTAGGGGTCAGTATATGGGGTCTGGGGTGCAGGCTGGGTGACAGCTGGCATAGCAGAGGGCACAGTGTAGAGCAGTATTAGGGGTCAGTATTTGGGGTCTGGGTGCAGGCTGAGTGGCACAGGGTGACAGCTGGTATTGCAGAGGGCACAGTGTAAATAGTTACAGTACAAACCAATACAGGGTTTGGGGTCAACATTAGGGTAGGGAGCCTCTAGCACAGGGGACCTATACTAAGTTTGAGGTCAGCATTAGGGTCTCCGGTACAGGTTGGGTTGGGGGTCATATAATGACACAGGGTAAACAGTGGCAGTACAGGTGTCAGGGACGGTATAAAGCAGGACAGGTACAGGGTTGCAGGTCGGCTTTAGGGTGCAGTCAGGGTTGGGGTGTCTCCAGCATAATGTGAGCACAGAGTAAACAGTGACAGTGCAGAAATCAGGGTGTGAGGGTGACGGGGCAAGATGGCGCTTGGAGGGGCACATCGGCTGCCATGGCAACGGTACAGCTGCAGTGTGCAGGCATTCGGTGCAGGGGGAGCGGTGACCCTATGGGGTGGGTGCAGGCAGCGGTGACCCTATGAGGTGGGTGCAGGCAGCGGTGACCCTATGGGGTGGGTGCAGGCAGCGGCGACCCTATGGGGTGGGTGCAGGTGGGTTCCGGTGCCGGTGACCGGGAAGCACTTGGCTGTACTCACAGTGGGGCGGCAGCAGCAGGCGGTGCGCGGAGCGGAGGGCAGCGGCCATGTTGGGCAGCAGCGGGCACATTCCCTGAGTGTAGCGGCGGGTGCAGCGGTTACACAAGTCTCCCGACTGACATAAGAGGCAGCTCAGGAGGCGGGAGAACCCTCCCTCCAGTGACACGCCCACTGCTAGGCCCCGCCCCCACACTTTCACAACGTGCTCCAGCTAAATATAGCGCCCACGTGTTCCGTAACGCTGTACAACGCTCATAGGAGTCATTTACCTCACTGAAAACTCTGCACCGGAGGAGCTGACACTCCAATGTCCCCACTACAATTACCTGGGCTTTCTATAGCTGCCATATGCCATACCAATTATTATCAGCCTCTGCACTTTGTTTCTGTATTCATCCTTTTCCACATCCTTCTCTCATTTCAGTTTTCCCAGTATTTTTTTCTAGGGATCTCTCCTTCTCTGTCTTTTCCACATCCCCTCTATCATTCTCTGTCACATTCCGTCCATCTCACTCATTTTTACCCTCTCTGCATTCCCTCTTTCTCATCTTTTCCACATTCCCTCCTTTTCTATCTCTATTTCCCAAATGCTTTCTCTCCCCCTTTCTCACCTCCACATTCCCTACTTCTCTCTTTTCCACATTCAATCCTTTGCTCTTTTCTCACATTTCTTCCTTCTCTCTCTCTTTTCCACATTCCCTCCTTTTTTCCACATTCCATCCTTCTTTTGTTCTCTTCCAAATTCCATCCTTCTCTCTCATTTCCAAATACCCTCCTTTTTTCTCTCTCTCTGTCTCTTTTCCACATTCCCTCCTTCTTTCTCTCTTTTCCACATTCCCTCCTTCAATACCTCTCTCTATTTCCGAAATGCTCTCTCTCTCTCCCCCCCCCTTCCCGTTTCTTGCCTTCACACTTTTTTCCACATTTCTTCCTACTCCCTATTTTCCAAATTACATAATTCTGTCTCTCTCTTGTTTACATTCCCTTCCTCTCACTCTCTTCCAAATTACATCCTTCTCTCTTGTTTCCAAATACCATCCCCTTTTTTCTGTCTTTTCCACATTCTCTCTCTCTTTCTTTCTGTCTCTCTCTCTCTTTTCTGCACCCTCCCTCCCTGTCTCTCTATTGTTTCCACCTTTCCTTCATACTTCTCTTTATTCCACATCCCCACCTTCTTTCAATCCAAATTCCACCCTCTCTCTTTTCCAAATTCCCTCCTCTCTCTCTCTTCCACATTCCCTCCTTTTTTACCCTCTTTTCCATACTCCCCCATCTCTTTTTTTTACACATGCTTTTTCTGCCTTACTTCAGTCTGTCATCTTTCTTATTTTGCATTCTTGTTTTATTCTTTCCTCCCCTTTCTTGCCCCATCCATCTCCCTGTCTCCATCTATTTTGTGTTACCTCTGTGCCCCTGTCTGTTCTCTGCATTCCCTCCATCCCTTTCCCTTGGAGTGTTTGTATTTGTGTAAGTGCCCAGAGTGATACTTGCCCCGAGGCCAAACCTGTTCCCACTGCATTCACATGTGCTTGATATAGGTGACACATGCCATACTAATTCCCACCAGTCTCTGTACCTGAGGAGCTTGCACTCTAATGCCCCTACTACACCATATGACTGTTATATAACTGGTGAATTCCATACTAATTCCCAGCAGTCTCTGTACCTGAGGAGCTTGCACTCTAATGCCCTCTACTACAACATATGACTGCTATATACCTGACACATGCCATACTTATTCCCACCAGTCTCTGTACCTGAGGAGCTTGCACTCTAATGCCCCCTACTACACCATATGACTGTTATATAGCTGACACATGCCATAGTAATTCCCACCAGTCTCTGTACCTGAGGAGCTTGCACTCTAATGCCCCTACTACACCGTTTGACTTTTATATAGCTGGTGAATGCCATACTAATTCCCACCAGTCTCTGTACCTGAGGAGCTTGCACTCTAATGCCCCTACTACACCATATGACTGTTATATAGCTGGTGCATGCCATACTAATTCCCACCAGTCTCTGTGCCTGAGGAGCTTGCACTCTAATGCCCCCTACTACAACATATGACTGTTATATAGCTGGTGAATGCCATACTAATTCCCACCAGTCTCTGTACCTGAGGAGCTTGCACTCTAATGCCCCCTACTACACCATATGACTGTTATATAGCTGACACATGCCATACTAATTCCCACCAGTCTCTGTACCTGAGGAGCTTGCACTCTAATGCCCCTACTACACCGTTTGACTTTTATATAGCTGGTGAATGCCATACTAATTCCCACCAGTCTCTGTACCTGAGGAGCTTGCACTCTAATGCCCCTACTACACCATATGACTGTTATATAGCTGGTGCATGCCATACTAATTCCCACCAGTCTCTGTGCCTGAGGAGCTTGCACTCTAATGCCCCCTACTACAACATATGACTGTTATATAGCTGGTGCATGCCATACTAATTCCCACCAGTCTCTGTACCTGAGGAGCTTGCACTCTAATGCCCCCTACTATACCATATGACTGTTATATAGCTGACACATGCCATACTAATTCCCACCAGCCTCTGTACCTGAGGAGCTTGCACTCTAATACCCCTACTATACCATATGACTGTTATATAGCTGACACATGCCATACTAATTCCCACCAGTCTCTGTACCTGAGGAGCTTGCACTCTAATGCCCCCTACTATACCATATGACTGTTATATAGCTGACACATGCCATACTAATTCCCACCAGCCTCTGTACCTGAGGAGCTTGCACTCTAATACCCCTACTATACCATATGACTGTTATATAGCTGACACATGCCATACTAATTCCCACCAGCCACTGTACCTGAGGAGCTTGCACTCTAATGCCCTCTACTACAACATATGACTGCTATATAGCTGACACATGCCATACTAATTCCCACCAGTCTCTGTGCCTGAGGAGCTTGCACTCCACTGCATTTGCATAACTTTTATAAAGCTGACACATGCCATACAACTATAAGAACACTGAATATTTCCCATCAGTGACCACACCCCAGGAGCTTACACTTTAAGGAGCTTAAAGGGGAGCAACCACCCCCCTCGAGTCTATAAGACTCAATTCGTTATGCCCCAGATCCTCCCAGATCAATTGATTTACTGGGATGTGGGCCGGCAGCACTCGCTGTATTTGCGTTCGCTGATTGAGTGACCAGCCCACGTGGGAACCAAGATGTGAGTTTTTTGGCGATCCTGAGAGATACAGCAAGGGAAGATCAAACCAATTCTTGGACTAACTGCATTTACAGTACATTGGGAGAAAAATCGTGTTCAAGCAATTATAGGATCCCAGAAGGGAGAGAATTAAAGCCCACATTTTGACATTCTAATTCAGGATGCCCTATGGAAAAAAGAGGGTTAAACTAAGCTAAATATTTTTTTGACTATAGGTCTGCATTAATGTTTTTTTTTTTCTTTTTACTTTCAATAACTTGTACTCTATGGGACAAGCTTCCCTTCAAAATTGCTGCTCGATGGCGGCCTTCGCCCATTCAGCATCCACCCCCTTTATCCAGCACTGTGTCTCTGTGCGCTGGGTGCCCAACACACACACTCTCAGCATGACAGTGTGCGTACAAAATGGTTTGGGGGGTCTGGGAAATAGCATAGGTGAGCCATAGGGTGGTATAGGAGCATGGGAAGATATATAAAAGAGGATGCAATGGGGCCACCCGAAATCCTGCGAGACTTCGCTGAGCATTGCGGGACTTTTGTCACTTACAGACTGCTATACCGTTGGACATTGGACACTGGGCCAAAATAAAATGGGGTGGATCTCCCCCCATTGGCCCCCTACTTACCTTTTGAATGTCGCCGTTGCTTGCTGCTCTCTCTCCCCTCGTTTTTAAAGAAGATCCACCCCTTTTTTCTAACTTAAAGCGGACCTTCACTCTGAATAAGAGTCTATCTTATATGTTTCCCACACCCTGTACATACAGATTGGTCACATTAAAAATCATCCTACCTGTATCTACTGCATGTTATGAGCCTTTAAACATCCAAGATGGCGGCTTATGGAAGCCGCCATTTTATCAGGCAGCCTGCAAACAGGAAGTGCCTCCTGACTGTGCTGCTCGGCATTCTGGGACTGCTGACCTTTACCTGACCCCAGCTCTGCTCTGTCTGTACCTTATCCCACTCTCCTCAGTAAGTGTGATGCGGCGCCCGTATCCTAGATTCCTGAACAGAGTTGCAGCCCAGTGGGGGAAAGAATAATAAGTTAGTGGCTAAAAACCTAAAATATATTAATTTTAGATGCTGGGGAACCGTTTTTTAAGTGTTTGGACTTTTCATTAAATCATGGTGAAGGTCCGGTTTAAGGGTAGGCCACATACCTTTGTCCGCTTATAAAAGGGAAACCCTGCCCCCCTTCTCTCTGGTTAGAAGGGAACTCCTATTATCTACCTGTTACAAGTAAATTCCACCTACTCAACTCTTATAAATAACCGGGAATCCTCCAGAAATGGCCCCGGAACCACAGGCCCACACTCCTCTAAGGAGGGGGATCCTGGCTCCCCAAGCATGGAGAAACCAAAACAGGCTCTGCTTCCCTTGCTGTCCTGGGGCTCCCGCGGTGCTGTGCTGCCGGGACGGGCAGGCCTTCCCGAGGCATCCCTGTAGTATGGCGGTGGGGCATCCACCCACCACCGCCACCAGATCCAGACCCACGGCTGCAGAGACAGAGAGCGAGGATGGACATCCCCCACCAGGGTAAGCTACTCTCGTTACCCCACTACTGGCCTAGGGGCGCCACTGTACCTCCTCACTAACCTTTCTCTCTCTACCTACAGACACATACTGCCACCTGCCCAAATCAAATAGGGGCACCCGGAATGTGGCAGTGAATTTCCAGGGATGCATGTCGTCCCAGGACCACACGTGAGCGCGCCCACGTTTCCCTTCCAACACCCACCTGGTAAGTAACATTTAGATTGGGTTGCCCGGGTGGGATACCAGACCGTGTCCCTTTCCCTTGACAGGCACCTGCTTCCCTCCAGCCTTCCCACTCCCAGGAGAGAAGACCCCAGTGGACCCCGTTAACACTGCACTTCCTTCCTACCCATCTTAACTCTTTTTTGTCCCCCCCTTAATAAATCCCCTTTTAACTAACAGGATGATTCATTACTAATGCCAGGTACCGGCAGTTGAGCGTCTGTACAGCGGCGCTAAGAGCGACCGCTAGTGGTCGCTCTGATCGGTCGTGAGTCGCTATTACAGAGCGCCTCAGTCGCTGTAGTAACATTGCCGGCATTGATGAATTTCATGTGTGAGTCGCTCTAACTCCAGTACAGTGCTATATGGAAGCGAACGGTAGCGACTGGTCAGTGTGAGCGACTCAAACCATATTTATCAAAAAAACACCCTCACACAGCACCGGCGCTCAAAATTGTGTCGCTGTAGCCCAGAGCACCAGACGCTGTGTGATTAAAGTCTGTTTTTGAACACATATCCACTAGTAACAAAACGAAAACACATGGAATGACATTGTTATTACATTGTGACATTGTAACACTTTAATACCAGACCTGTAATGACAATTCTGCATAAAAAAATAAAAAGGGGCGTGGTTAAGCAATGGCCGCGTGAAGACGCTCATTGGGAGAGCTCTGCGCACAGATAAGCTAGAAGGACCCCAATACCCTATCAGAGACACCCCAAAACCAAATGTCACGGAGGAGGAAGACCAGGACGGTGGCTGGAGGCTCCCGGACGGCCAGGATCTCACAATTCTTCCCTGTGGGAGAGACCTCTAACTCGCGGAGCCAGGGCCGCAAGATGGCGGCAGGACAGGGACGCCGAGAGAGGGAGTCGGCAGACAACGTGGCCGCAACTGCTCCCCATCAAGAGGATAGTTAGAGAGAGGCACCGGAGGAGAGGCCCTCTCCAGAGATGTCGGAGACGCGGGCGCGGGGGGACTCACCTGCCGGGTCACTGATGGATGGCGGTGGGACGGCGAGCGCTGTGAGGCGATGGAGCGACGATCGGGCGGCGGCTTCATGGACGGCGACCTCCCCAGAAGAGCTGCGGAGCGGAGGTGAGGAAGGATCGGCACCGGGGAGTGGAGAGGAGGAGACAGACTGGCGGCATTCTCAAGCGGTGGCGCCGCCCGAGGCGACTGTCGGGGGCTCCGGGCGGGGAGAGCGGCTGCTGCCTCCGCCGCGGCCCGCTGTGGAGGACGGCGGTGTCGGTGACGAGGCGGGGGGCGCCGGCGGGGGACCGTGCCCGGGTCTGCGGGAAGGGGCTTCACCTCGGGATTCCCGGCGGCCCGCTGCCTTCTCCCTTCCGCAGAGAAACACCCTCTCATTGGGGGGAGCATCAGGGAGCAGATCCCCCACTCCCCCATCATCCCATGCATCGCCGGCATCATCAATGTCACCAGGGGCAGGAAGAGAGCAGCCGTACCCAGCACACCCGAGCCCCTCTGACTCCCCAGCCAAATTAAGCAGAGGAACATTAAAGGGGGCCCCAGATGCAACTATGGCCATGGACTATTTCCCGGGCTCACCTAGTAAGCAGAGACCCGCCCGGGGACCACATGCCCAGGCTGGGGGATGGAGTGGGGGGCTGGAGACCACCATTGACCCGCACAGTGCGGGGCTCACCCCCTCTTGCTCTGCGCCCCATGTGAGGCCCTGCAGTCTTGCCTCGCAGCGCTCCTGGCAACTAGATGGGGATGACCCAATGTGGATGGTGCCTGAAGACCATGAGATACTGGCTCCAGAGATGATTGAATTGAATGCCGCGGGTCCATCTCCGAGGGGACCCTCCAGGGGGGACACGCCCCTTGCGCACCCTCCGGACGACGGAGCAACCTGCAGTCGTGCATTGGGGACCCCGGCGGGCGCGGGCCTGGGCTCCCGTTCTGGCGGACCGACGTCGCCGGCGGGCCTACCGGATCATGAACAGATCCCCTCCACACAATACAACCTAGAAGTCTTACTAAAATTCTTACCTTCCAGGAAAGACTTTGAGAACTACACCAATAGAATGGAGACCCTGTTTAGGAGAGAATTAGATGAAGTCACAAAATCTGTATCCGAGGTCGAGGAGAGGGTCCAGGTTCTGGAACAGAACCAGGGGACCACAGATCAGCGTCTGGAAGCCCTAGAGAGAGCAAACGCAGCCCTGCAGCGCACCCACGCCAACTCGAACCAACACATTGCCAGAGCATTGCTGCATTTGGATGATATGGAAAACAGAGGAAGACGGAACAATATCCGGATCCGAGGCCTTCCGGAGGTTCCGGAGCATAGTAACCTGGAGACTGTCGCTCTAACCATCTTTAATGAGCTCCTGGGACGGCGCCCAGACGAGCTTATCGAGATCGACAGAATACACAGAGCACCGGGACCGCGATCGACGGATCCCTCCAGGCCCCGAGATGTAGTGTGCCGAATCCACTACTACAAAATAAAAGAAGAAATAATGCGGAAGGCTTGGGACATGGGGCCCTCATCTTACCACGGGGCCTCTATTACATTGCTGCCTGACCTGGCGAGACGCACTCTACAGATGCGGCGGGTACTAAAACCCCTCTTGGAGAAGATCAAGTCAGTGGGAGCCGCATACCGATGGGGCCACCCCTTCCACCTAGTGGTCACCAAGCAGGGCCGCTCTTTTGCTCTGCGCTCTCCATCTCAGCTCCCTAGCCTCTTTGGATTCTTGGATTTACCAGCCCTCCGTGTGGACGACTGGCTTTCACCGGACCTCGGCTTCGGTGAGGGGGGTCCGGAGCGCGGTGGCCGACGACCTCGCAGCCCACGCAGAGAAGGCAACAGGCGCAGAAACCAGATGAACTAATTGGACTGGGTCCGCCCCCTCCGAGGATTGGGGGTGTGGGGACTCGCTAGTGGACGCTGCTTTGGGACCTTGCCGGCTGGTTTCCTAGTCGCGAGCCGAAAGGTTCTGCGTTCGGGCTCCTCTGGACCGCTGATGCCGCTGAGACCCCAGCCCCTTCGGTCGTACGCCTAGTTTGATCGCACTGTTGTGACGGACTGGGGCCAAAACTAAACATCTACTCATTTCCTGCTAGGGCTGTCTACCCTGAGGGGGCACTCGGAGGCCCTGGCGAGGAAACATCAATTGGCGATGATCTGGGCGCGGCATGGGCGGGCCAGAGCGGCGGGTCTGGTTTTGGGCTTCGCTGTCAATAGGTAGTTCTGTATTAGCAGTTGGTTATTTCTCCTGTTTGTCCTGATTGTGACATATTGTTGTCTGACCTTCTTGGTTGCTGCGGGGGCTCCCTGGCCCGGCCCTACCCGGGGTCGCCTCCTACCCCCGACGCTCATGGAGCGGGACGGCTTGGGCTCGTGGCCTGGCTCGTCCGGGGGGGCGCCTCGGCGAGGTGGGACCGCCCGGTTGTCCGGTAGCGGCGGCCTAGACGGGACAGTTACTTGTTATGTTTTATTGTTAGTCACACACGTGGCTTTTATAAGTTACCATGAAAGCCTCGTTTCACCTGGCAAAGACGGGTATTGCACCTACCGTTAGGAAAGCGCATCTCTCATGCCGAGGCTACTGCTTTTCATCCCCCCGACATAGGCCTTCTTCTATTGCCCACAAGAGGCAGTGTGAAGAACGTAATTAGTTACACTTAGTAATTCTCCCTTTATTAGCTCCCTTCCCCCCCCCCCTTCCCTTTTTTTTTTTTTTTTTTTTTTCTTCTCTTCCCGTCCTTGACAGGGAATCAACTATCCTCTCCCCCTCCCTCTCACCCTTCCTTTTCCATAACCCCTCCCCAATAGTCCTCCCCAGGTCCCCCTGCGTCACTTTATACAGTCTCCCCCCCAAGCTACAATGGTGGAACTGACAGTTTGCTCCTTTAACGTAAAAGGTTTTAATATACCTGAAAAGAGAGCCAAGGTCCTATACGACCTGCACAAACAAAGGGTGGGTATCGCCATGCTCCAGGAGACGCACTTTAAGGCAGGGCAGGTTCCCACAGTTCATGACAGGTACTTCAAATCTTGGCATCACTGCCCGAACCCTGAGGCTAAAACGAAAGGGGTATCCATTGCATTTCACAAATCAGTCCCCCACGAGATCCTGGACACAAAGAGCGATCCCCAAGGTCGCTTCCTGTTTGTGAAAGTAAAGCTCTTTAGTAGAAAATACACCCTAGTAAACATTTACGCCCCCAACTCCGACCAAGTCAGCTTTTGTGTTGGCGTCCTCCGGATTCTTGAGGAGTTTGCTGAAGGGGTAATTATCACTGGCGGCGACTTCAATATTCCTCTCAACCCCCAAATTGACAGTTCCTCGGGGAGGGCGGCTGTTTCGCTGAGCAAGCTCAACAGGTTAAAAAGGGCCATAGCGAACCTCCAATTAATAGACACATGGAGGGTGCTTAATGGCTCCAAGAAAGACTACACGTTCTACTCTCACGCTGCTAACTCCTACAGCAGAATCGATTATTTATTACTCAGTCACCACGCCCTAGATTGGGAGCCTAGAGCGTGGATTGGCCCTATAGTGTGGTCTGACCACGCTCCCATATTTATCGCCCTTCGTCTCCCAGGTCTTGCTGCAGCGGGCTGGACATGGAGACTGAACGATAATTTGCTCGGTGATCCAGTTTGCTCTTCCGCGGTGGAGGATGTCATCAAACAGTTCTTGGACGACCATAGAGGAGATCCCACCCCCCTACCATTCCAATGGGAGGCCTTGAAGTGTGTCCTCAGGGGGGAACTTATCAAACACGGGGCTAGACTCAAGAGGGAGCGGGCCTCACTAATAACGCAGACTCTAAAAGAGATCCACTCCCTAGAGCAGAAACACAAAAATCAGCCCACAAACCCCAAGTTGTTGGAACTCCAGAAGGCTAGGGAGAAGCTACAAAACCTTTACAACCAATCTTATATGCAATACAGAGATAGAGGCAGGGCCCAGCTTTACGAATCAGCAAACAAATGTGGTCGCATGCTTGCCAGAGCGCTGAACCCGAGATCTACAGCAACATATATACCCGCCCTCCAAAAAAGGGACGGAACTATAGCTCAGACCCCATCTAGCATCACGAACACCTTCAGGGATTTTTATGCCTCGCTTTATAACATTCAGAGCCCTATGTGTGACATCCCTGGGAATCAGGAGCCCTCAGAGGCAGCTGCCTCATATATAGAAAGTACCCCTCTCTCGGTTATCCCAGCAGAAGAGGCTGAGCTTTTGGAGCTACCCTTTTCGAAGCAAGAAGTTGCTAGGGCAATCAAGGAAGCACCAGCGGGCAAGTGTCCGGGCCCTGACGGCTTTACCCCTAAATTCTACAAGCAATTTGGGCCCCATGTATCCCAGTTTTTAACAGACACTTTCAATAGCATTACTGAACAGCGTCCCTTCCCAAGGCAGACACTGGAAGCGGTGATATCAGTTATCCCTAAACCGGGCAAGGACACCACCCTTTGCAGTAACTACAGACCAATCTCCCTCATCAACATTGATCTCAAACTTTTTGCCAAGATCATTGCCCTGCGCCTGCAGCCCCTGCTTCCGGGTCTGATTCACCTGGACCAGGTGGGCTTTGTCCCAGGGAGGGAGGCTAGGGACAACACCAACAAACTATTTGACTTGATATCACATGTACAGTCGACTAAGATACCTGCCTGCCTTCTTGCCTGTGATGCGGAGAAGGCATTCGATAGGGTGGACTGGGCATTTATCAAGGCCACCCTCCGACAGATTGGTGTTGGCCCTGGCCTCCTCTCCAAAATTCTCGCCCTGTATGCCTCCCCCACTGCTAAGGTCAGAGCTAACGGACTTTTATCCGACTCATTCCCTATACATAATGGTACACGACAGGGGTGCCCTTTGTCCCCTCTCCTCTATATTCTTACCATGGAACACCTAGCGATTGCCATCCGGAACAACCCTGACATCAAAGGGATACAAGTAGCTGGACACCAGCACAAGGCCTCCCTCTATGCGGATGACCTGCTGTTACATTTAACATCCCCCCAAATCTCCTTCCCAGCGGTGTTACAAGAATTCAGGCGCTTCGGTCGGGTAAGTAACTTCAAAGTTAACTACTCGAAGTCTGAGGCCCTCAACCTCACCCTGCCGCAGCGGGCAGTTAGCCAGTTGGAGCACAGTTTCCCCTTTAAATGGAGACCCCATTCCATCAAATACCTAGGCATCCAAATCCCAGCCGACCTTACCAAACTATGCAAGCTAAATTATTCCCCTCTTCTAACTAAAACATTGGCAGACTTGGGTTCATTTAGCAAGAAACCCATCTCCTGGTTTGGTAGGATCAACAGTTTAAAAATGAATATCCTCCCAAAGCTTCTCTATGTCTTCCAAACGGTCCCTATTAAAATACCGGGTAGCTTCTTTCGGAAACTGAGGTCAGCCTTCTCCAAATTTGTATGGGGGGTCACCAAACCGAGAATACGACTGTCAACGCTCTCTAGGGACAAGAGGAGGGGGGGCGTGGGTCTCCCAGATCTGAAGGAGTACCACACTGCGGCAATCATACAGAGAGTAGTGGACTGGAAGTGCAGGGGTAAGGACAAGCTATGGGTGCAGTTGGAGCAATCACTCTCCCCTCTCAACCCTACCTCGATTGCATGGGCGGCCCCCCTCACCAAACCGCAAAGGGATTCTACACCTGTTCTTGTGAGACACTTTTTGGAGACCTGGGACCCCCTACAGAGTAAATACCAGCTAGTCCGCAGACCGGGCCCCCTCACCCCAATTTTTGACAACCCCGCATTTGAGCCGGGGCTCCTCTCCCGAAACTTTCTTATTTGGGAAGCGTCGACTGATACAACAGTGGGACAGATATTAAAGACAGGGAGTATACCTACATTAAGTGACCTGAAACAGGTGGCAGAGGGAAGACATGTCTCTTGGCTGCTACACAGGCAGCTACATGCATTCATTACCTCCAACAACCTGGTGGAGGTGTCGCGGAAACCGCCAACAGAATTAGAATCCCTTGTTACGCGGGAGGGACCCCCTACCCACGTAGTATCCACTCTCTATTCCCTTCTTCAGAGAACGAAGCAGACTACACCCCCTAAGTTTGTCGGAACCTGGGAGAGGGAATTGGGAATTCAGATCACAAAGGAAGACCTCTCCAAGATATATCTGGGCACCTTTGGAGCGTCAGTTGCAAACGCCACCCAGGAGAGAAACTATAAAGTGCTCGCAAGGTGGTATAAATGCCCGGCGGATATCCACCGGTTTGCGGCTTCATACCCGGATGAATGTTGGAGATGCCAGAAAGAAACGGGCAACATGACTCATATTTGGTGGGGCTGCCCAGTTATTAAAGCTCTCTGGGACCAAATATTCGCCATCTACGAACAAATTTCAGGCACTAAGATAGCTAACACACCTCAGTCGGCACTGTTGACACTTATCCCGGGTTCGATGTCGGATTTTAAAAAGGGGATCTTGAGGCACTTTATATCGGCCATGAAAGCTATTATTCCAAGACACTGGAAGACACAAAATCCCCCCACACTAATGGAATGGGTACAGGAGCTAGAAGCAATCCGACGCATGGAAGACCTAATCTCTAGAGACAGGGACAAGATAGACCGGTTCCTATTGACCTGGACGGGGTGGATAGTATACAGGGACTCTCGCCTAGCGACTGCGCTTCCACCAGTGAGACAGGGGAGCGACCCCCCACCCCCTTGACCCCCCCCCCCGACGGGTCACTCGAGCCTGGAGGTTTATTCTGGCCTTGAGCTTGATATGGATAGACACAGATTTGGTTTCATTTCACCAAACTCCATTCACCACACAACCCCTTATATATTCTCCCTACTAGTACCTCGCTATCCCTACCCCCCCCTAGTTCCTTCATTGTCTCGTCTCCTAGCCCCACCCGTCCTCTACACAGCACAATATTAGTTACTTGCTGTGAGCCTTCTTTACCTCTCCGAATACACGGGGGTGCCGGGGCGGGGGGTTCTCCCGCAAAGAGCAGCAGGGAGCGGCCTCAAACTGACAGGCTGGCAGCCTCGAGCTGGCCTAAGCAGCCTCGCGGTTGTTTCCCGGGGACATCCCCAGCCCCTCGTACCCCCATTTGAATTTGATTGTAAGCAGCTGTGATTACCCCCATCCCCGGGTTCAGTTGATGTAGAGTGTTCTTTGGAGATCACCATATTATGTGAAACTATATGGGACCTGAGTATGTTGCAAAATGTGAACATGTGCTGTGCCCTCCCTTCTCTCCCCATCCCTTTTTCTTTATTCTGTACCCCCCCCCCCCCCACCTTTGAAAAACCAATAAAATCTGATTATACTAAAAAAATAAAAAGGTTTTCAAAAATGTATTTAAAGGAGAGGTCACACAATGATTTAATACAAAACAAAAAAAAATGATTAAAACAAAACCCTGTTTAAACAGAAGAAAAGTAACGTCCATTGAAATGTATGGGAGAGCGACAGGTTATAGCAGGCGCTCTGGAAGGCAGAGCGCCGCCGGGATCCGTAGAGCCGCCTGTGATGATGAACCGGTCGCCACGTGTCACTGTAAGAGTCGCTCACCAGAATTGCCTTCATAAATGTGGTATTGCGGTATGGCAGGGCCGGCGCTACCACCCGGCAAAGTCGCGCATCTGCCGAGGGCCCAGACGGTGGGGGGCTACTGAGGCAGGGTAAAAGTTTTTTTTTTTAAAAAATAGTAAAGTACCACATGGCTGTCCGTCGGGGCAACGCCAGATGCGGAACGCACAGGCCATGAGGTGTGTAAGATGAAGCATGTAAGCAGCATGGAGCAGCTGCATTCACATTACGGCTCCGCTCTCCCTCTTAGTCTCTCCCCTGCGTGATGGCGGCGTGATGGCGGCGTGATGAGTGCGGAGGTTCACTCAGTGTGAGGTTAGTGACCACAATCACATTGTCAGGAGACAGAAGCAAACTCCCGATCTCATCTACTTGCCATTGTGATTCCCTGTCCCTCTCTCACCCTGTTGGTTTTTGTTTGTCATTATATTGGCTGAGTACCTTGCTGAACTTGCTGCCCCCCCCCCAGATCATGTTCTGGATACGCTGTTAGTGTGTCTTTATGAGGCAATTCAGAGCTTTAGACACTTTTTAAACCATTCTCTCTCCCCGCGGGGCATCCGCTGTGTGAAACTCCCCAGGTTGCCCCTTACACTTACCTTTTTTCTCGGTCCAACAGCACATGCGCGGCCGCATCCCTGCTATCCCTCTAGCAGGCCGCGTGCTCACACCAGGCATTTGTGAATGTTAGAGGGTAGCGGAGGATGCGACTGCCAACACACTCGGATCTGCTCGCCTTAGACAAGCCGATGTGAGCGGGTCCGAACACGCTGATTGAACGAGAGGCTGCGCATGCGCCATGGGACCGAGGGAGCTTGAGTGTGATCAGGTGATCTGGGGGCGTCACACAGACGGGCATCCCCAATTGGGGTGCCCTAGGGGCAAGGACCAAAACCCAGGATAGTCAAAATCTTGCTCCACTTAAAAAAGCCTCCAGCCATGACCTATCTAACACTGTCTCTTAGACCAGACTGCTGACCTAATACAGGCTGTAGCTTGCCGACCACACTTATGTCCTTATGTTGTCTTACACGGTATAGGAAGCTATAGGTGATACAATGCATATGTGTCCTTTACTGGGTCTGTGGCCACTCAATTAAAGTCCAGAACGGCCGCGCGGTGTGCTTGTTACCTGCACCCGATGGCCGTCCTAGACTTCAACTAGATGGCAGCGAGCAGAGGGCGGAATTGGCAGCATTGCTTGACTTTGTTGTTGGAATCAGGGGCAAGTAAGTGTATTTTCTTTATTTTACCCCTTGCCTTGCTTCAGAGCTAGGGAAGGTTGGTAGGACAGAGGGGGGTTTAAAAATTGGCAACTCTGGGCTGCAGTGGATCTATCACCAGGATTTTCACTTTCCTGGTGATTGGTCCGCTTTTCTGGGGCATCTTGATTTGGGATGCGCCCTGTGTTAAACCCCCAAGATTGCCTATTCAACTTACCGTACCTTTCTGCTATTCCTACAGAACATGTACGGGTTCTTATCCAGTAATACTAACACACAGCATAAAGCCATTGTTTTGGAGAGCATCGGCATAGTGAGCGGTGGTGGCCACATCACTGCTGAGTGCATGGCCACCGTGTCCGGCCTATCTGAATGGCTGGGTGCAGGAGCATGCACAGATGCAGGAATGTGGCTCAGGATTGCAGAGAGGGACCCGCGAAAAGGTGGTGCAGAAGCAAGCAAATTGAAGCTGGAGGCTTTTTTTTTTTAATAAACTAAAACATTTAAAAATGCCATAACGCCACTACATATCTGTGCCTCCCTCTAACGCATCCCATAATCCAGCTGTTCCTTTCACTTCACCTGCTGCCCTGCTATGCCTCACTTAACTCGGCACCGTCTGCACAATCCCTTCCATGCCTCACTTTAATCGGCCATCCTTCTACTTTTTCTGAGCCGTCGTCTTTCTCTGCCTCTCTCTGACGCCCACTTTTCCTTCCCTTCCTATAATTATAGGACCTTCCTCTCATTCAGCACCATTCCGAATCTATAATTTGTCATTGTTCTGTGCCTTTTCTGACCCACTGGCCTATCCCGTGTCTATCTATCTATCTATCTATCTATCTATCTATCTATCTATCTATCTATCTATCTATCTATCCCATGTCTATCTATCCCATATCTATCTATCCCATATCTATCTATCCCATATCTATCTATCTATCTATCTATCTATCTATCTATCTATCTATCTATCTATCTCATATCTATCTATCTCATATCTATCTATCCCATATCTATCTATCTATCTATCTATCCCATATCTATCTATCCCATATCTATCTATCCCATATCTATCTATCTCATATCTATCTATCCCATATCTATCTATCCCATATCTATCTATCTATCTATCTATCTATCTATCTATCTATCTATCTATCTATCCCATATCTATCTATCTATCTATCTATCTATCTATCTATCTATCTATCTATCCCATATCTATCTATCTCATATCTATCTATCTCATATCACTATATTCCATATCTATCTATCCCATATCTATCTATCCCATATCTATCTATCCCATATCTAACTATCCCATATCTATCTATCCCATATCTATCTATCCCATATCTATCTATCCCATATCTATCTATCCCATATCTAACTATCCCATATCTATCTATCCCATATCTATCTATCCCATATCTATCTATCCCATATCTAACTATCCCATATCTATCTATCTATCCCATATCTATCTATCCCATATCTATCTATCCCATATCTATCTATCCCATATCTAACTATCCCATATCTATCTATCCCATATCTATCTATCCCATATCTATCTATCCCATATCTATCTATCTCATATCTATCTATCTCATATCACTATATTCCATATCTATCTATCCCATATCTATCTATCCCATATCTATCTATCCCATATCTAACTATCCCATATCTATCTATCCCATATCTATCTATCCCATATCTATCTATCCCATATCTATCTATCCCATATCTATCTATCCCATATCTAACTATCCCATATCTAACTATCCCATATCTATCTATCCCATATCTATCTATCCCATATCTAACTATCCCATATCTATCTATCCCATATCTATCTATCCCATATCTATCTATCTATCTATCCCATATCTATCTATCCCATATCTATCTATCCCATATCTAACTATCCCATATCTATCTATCCCATATCTATCTATCCCATATCTATCTATCTATCCCATATCTATCTATCTCATATCTATCTATCTCATATCACTATATTCCATATCTATCTATCCCATATCTATCTATCTATCTATCTATCTATCTATCTATCTATCTATCTATCTATCTCTCTCATATCTATCTAGGCTACTATGGAGGCCCCTGTAGAGCAACCAGAGGGGCCTGTTGCTATGGGCTCCTTGGGGCTGCAGTAAAAAAAAAAACAGTAAAAAAAGAAAGTAAAAATGTACAAAGCAAAAGAAGGCAGCATAGAACAAAAAATGAGAAACAGGAAAGGAGGAAGGAAAGAAAAAAGGAACAAAAGAAGGGAAGGAAGGAAGAAAAAAGGGGAGGGAGGGAGGAAAGAAAGCAAGCAAAATATGGTAATAAAGAAAGAGAAGGAAAACAGGAGGGAAAGAGACAGGAATAAAGAGTGGAATGAAGGGTGAAAAGAAAATAAGTGTGAGGAAAGGAATGAAGGAAAGACAGAAGAAACAAAGAAAAAAGGTAAGAAGGAAGAAGGGTAAATAGAAAGAAGGAAATAAAGTAAAAAAACATGAGCAAAGACAGAAAAGAAAAAAATAGAACGAAGGAAGAAAAGAAGAGCAAGGAGAGGAAGGGAAGAAGAGCGGAAGGAAAAGAAAAAAAATAAGGAAGAAAAAAAAGGCGAAAGCAGGAAGAAAAGTTAAGCAAGGTAGGAAAAAGGGAAGAGGGAAAGGAAGAGAATGAATGAAGGATGGAAGGGAGAAAAG
Organism: Gastrophryne carolinensis; assembly: GCA_027917425.1. Classification (NCBI taxonomy): domain Eukaryota; kingdom Metazoa; phylum Chordata; class Amphibia; order Anura; family Microhylidae; genus Gastrophryne; species Gastrophryne carolinensis. Next base: position 616,862,259 of record CM051234.1, on the reverse strand, counting down.
AAGGAACGAAAGTAGGGGAGGATTAAACAGAAGGAAGAGAAGGAGGGAAGGAGGAAAGAGAAGTTAATGAAAGGAAAGAAAAGAAGACAAGAGGAAGGAAAGAAAGTAGAAAAATGTAAGGAATAAAAGAAAGAACAGAGAGGGAAGGAAGAAGAGAAAGAAACACAAGGGAATGAAGAAAAGTAAGTCATGCAGACAACTAAAAGGTAAAAATAAGTTCTGCATAGCGTGCCAGTCTTTTAGACTCCATGTCTGGCCACAGAGGCAGATGGTTCTCTTTAAAGAGGAACAAAACCTGGGATTTTGAAGCGTGTGTGGGCTCTCATCCAATCAGAGCCATTTGCCGTGCATATTTAATGTTTGTCAAATGGCTCTGTTTGTCGCAAGGGGCCCACTGAGACTCTGTCGCCCAGGGGCCCACAAAAACCTGGAGCCGGCCCTGGCGGCCGGCATTTACCTGCCGCTACCTGTCGCTTACAAGGCACCTCTTTGTCGCTATCCCTTGATGAATAAAGCCCTAGATAAACCTGTGTGGGTGCCATTTATCTTGGCTACACGCCTAACATCTATATATATCTAGGGCTCCCCTAATGTGGACCAAAACCCTACATGGCCCATCCAAGAGTGTAAAAGACTCCTGGGCCTGGTGATTGCGTGTCCCTGGGGCATCCAGATTTAGAACCTTGGCAACCAACTGTATCTACAGCCTACATGAATTTACCTGTTCCAGTGATTCAGCAGAGCACCCACATTATTTTTTACGAGTGTACGATTTTCTGGCATATTTTTCATTGGACTCACATGCCAGCATAGAATAAATGGAAGCATGTGATGTCTTTGTGCCCGACGCAGCAGTGGTTAAAAGAACCATTTTTATTTCCTGTTTTCTTAAACCGAACCTTTTCCCTGAATAAGAGCCTATCCTATATGCTCCCCCTCATCCTGTATATACAAATTACCCACATTAAAAATTACCCTACCTGCACCTAGTGCATTTTCTGAGCCTTTAAACATCCCAGATGGAGTCTCAGGCTGCCTGCAAACAGGAAGTGTATTCTGACTGTGCCACTCTGTATCCTGGGATTTTTGTTCTTTTCCTGACCCCAGCTTTGCTCTGTTGCTATAACCCCACCCCCTGCACTCCCCCCTCAGTATGTGATGCTTCTCTGGCAAGATAGCAGCTCCCGTATCCTAGGGTCCTGAACAGTGTTGCAGCCCAGTTGGAGAAAGAATAATAAGTAACTAAAGACTTAAAATATAATAATTTTAGATGCTGGGAAATAGTTTCTTAAGGGTTTGGGCTTTTCATTAAGTGATACTGAAGGTCCGGTTTAACAAACACAAAAGTGTAGCCCCTCTCCCCTCCAGACAACCAGCCTGGCATACGAGCCACAGGGGCTGTCTGCCAAAGCTATCACCAGTTCACATGTAGTTATAACAGTCTGCTTTAAAGTTGACCAAAACCCAGGATTTTGACTATCCTGGGTTTTGGTCCTTTCCCCGGGGGCACCCTGATCGGGGGTGTCCCGCTATGTGTAACCCCCCCCCCCCCCCAGATCGCCGCAGCCAACTCACCTTATGCCGGTCCCATGGCGCGTCTAGGAGCAGCGGCTGCATCCTCCGTTTCCCTGTAGCAGTGCGCGTGCCCGCGCCAGGCGTTTGTGAATGGCCGGTGCGGGCACACTCCCTGTTAGAGGGTGCGGACGATGCGGCCGTTGTAGCCGCTGCTCTTAGATGCGCCAAGGGACCGGGAAGAGGTGAGTTGCTGCGGCAATCTGGGGGGTTTCACACAGCAGGGCACTCCCGATCGGGGTGCCCCCAGGGAGTGGACCAAGACCCAGGATAGTCAAAACTTTTGACTATCCTGGGTTTTGGTCCACTTTAAAGTGGGATTCTTCTTCCACTCCAAAAATACCTTATTTGACTGGTATTTATGTTTTGTAATTAGAATAAGCTTTCAAAAATATTTGCTGGTCTTTCCATTTAATTTGGGGGCATTTGGCTGTTCAGTTGTTTTCGAGAGACCCAAAAACACAATTGCAAATTATTCAGCAGAACATTAATAGAGGCAGATTGAGCTCATCACTAATACCTCTAGGGACAGGCTATTGCGCAATCCCTCTTCTCAGATGCCAGTCACACAGCAGCGCTCAGCCAGTTAGTAAAGCTGATGCGATTGGCTGTCAGTTTTATCAGGCGGCACAGAGAACCATGAGGCTCATGATAAGCAACCGGAGCAGATAAACTGCTGGACTATTACTAGCAAGGTCATCAATCTACAGGACGACAGGGAGGAGCGCAGATTGTCTTATCAATCCCGGCTACACCCAGGGGCATCAAAGAAGCCAACGTGTCATCAGTTTTCCACACCGCTGTGACATCACACAGGCACATGTGACATAAAGCATCTAAAACTGAAAGTACTGGTACTGCATGTAAAGAGGACCCCTCTGCTTTACATTTTTTGGTAGATTTTTGGCAAAATCATTTTATTTTTACTTATTTTAGGGGTAGATGTAGATTTAAGACTTTTTAGGCTACATCCTGTCCCGAATCCTCCCCATTTCTGTGCCTCCGATTCTTAAAGTGGACCAACACCCAGGATTTTGACTATCCTGGGTATTGGTCCACTTCACCGGGGCACCCCCCGATCGGGGGTGCCCCGCTGTGTGAAACCCCCCAGAAAGCCCCCAAAACTCACCTCTCCCCGCTCCCACGTGGCCGCACCGTCCAATTGGCGCCGACGGACAAGCTGATTGACAGCGACGGACAAGCAGCTTGCCCGTCGGCGCCTCCTGCGCGTCACCCTTGACGTGTGCGCTCCCGCGCCGGCCATTCAGAGACGGCCGGCGCGGGCGTGCGCACGTCTAGAGGAGCGCGAGTGAGGCGGCGGCGGCGGAAGCAGCAGCTGGAGAGGTAAGGTTTTTCGGGGGTTTTGGGGAGTTTACACCCCGCAGGACAACTCGGATGTCCCGCGGTGTGTGAGGTGATCGGCCCGGGAATCTTATAGATTCCTGGGCCGATCACCTCAGGGTGTTGGTCCACTTTAACATAGAAGGTTGACAGCAGGAGACCATACGCTCCATCTAGTCTGCCCTTATGTGTATACTGTATGTTCTCTGTATCTTATGTGTATACTGTATGTTCTCTGTATCTTATGTGTATACTGTATGTTCTCTGTATCTTATGTGTATACTGTATGTTCTCTTTATCTTATGTATATACTGTATGTTCTCTGTATCTTATGTATATACTGTATGTTCTCTGTATCTTATGTATATACTGTATGTTCTCTGTATCTTATGTGTATACTGTATGTTCTCTGTAGATTATGTGTATACTGTATGTTCTCTGTATCTTATGTGTATACTGTATGTTCTCTTTATCTTATGTGTATACTGTATGTTCTCTGTATCTTATGTGTATACTGTATGTTCTCTGTATCTTATGTATATACTGTATGTTCTCTTTATCTTAGGATAGATGTGTGCTTATCCCAGGCATGTTTAAATTTAGTGACTGTTGATTTTTCAGCTACCTCTGCTGGAAGTTTGTTCCAAGCATCTACTACTCTTTCTGTAAAATAATATTTTCTAACATTGCTCCTGATCTTCCCCCCGACTAGCTTCAGGTTGTGCCCCCCTTGTTCTATCATTAAGTTTCTTCTTAAACCCAGGATTTTGACTATTCTGGGTTTTGGTGCTTCCCCCGGGGCACACCGATCGGGGGTGCCCGCTATGTAAAACCCCCCAGATCTCCCACATCAACTCACCTCACCCCGGTCCTACAGGCTCGACGGGATCCGAGCACGCTGATTGGACAAGAGGCTGCGCACTGCGCTGGCAGCTGCATCTCTCGCTACCCTTTAACAGGGAGTGTGCCCGTGCCGGCCATTCACAAATGCCTGGTGCGGGGACTTGCACTGCTAGACTTGCACTTACCTTACTTCCGTTGGACCCGTAAGTAAGGTAAGTGTAGCGGGTGACCTGGGGGGTTTCACACAGAAGGGCATCCTGACTTTGGATGCCCTGGGGAGTGGGAATGGATCGGCCCGCCGATCCCACTCGGTTTCAGTCCACTTTAAAAACACTTCCCTCCTAACCAGCTTTCTTTTCATTTGTTCCCTCATTTCTCTCTTTCTCTCTCTCTCTGAATGTGAGAGAGAAAATACTCGGGCAAGAGATCCTCAACACTGATTTGATCTGATCTGATTGGAGAAGTACAGATAACATTGGGTGCTCTGCCAATGACTAAGAAACAACTGATGTGCTTATGTAAACCTCCCTTCTCACCTCTCTATTTTGATACAGTGCAGCTGGAATGTAGCTAAAGTTATTGTTGACTGGGTCAACTTTAAAGAGGGACATCGGGGGGGGGGGGGGGGTCTAAAATTCATCATCACAGACGGCTCAGCGCATACTGCCAGCGCTCTGGCTTCCAGCCTGGTCGCTCTCCCATACATTTCAATGGACAATACTTTTCTTCTCTTTAAACAGGGTTTTATTTTTTTTTTAATTATCAAATACTTGTGTCACCTCTCCTGGCCTAGAAAAAGCCATTTTTGAAACCTTTTTTGATTTATAATATTTTTATGCAGAATTGTCCTTACATGTCTGGTATTAAAGTATTAATGTCACAATGTAATAACAATGTCATTCCATGTGTTTTCGCTTTGTTACTGGTGGATATGTGTTCAAAAACAGACTTTAATCACACAGCCTCTGGCGCTCTGGGCTACGACCCGATTTTGAGCGCTGGTGCTGTGTGAGGTTGTTTTTTTTATGAATGTGGTGTGAGTCGGTCGCACTGAGCTGACGCTACCATTCGCTCCCATAAAGCTCTGTACTGGTGTTAGAGCGACTCACTCTAGAGATGCTCTGAAACAGCGAACCATGGCCGAGCACAGCGACTACTAGCGGTCGCTCTCAATGCCTCGCTACAGATGCTTATGTGTCAGTACCTGGTGCTAGTAATGGATCAGCCTGATAGCTGGGGCACCCTGAATTGGGATGCCCCGCTGTGTGGATCTCCCAATGCACTCACCTTTTCCTAGAACCCTCATGGCGTCTCAGCGTCACGGGCACAGCCCTAGCATGCCTCTGTCTGTGACTCGTACCCACGCCAGACCTATTTGAATGGATGGCGCTTTCACTTAGCTCAGTAGCCGCTGTCAGCTAATGGGGCGAATGGAGCCAAGTATAGCGGCCTGCATCTGGTGAAAAGGTGAGTATTCTGGGTGATCCGGAGTGAAACTGCGAAGATAGAAGATGGCTCTCTCTCTATGAGCAGGTGAGCGGGGCAACCAAGCCTGCGGCCCTGCAAGTCTATTTCCACCCGTTTCTGGACCCTCTCTGCCTCCCTGCCTTGGCTGACAGATCGGGTGAGGGTAGAAGAGCACTAGGGTCAAGTGCTCCAGGAACGCTGCTCCAAGCCGCAGACCCTGTTCCACAAATGGTAGGCATTATGGTGAGCCTACTAGGGATACAGAGTTCCTGTCCTGGCTTCTGAGGGGGTAAGTGTTTTTGGGGACTGTGTCCCCTTCTTTTCCTTCAGGGGTCCCCCCCCCCGGCCCAGATACTTGCCGCTGTCTTTCGTCTCTTTCCCCCCCTCTCTCTTATTTAGTTCGGGGGGGGGGGGGCGGGTGTTAGCGGCGAGTGGTGTTAGTTGTGGTGTATTTTGCTGTTTACAGTGTGTTTATTGGTGTTTTTTAGCCAACGCGCCGCTCTGTACTGCGCTCAGCGGTCGGTGGCACTATAACCTGTGGCGTTTTTTGGTTAGTCATGGCACCAGCGGGGTCACGTGGGCGCCGTTTTCACGCTCTTCGGGAAGGGGGGGGGGATGACGCGTATCGCGTCGTCCCCCCGCGGCCCGCCCCTCGAGGTACCTCTGCTGGCGCCATTTTGGATTAGCTGCACGTCTGTTTTTCTCCCTTTCTGCCTGCAGTGCAGTATCCTCCAGTGTGTCGCTTCATCTAGCGGTCTGTGGCTTGGGGACCCTGCGGTGTCCTTGGTCCGTGAGTCCCCCTTGGGGGGTTTTTATTGGTCTCGTGGGGCATGTGTTGCGGGATGCTCATGTGTCATTTTTTACTTATGTCTTTCAGGCGGGATACCAGTGGATTGTGTTTTCTCCCGGCTCTACTCCTTCCTCCCTCTCATCCCCCCCTTTACTGACTTCTGGTGGTTTCCCGTGGGAGGGCATGCCGGGTGGCTTTTTGTATTGGCCTTTACCCAGCGCTGGCCTATTGTGCCTGTGTTAATCACCATATGGAGGCTTCTGGGGATAACGTGCTTGGGGGTCCTTCGTGGCAATCCCGGCTATGTACCGTGTGTGAGGTATCCCCTGTGAGTGACAGTGTCAGGGTGTGCGTGCCGTGCGCCCAAAGTGTCCTTGTGCTCCAGTCTGGGCTGCCCGCTTCACTCCCCATCGCCTACCCCCCCCGCGCCTGCATTTAGCCCCCAGTGAGGGGGATACTAGCAGGGGGTCACAGTCTGATATGGCACTTCGTGTGGCCAGCATTGAAAGGCAGCTTGCTAGGCCTGTTCCACGTAAGGCCTCTAGCAAGAAGCGGCACCTGGCTCCCACGCCTGCCTGGGTTACTGAGGAGCATGAGGAAATTGATCTTTTTGATGACCGTTACTCCCTAGAGGAGGGGGAGCTTTTCCCGGGCTCTGATTCCTCTGGGGACCAGCAGGTGGGCTGCGACAGTGACCCTGGTCCTGAGTCTGATGATTCCTGGTTCCATGAGGACACTGCTAATCTGTTGTCTCACATCTTGCACATTGTCCCCCCTGAGGTGGCTAAGAGGAAACATGGTGAGCTTTTTCTTCCTGTTAAGCAGCGTCTGGAGTTTCCTGAGCAGAGTCATTTCACTAATTTGGTGCTCAAGGAGTGGGAACATCCTAGCAGATTGCCCGCGGTGCCCAAAGGGTTGGATAAGAAGTATCCCTTTCCTGCTGACCTGGTTAAGCGATGATCGGGTCCCCCCCCCCCCCTGAGGTGGACACTCCCGTTCTAGGGCTGTCCAACACCTCAGTCATGCCTTCCCCTGACACTACTACACTGCGGGACAGCGAGGACCAGCATATGGATCAGCTGGCCTGCCATGCTTTTACATTTGTGGGGGCTGGGCTGCATCGGGCCTGTGCCTCTGCCATAAGAGCTATTGCTCTTAAGAGACCGATCAATCGTCTCCTTGATGGCGCTACAGCGGGTAGGGAGGAGTATAGGGCCCTCTTGCTTTGCTCTGAATTTGTTGCCTTTATCCTTACTGCCATGGATGATGTGGTACGGCTAAGTGGTAGGGCCTCTGCCCTTTTGGTGGCTATGCACCGCTCTGTTTGGTTGCGTCAGTGGGCAGCTGACGCTACTGCTAAGAAGGCTCTCACTGGGCTTCCCTGGGCACTGGGCTGCAGCTCTTTGCTGAGCGTCTGGATGTCTCGGCCAAGGATGATAGGCTGCCTCAACGGAGGAGCCAGCCTCGGCCTTTTCGGGGGTCCTCCTCTTCCCTCCCCTCCTTTTGTGCTCCCAGAGGTCGTGGGTCCCTCTTCTCTGGTACCCGCAGGGACTCTTGGGGCCGTGGCAGATCCCGTGGTCGTCCCGGCCTCTCCTGGGGTCCCAAGCCCAAACAGTCTCCAAAGCCCCCTCACCCATCCGGGTGGGGGGGCGGCTTCAGCTCTTTGCTCACGTCTGGAGGCAACGCATCTCAGACCGGTGGATTCAGGAGGTGGTGTCCTCCGGTTACAAGATTTTGCAGCCTGGCCGCCCCCAAGATTCATCAGATCCCGGATGTCTTAAAACCCTTTGTCAGCTCAGGGTTTGCGCCTTGCGGTCCAACGTCTGTTGGAGTCAGGAGTTATTTGCCTGGTGCCTGCCCAGGAACGGGGTCGAGGTTTCTACTCCAATCTGTTCATGGTCCCTAAAAAGGACGGGTCCCTGAGGCCCATCCTGGACTTGAAGAGTCTCAACAAGTTTGTCAGGTTCAAGCATTTTCGCATGGAGACTCTACGCTCGGCGGTCAGTACCCTGCGCCCGGGCGACTTCATGACCTCAGTGGACATCAAGGATGCCTACCTTCATGTGCCAATTTTTCCTGGTCATTCGAGATTTCTCAGGTTCACTCTAGAGGATCAGCATTACCAGTTTGTGGCCTTACCGTTCGGTATCACCTCGGCCCCTCGGGTGTTCACCAAGGTGCTGGCGGGTGTGATGGCTCTGCTGCGGAATCGGGGCATTTGCATCCTTCCTTACCTGGACGACATTCTGATTGTGTCTCAATCTCTTCATCAGGCCGAGAAGGATACTCAGGTGGCGACCTCCACTCTCGAGTCCTTCGGCTGGGTGATCAACTATCCCAAGTCTTCACTGTCTCCATCTTTGGTGAGGTCCTTTCTGGGCATGACTCTGTATACCTCTCAGGTCAAGGTCTTCCTGCCTCGGCAGAAGGTGGAGGGCCTGCAGAAGCAGGGGATGCAGTTAGTGGGTCTGACGGTATCCTGCTTCGAGGCGGTCCCCTTTGCTCAGTTTCACATGAGGCCTCTTCAGTTGCACCTCTTGTCAGTTTGGGATCGGGACCCTGTGCCCCTGGATCAGGAATTTGCTCTGTCCCCCCTGGCCAGACAGTCCCTCTCGTGGTGGCTGGACTCAGGGAACCTTCCAGTGGGCAGGACCTTTCTGCCCCCGTGCTGGGAGACTGTCACCACAGATGCTGGTCTGACCGGTTGGGGAGGGCTTTTGGAAGTCTCTGAAGTTCCAGGGTCGGTGGGGCCCCCAGGAGGCCCATGATCCCATCAATGTCCTGGAATTGAGGGTGATCAGGTTGGTTCTGTCTCAGCTGACCACACACCTTCGGGGTCGGGCTGTTCAGATCCGCTCGGACAACCAGACGGCGGTTGCATACATCAATCATCAGGGAAAGACTCGGAGCAAGCGAGCCCTCAAGGAAGTGTCCCTGATACTGTCTTGGGCGAAAGAGAATGTCCCCTGCATCTCGGCGGTTTACATTCTGGGGTTGGAGAACCTGGAGGCAGACTCCCCAAGCAGGGGGATGTCTCGGCTGGGGGAATGGTCCCTCAGCAACAGGGTTTTTCACTCCCTGTGTCTCCGCTGGGGTCAGCCGGATGTGGATCTGTTTGCGTCCCGTCACAATCACAAGCTTCCCAGGTTTGTCTCCCTGTCTCAGGACCCTCTGGCCTTCGCCACGGATGCTCTAGCAATGCCTTGGGCGGAGTTTCGCCTCCTCTATGTGTTCCCTCCAATCCCACTGCTGGGCAGGGTGCTGCGCAAGATAGCCCAGAAGGGGGTACCAGCCATTCTGGTGGCCTCCTGTTGGCCAAGGAGGGTGTGGTTCGCAGACATCGTGCAGTTGGCAGTAGATCAGTGTGCCCTGCCCAAGGATCCAGATCTGCTCACTCAGGGACAGCTGTGCCATCCCAATTTACAATGGCTTTTACGGCTTTACAATTTACTGGCTTTAACGGCTTGGCTGCTGAAACCTCCATCTTGATGGATAAGGGTTTGCCGGCTTCTGTTGTTGATACTATGATTCGGGCTAGTAAGAAGTCCTCGTCCTTTATCTACTACAGGATCTGGCATGCTTACATTGCCTGGTGTGAGTCCAAGTCCTTTCCTTGTCGGGTGTTCTCCATCCCCAGGATTCTGGAATTTCTGCAACATGGTTTAGATTCGGGCCTTCAACTCAGTACCCTCAAGGGACAGGTGTCAGCCTTGCAATTTTTTTCCAAAGATTCTTTGCCAATCACAGGTTGGTTAAGACTTTTTTCCAGGGAGTCACTCTATGCTACCAGTTTGGGACCTGAAACTGGTGTTGCCTGCTCTGCAGGGTCCTCCTTTTGAGCCTATACTTGGGGCTGCTTTGCCCATTCTGACTCTTAAGGTGGCCATTACTTCTGTCAGGCGAGTTTCTGAGCTGGCGGTGCTTTCCATCAAACCTCCTAATTTTGAGAGGCATCAGGATCAGGTGGTGTTTCGGCTTAAGCCAGATTTCTTGCCTAAGGTTGTGTCTGCTTTTCATCTCAATCAGGACTTTGTTCTGCCTTCCTTGTGTCCTAACCCTGCTAATTCCAAGGAGCGGACCCTTCACTCTTTGAATGTTGTCAGGGCTCTGAAGTTTAATTTGGTTGCTACTGAGTCTTTCAGGAAGTCTGACGCTCTTTTTGTTCTTCCTGCTGGACCTAGGATGGGTTTGCCTCCTGTTAAATCCACTATCAGCAAGTGGATCCGTCAGGCAGTGGAACAGGCCTATTCTGCTATAGAGAAGGAACCTCCTTTTAGGATTACTGCTCATTCTACTCGTGCTATTGGTGCGTCTTGGGCCTTTCAGCACCAAGCTTCTGTTGAACAAGTTTGTAAGGCAGCAACTTGGTCTTCTGTTCATACTTTTTCCAAGTTTTACAAGGTTGATGTTAAGGCCTCAGCGGATGCTGCTTTTGGCCGCAAGGTACTTCAGGCGGTAGTGACTTGAACTACCGGCCGTTCGATTGGGGATCCCACACTACTTTTGGATGTCCCAACTGTTATGAATACTGAAGCAGGCCATGCAATAAGAAAAAGACAATTCTGTGAGTACTCACCTGTAGAATTGTTTTTGTTCTTGCATGGCACGGCCTGCTTCACCTTTTTACATTTTTTACATTTATTTTCTCCCGGCTTCTTGTCTCACTGCTTGTTTACGCCGGGAACTCTATGGTTAATCCCATTTTTATAGGGGGCCGGGAGATGCCACAGCTCTTCTGCAGTACACTGCGCCACCTTGTGGCGGAATAACCCAACTGTTATGAATACTGAAGCAGGCCGTGCCATGCAAGAACAAAAACAATTCTACAGGTGAGTACTCACAGAATTGTCTTTTTACTCTGCATGCTACTGTAATGGAAGCATCATCTTTTGACCGCATAATACTGAAATCCATTCATTTTGCTGTATCTCACTGTTTGATGGACTGAATAAATCGGCTTTGTGGATGAACACAATATTGGTGAGTTCAGCTATCTGATAAGGATCGTCCCCAGCGTTTCTCTCTACTTACAGGCCAAGCATAGAGGTCTTACAAGGGATAGATCGCTATACAACCACCTGAGTCAGAATAGTCTGCACTCCATAAGTTAAAACATTCTTTTATTACTTATCTTAAAAGCATCTCCATAAATACCTGGCAAACTTTTAAAACAAGTGAATCCGTGGACCTGGCAGCACAAAGTGTTGGGGGGGGGGGGGGGGGGTCCTCTGACGCGTTTTGGACTACCACCAGTGGTACTATTACCACCTGTTGGGAACCCCTGACTTAAAGTGATATACAAAATAACAAGTGGTAGTTCCACTTTTACATTGTAACAACCCAGATGTTGTCCTCCATGTTACATTGTAACCAAGATAACTTTTGTTTTCTGATTGCCAAAGCCCCCCTGCTCGTTATTCCTATTAAACTGAAGAAATCTTACTCTTCTCCTTGGTCCCCCAGTGAAATCGAGTGCTGTGGTCCCGTGGTTGGTGGTGGCTAAATACCCGGGAAGCAGCCTGTGAACTACATGTCCACAGTGGCCAATGGCATTGCTTGATCCCATTTTTTTAAATGGGTGGTGTTCTGGTTTAAAGAGGAACTATAGGCAAGTCACCACTTTCCCATTCATGATGTATGACACAAAATGGCAGTTAATCACGTGACTGCCAGTGACTAATCTGAATTTCCCAGTGGGCTTGCACGTCCAACCTGAAGAGTTTCCATTGGTCGTCTCATTAACTGCCATCCTGTGCCATACACGAAGTGGTGACTTGCCTATAGTTTCTCTTTAAAGTGGAACAAAACCCACAGAGATTCCCAGGCTGATTGATAGAAGCCTCTGTTAGTACAAAGAGCAAATCCGATTTCCTGAAGGATTCAGTCGCAGCCAGGTAATACTTTATGGCTCTGACCACATCCAAAGCATGGAAGGTCCGTTCTTTGGAATTAGCCGGTGCTGGACACAAGGAAGGTAAGACAACTTCCTCATTAAGGTGAAGGGAAAAATGACCTTAGGTAAGAAATCAGGTTTGAAGCGAAAAACCATATTATCCCTGTGCAGCTCAAAGTGGGGTGGCTTCATACAAAGCACGGCCAGCTCAGATACACAACACACCGAGTTGATCGCTACCAGAAAGACCACTTTGAGAGTCAATATAGACAATGCAGCATCGCTCAATGGCTCGAAGGGAGGGCCCTGGAGAGCAGATAGTATTACCGGTGTGGGACTTGAATTTAGTACTGACTTACGTGGTGGTCGGACATGGGTAACTCCCTGGAAAAAAGTCTTGATCAACCTATGGTTGGCAATGGATCTCTGGAAAAAGATGGCTAAAGCCGAGGCCGGACCCTTGAGGGTGCTCAGCTGGAGATCCAAGTCTATGCCGTGTTGTAAGAACTCCAGAATCCTAGAAATAGCAAATTTTCGGCAAGGAAGGCTCTTGGCCTCGCACCAAGCGATATAGGCCCGCCAAACTTTGTAGTATATAATGGAAGAAGATTTCTTCCGTGCCTGAATCAAAGTATGCACGACCGTAGCCGATAACCCCTTCTCCGTCAGGATTAAGGTTTAAATAGCCAAGCCTTCAAAGCCAACGTCCGTAAATTGGGGTGCCGCAGCGACCCCTGTGTGAGAAGCCCCAGGTCGTCGGGCATGATGTAGTGATCTACTGACATCTGGATTATGTCTGCAAACCAACTCCTTCTCGGCCATCGAGGAGCCACCAGGATGCTGGGAGGAACAATGTGTAGAGTATCAAACACGGAGGAGAGCAAATTCTCCATATCATCCGGGATACAAGAATCCTCGTCCGAGGAGGAACCAGAGATACTGTCATCGCCGGCGGAATATTCCGCTGTTGAGCGCGAGTCATCTGGCAACTCACCTTCCTCCGCAGAACCCAGGCAATCAAACAGATCGTCATCCGAGTAAATCGGCTCCAGATGCCGCTTCTTACTCGAGGCTTTCATAGGGGCTGTCAACGAGATCTGTCTCTCGAGATTGGCCAGCCTATGCGCAAACTCAGTATGAGACCCCTTGCTGGCTCCCCCTTTGCTAGGGGCAGAATGTAACAGCGTGAGGGTCCGGAGAGGCCGAAGGTAATACAGGGATAGGGTCAGAGAGGACCGCCCGCTCATGGTCCAAAATAATGCCTCTGGCGCAAGTGGTACAAACAGTGTATGAATCTGCCCAGAGGATTCCTTCCGCACAAGGGGCAGAGCCTGTCCTGCCCAAATGGGGCCCCCAGCTCACTATCCCCTGATGCCTCCATTATGGTGATTAATAATAGTACAATTTAATAAGGCTACGAGACTATCGGCCTAAGCCTAAAAACGGGGGACCGGGAGGAACCACAACCCTCAACCTTAGTCCACGATCTATACAAAAAAGAGAGAGAGCCCCTGGTCAGCCTTAGCATATACAATGGCAAAAAGCAATCATCAAAAGAGGGACTCACGACACCAACAGGAGGGATAACAGCAGCGTCCGAAGCAAGGAGCCTGAGCCCGTTCCCCCGCAGCAGCAGAGCAGTGTTGGGCCAGCCGTCTTCTGGAAGGATCCTCGGGGGGGGGGGGGGGGGGGTGGCACCGGCGCAACGTCAGCAGCGCGCCGACGCAGGGCCCCGCGTCCTTCAGTGCTGCTCGAGACTGGCCAGACAGTACCGCACGCGGCGATGCGGAGGAGGCCCGCGGGGCGCGACAGCCGAGAGGAATGAGTCCCGGACGCCCGAAGGGGGAACGCAGGGAGGCGAGTGGGAGGCCAGAAACCGCTCCTCACTGAGCTAGTGAGGAGCGCTAGTAAATCACACCAAACACAGCAGTGAAAACACAACTAATAAAACTTGTGGGCAGGGAGGGACACATCCCCAAAAAATACATACATAGTGGTTCCCACTCAGGCTCACCATAAGCCTGCGGCCGGCTACCTTTTAGCATAAGGTCTGCGGCCCAGAGCATGAGCTCTGGCGTTCACCCTACCGTCACGGATCCCATAGCAGCCAAGGGCTGGGAGGCAGGGATGGGTCATAAGGGATCCATGGAAATAGAGTCTGCAGCGGCCGATGGGCTAGGTGGCCCCGCTCTGCTGCCAATATCAGAGAGAGTGACGACGATCTTATGCAGCCAAACTGCAAGATGAACGACTGGGGAATGATAGAGGGGCAGCTGCCTTTATAGGGGGCCGGGAGGAGCTACAGCTTTGATCTTGCAGTCAAGCGCCCTCTAGGGGCGAACAACCAATCGTGAGATATTGGGACGGCCTGGACTGGATGTAGGGAAAAAAAAAAACTATTTACCGGCATCTAAAATTAATATCGTTTAAGTTTTTAGTCACATATTCTTTCCCCCACTGGGCTGCAACTCTGTTCAGGACTCTAGGATACGGGCGCCGCCATCTTGCCTCAGATGCATCACATACTGAGGAGAGTGGGATAAAGTACAGGGGGCGGAGTCATGGCTGTGCTTTGCACAGACAGAGCAGAGCTGGGGTCAGCAAAAAGGACAGCAATCCCACAATGCAGAGCGGCACAGTATGAAGACCCTTGTGTTTGCAGACTGCCCGATGCTCCACGAGACACCATCTTGGATGTTTAAAGGCTCAGAAAATGCAGTAGATGCAGGTAGGATGATTTTTAATGTGGGCAATCTAAATGTACAGGGTGTGGGAAACATATTCAATATGCTCTTATTGAGGGTGAGGGTCCGGATTAATATGAGCAATTTGTATGTACAGGGTGGGGGAAACATATAAGATAGGCTCTTATTCAGGGTGAGGGTCCGGATTAATGTGGGCAATCTGTATGTACAGGGTGGGGGAAACATATAAGATATGCTCTTATTCAGGGTGAAGGTCCGGATTAATGTGGGCAATCTGTATGCAAGTGAGCAGGATGTCTAACGATAAGGCCGCTGCTTCCTAAATTGAGACGACCAATGAGAAATCAGATGCGACACTGTACAGAGACAAGGATAGAAGGAAACGTTGGTTTATTGGAGGAGTCGGAGGTGCAACCATAACAGACGCACATCTCCAGCTTCCTGGAATATTAGGATAAATACACAGTTAAAAAAAAAAAAAATACAGCATTGGTTTGAGATGGAATTAGTGGGAACTCTCCGGATGACGGGAGGTTGGTGGTGACGACGTCCAGATAAAAGCAGCAGCAGGTCAGTGGCTTTCCCACAATAGACAAGGTAGGTTTGTCGGCACACGTAATGGACGCAGGTTAAGGTTTGCAGCGCTGGACGAATCGCGGGTACAGGCAGACATCCCGGATGTGGTGTCTGTTCAGGATCCAGGTGAGGAATCTCTCCAAACCCAAACCATAACCGCCGTGTGGACAGGCGCCGTATTTACGCTGCGAAGAGGGGAGCGAGGGTTAATATTATACTGTAGCAACGTCAGAGCCCAGCAACATGAGCAATAGAAAGGGAGGCAAGTCAGCGTCCGCAAGGCAAAGGCCTGGATCACATTATCACCTGGACCAATAAAGAGCGCCAGACGCTGCTGCAGGGAGGACGTGTGTGTGTTAAAGAGGAACTGCGGACTGGAACTCGGGGGCAACTCCAGGGCCTCCCGTGTTCCAGTCCTTGGGGCATCCGAATTGGGATGCCCCACTGTGTGAAACCCCAATGAACCCCAGAAACGCTCGCCCTCTCCTGGAGCCCTAGCCACATCTGTGCACTCCAGCCGCACTGAATGGACTCTTACACCCTTACAGCCCCCCCCCCCCCAGTCCTACTCTGAACTTACCGGCCCCTCTATTGCAGCGAATGGTGGTGCTGAAAAAAGGGGAGTAACTGTTTTGGTCCTGGGGGCAGGGTACCTTTATGCATAGCCATTATTAGGGACCCGTCTGCTGCTCTGCAAATTAATTATTGCAATGTAGGGGGCAGCTTGCCTCTCTCTGCATATTAAATAGTGGAGGATTCCCTTGCTGCCCTGTATATTAATTAGGGGGGGGGGCTGCTTGTCGCTCTCTGCATATTAAATAGTGGAGGATTCCCTTGCTGCCCTGTATATTAATTGGGGGAGGGGCTGCTTGTCGTTCTCTGCATATTAAATAGTGGAGGATTCCCTTGCTGCCCTGTATATTAATTGGGGGGGGGGGGGGGGCTGCTTTGTCGCTCTCTGCATATTAAATAGTGGAGGATTCCCTTGCTGCCCTGTATATTAATTGGGGGGGGGGGGGCTGCTTTGTCGCTCTCTGCATATTAAATAGTGGAGGATTCCCTTGCTGCCCTGTATATTAATTGGGGGGGGGGGGGCTGCTTTGTCGCTCTCTGCATATTAAATTAGTGGAGGATGCCCTGGCTGCCTTGTATATTAATTGGGGGGGGGGGGCTGCTTTGTCGCTCTCTGCATATTAAATAGTGGAGGATTCCCTTGCTGCCCTGTATATTAATTGGGGGGGGGGGCTGCTTTGTCGCTCTCTGCATATTAAATAGTGGAGGATTCCCTTGCTGCCCTGTATATTAATTGGGGGGGGGGGGGGGGCTGCTTTGTCGCTCTCTGCATATTAAATTAGTGGAGGATGCCCTGGCTGCCCTGTATATTAATTGGGGGGGGGGGCTGCTTGTCATTCTCTGCATATTAAATTAGTGGAGGATGCCCTGGCTGCCTTGTATATTAATTGGGGGAGGGGCTGCTTGTCGCTTTCTGCATATTAAATAGTGGAGGATTCCCTTGCTGCCCTGTATATTAATTGGGGGGGGGGGGGAGCTGCTCGTCACTCTCTGCATATTAAATTACCACAGGATGCCCTGGCTGCCTTGTATATTAATTGGGGGGGGCTGCTTGTCGCTCTCTGCATATTAAATTAGTGGAGGATGCCCTGGCTGCCTTGTATATTAATTGGGGGGGGGGGGGGCTGCTTTGCCTCTCTCTGCATATTAAATTAGTGGAGGATGCCCTGGCTGCCTTGTATATTAATTGGGGGGGGCTGCTTGTCACTCTCTGCATATTAAATTAGTGGAGGATGCCCTGGCTGCCCTGTATATTAATTGGGGGGGGGGCTGCTTGTCGCTCTCTGCATATTAAATTAGTGGAGGATGCCCTGGCTGCCTTGTATATTAATTGGGGGGGGGGGCTGCTTGTCACTCTCTGCATATTAAATTAGTGGAGGATGCCCTGGCTGCCCTGTATATTAATTGGGGGGGGGGGGGCTGCTTGTCGCTCTCTGCATATTAAATTAGTGGAGGATGCCCTGGCTGCCCTGTATATTAATTGGGGGGGGCTGCTTGTCACTCTCTGCATATTAAATTAGTGGAGGATGCCCTGGCTGCCCTGTATATTAATTGGGGGGGGGGGGGCTGCTTGTCATTCTCTGCATATTAAATTAGTGGAGGATGCCCTGGCTGCCTTGTATATTAATTGGGGGGGGGGGGCTGCTTTGCCTCTCTCTGCATATTAAATTAGCGGAGGATGCCCTGGCTGCCCTGTATATTAATTGGGGGGGGGGGGGCTGCTTTGCCTCTCTCTGCATATTAAATAGTGGAGGAAGCCCTTGCTGCCTTGTATATTAATTGGGGGGGGGGGGCTGCTTGTCGCTCTCTGCATATTAAATTAGTGGAGGATGCCCTGGCTGCCTTGTATATTAATTGGGGGGGGGGGGCTGCTTGTCGCTCTCTGCATATTAAATAGTGGAGGATGCCCTGGCTGCCCTGTATATTAATTGGGGGGGGGGGGGCTGCTTTGCCTCTCTCTGCATATTAAATTAGTGGAGGATGCCCTGGCTGCCTTGTATATTAATTGGGGGGGGGGGGCTGCTTGTCGCTCTCTGCATATTAAATTAGCGGAGGATGCCCTGGCTGCCCTGTATATTAATTGGGGGGGGGGGGGGGGGCTGCTTTGCCTCTCTCTGCATATTAAATAGTGGAGGATGCCCTGGCTGCCTTGTATATTAATTGGGGGGGGGGGGGGGGGGGCTGCTTGTCGCTCTCTGCATATTAAATAGTGGAGGATGCCCTGGCTGCCTTGTATATTAAT
This sequence comes from Gastrophryne carolinensis, assembly GCA_027917425.1. NCBI lineage: Eukaryota > Metazoa > Chordata > Amphibia > Anura > Microhylidae > Gastrophryne > Gastrophryne carolinensis. The sequence goes on along the minus strand of CM051234.1, from coordinate 616,844,257 downwards.
TGGGGGCAGCTTTCTGCATATTAATTAGTGAAGCATTCCCTTGCTGCCCTGTATATTAATGAGTGGGGGGGGGGGTGCTTGTCGCTCTCTACATATTAAATTACTGAAGGATTCCCTTGCTGCTCTATATATTAATTGGGGAGGGGCACAGGAAAGGGGTCTGCAAGGGCACTAAGCATATAAACAGGGGCAGTTCAGGCAGATTTGCCCTGTCCAAAAGTAAACCCCCACCCCGCCTCCCTCCCCTGGTGCTGAAGCAGGTCCAGAAGTTACATCAAAAAAAAAAAAGACAACTTACCGCACCCATAATGCAGCACAGATCGCCGATGACTTGGGTGCAGCCATCTTTGATCCTGCAGCCCAGATTGGCTTCCCCATTCATTTGTCTGGCCGGTGGTGAGCCGCTCTGTGCAGCACGATCACAGATGGCTGTGCAATCGGTGCAGTATCCTGGACAGTCTTTTTTTTTTATGTTGTTTTTTTGGATAGGCAAATCTGCCTGGACTTTAATTCTAGGGTGCAGGGTCCGTGGGTGCACTCTGCATATTGATTATTGTGGAGGGGGCCTGTGCATGCTCAGGGAGCCTCGTTTAAATAATAAAAAAACAAACAAAATACCGAAGTAACCTAGAAATAAAAGCATTAATGAACTACAGTACAGGTGCTCTCCATAACGCTCCCAATGGAAGAAAGCTCACCTGGTCTGTATACCAGTAATAGGGAGTGGGGTCGATCCCTTCTCTCTTGTACCCTTCAAGTAGTTCCTCGCTGTCCCAGATACGCATGGAGCCTCCGACAATCTCACCAACGTTTGGCATCAGAACATCCACCTAAGTGTAAAAAACAAAAACAAAAATAATATTTAAAAAAAAAAAAAAAAAAAAGAAGAATAAGAAGCCTTCACTTTTAGGGCACAGGAAGTGTAAACAGCGGCATCTCCTTCTCCAGGGGATACGGCATTTTAATACAGCACAGCACAGGGAAACCCGCATGCATGAATCTTTATATACCGGCCAAAAGTTTTGGTCCACTTAAAAAACTATCATTAAACAAGCATCAAAAATAAATGTCACAATACGATAGGCTTAAGCAAAAAATAATTGTCCAATATACTATTAAAAAAAAAAAATATATATATATATTTATTATACATATACTTCTGTTTTTATTGATAACTGACCTTTAAATACCTGGTCCTTAAAGTGGACCAAAAATAATCAAAATCCTGGGTTTTGGTCCTTCCCCCCCCTATCGGGGGTGCCCTGCTGCGTAAACCCTACCGCGGCGACATCAACTCACCTCTTCCGGGTCCCACGGCACGTCTAAGAGTGCCCTGAAGGCCACATTCCCTCTAACGGAGTGTGCCTGCCCCGGCCATTCTCAAATGCCTGACGTGGGCATGCGCCCTGCTGGAGGGATAGCGGGATGCGGCCGCTGCTCTTAGGACGCGCCATGGGACCAGGAAACAAGGTAAGTGAATGGGGAGACCTGGGGGAGTTTCACACAGCGGGCATCCCGATTACGGATACCCCGGGGGAAAGGGAATGCTATCTCATTCACTGGTATGGCAGTAAATCATGTGTCTGCAGGGATCGTTCAGGTTTATGGTGCAATCCCACTCGGCAAACCTGATTGGTCCCCTTTGGTCACGTGACTGGTAGGCATACTATGAATGAGGAAGTGTCAGGCATTGGCCGACTTGACTTTAGTTCCTCTTTCAAGAGGAGCAACACTTCCCCCTCGAGTCAGTAAGACTCTTCGTGAGGTTGCTATACCCCCTTAAGGCATCCTGAATTGGAATGACCCGCTGTGTAAACCCCCCCCGCCCAGATTTCCAATCTACTCACCAATCTGTCCTGCCCATGTGTCGACTACATCCGTGGCATACTACGGTACTAGCTCTGGGTGCTAGTAGTATGCCATGGATGGGGGGGGGGGGGGGGGAATCTAAAAGCCACTAACCTTCCCCCTGGGGCATCCCAAATCAGCATACCCCGCAGTGTGAACCCCCTACCCCCCAGGGCACCCCAATCCTCACCTGTTCCAGCAGCTCCCTCGGTGATGTAAACAATAGGGAGCAAGCGCTGCCTCATTTTCAGCATATTTGAGATGTGTGCATCCCCAGCCGTTCCGATAGACTGGGGGGGGGGGGGGGTCAGAGCCTGTCCGCTGCTGGGGATGTGTCTGATTGCGTTCCCAAGTGATGTAATCTAAGCCATTCGCTGAACATTAAATGTGCACAGACCAGAGCCTGTGCCGCAGGAATGGGTAAAAGTGCCTTTATATGGGTGATCTAGGGGGTTTCTCACGCGATTGGGGATGCCCCAGGGGCAAGAAACAAAATCCAGGAAAGTCAAAATTCCAGGTTTTTCTTCTCTTTAAAGTGGACCAACACCCAGGGGGGATCGGCCAAGGAATCTATAAGATCTGTGAATGGCCGGTGTGGGTGTGCTCCCTGTTAGAAGGAAGCGCGACACGCGGCCTCCAGCACTCAGAGCCGCTGTGGTTGGACGCCGCTTGTACGTGCATACCACAGCGGCTCTGAGCTCTCTGATTGGACGAACGCCCGCGTAGGAGCGTGGGGGGTGAGTGTTTACGGGCGTTCTGGGGGGTTTCGATCGGGGTGCCCCACCGAAGTGGACCAAAACCCAGGATAGTCAAAATCCTGGGTATTGATCCACTTTAATGTCACGGAAAACTCCTGTCCAAGCAGTTTTGTAACGTACATGTAGGTGCGGTGACTACAGGTTAGCTCTGAGACAAGGTCTTCAAATGGACCTAAAGTTAACTGTAATGTGGGCCAGAACCTGAATTAAGCCCCCCCCCAGGTTTACAAAACTGGGATGCCGACATGTGTGAAAGCCATGTAAATGCCGATCTCCTACATACTCCACGCTCTTGTGGTGCATGTGCGTCTCCTCTGCATCCAGCACCAGCTGCAGCACGCACAGCAATGAGCTCATCACCATGCAGCGGAGGCCGGCGAATGCGAGGTGGAGCGAGGTAAGCAATCGGCAATTATCCTGGGTTTTGGTCCTCTTCCCCCAGATCGCCGAGGCCAACTCACCTCTTCCTGGTCCTACAGCGCATGCGTGGCCGCATCACCTGTTTCCCTCTAAAAGGGAGCGTGCCCACGCCGGCCATTCACAAATGCCTGCCGTGGACATGCACCCTACTAGAGGGATAGCAGGGATGCGGCCGCAGCTCACGCGTGCGCCATTGGACTGGGAGACAAGGTAAGTGTATGGGGCCACCTGGGGGCGCTTCACACAGCGGGGCATGATTTTTCTTATAGATTCCCGGGCCGATCGGTGTGGGTTTTGGTCTATTCACAACTATCTGCTTGCGCTGTGTTGGGCATTATTTTTAATGGGTCACTTTACATATAAACGCAGCTTATATATGTGAACTGGCCCATTAGAAAATACCATTTTGTGAATACTCACCTTGTAAAATGGGTATTGTAAGTATGTCACACACCCCGCTTCAAGAATCCATAACATGTGGGTAATATCGTCCTGAAGAGGCGTTCCTGCAGAGATGATAGTAAAAGAAAGCCCCTCCCTGATCCATAAATACCTGGGACCTCCCACTCATCACCCAGTATACAGAAGCAGTAAGGTAAGGGACCAGGAAGAGGCAAATATAAAACGCAACCACGCAAAGTTCACAAAATAGAGGATCCCGAATACAGAAAGGGCGGGTGAAGCGGGGTGTGTGACATACTTACAATACCCATTTTACAAGGTGAGTATTCACAAAATGGTATTATTCTAAGTATGTCACACACCCCGCTTCAAGAATCCATAACATGTGGGACATCCAATAGCAGTGTCCAAAAACAAGGGCGGGGATCCAAAACTAGGCAACAATGCACAACTTCAAACCACTACAGCTTGCAAAACTTTGCGTCCAAAAACAGCATCCGCGGACGCCCAAACATCAACCTTGTAAAACTTGGAAAAAGTGTGAACAGAAGACCAGGTAGCGGCCTTACAAACTTGCTCAACAGAAGCCTGGTGCTGAAAAGCCCAGGACGCACCAACTGCGCGAGTAGAATGAGCAGTAACACGAAAAGGGGGACTCCTCCCCTTGGCAGAATAGGCTCCAATGATGGCCTGACGAATCCATTTACTAATGGAAGATTTGGCAGGAGCCAAACCTTTCCTAGGCCCGGAGGGCACCACAAAAAAGGCGTCCGTCTTGCGAAAGGAAGACGTAACCTCCAGATAATATTCCACAACACGAACTACATCCAAGGAATGCAACGCCCTTTCCTTGTCGTTGCTAGGATTAGGGCATAGAGAAGGCAGAACTATGTCCTGATTTAGATGAAAAGCCGAGACCACCTTAGGAAGAAAATCCGGCTTGAAACGAAAGACAACCTTGTCCTGATGCTTCTCAAAGTATGGAGCTTTAATGGATAAAGCTGCCAACTCAGAAACACGCCTAGCCGAAGTGATAGCCACCAAAAAGGCCACCTTTTGAGTAAGCGAAGACAAGGCAACCTCATTCAAGGGCTCAAACGGAGGACCCTGAAGAGCAGAGAGAACAAGGTTCAAATCCCAAACTGGAACCAAGGGCTTCCTAGGCGGACGTACATGCGTGACTCCTTGGAAAAAGGTCCTGACTAAAGGATGAAGTGCAAAGGACCTTTGGAAGAACACCGCCAGGGCAGAGACCTGCCCCTTCAAGGTACTAATTTGGAGCCCCAGATCTAAACCATGTTGAAGAAACTCCAGAATCCTAGGAATGGAGAACTCTCGACAAGAGAAGGACCTACCTTCACACCAATCAATATAGGACCTCCAGGTCCTGTAGTAAACAGAAGAGGAAGACCGCTTCCTGGCGCTGATAAGAGTTTGAATCACCGCGTCAGAAAGACCTTCTTCCCTCAAGATGGCGGATTCAGCAGCCACGCCGTCAAAGCCAGCGATGGTAAATTGGGATAGCGTAGCCGACCCTGGGTGAGCAGGTCCGGCAGCAGAGGCAGGGCGAACTGATCCTCTGCCAGCCTTACAAGATCTGCGAACCAAACGCGCCTTGGCCACCTCGGGGCCACCAGAATCGCCGACGCGCCTTCCAAGGCCAGTTTGCGCACTACTCTGGCTAGCATTGGAAACGGAGGGAACAGATAAAGGAACCCCAGATCCCTCCAGGTCAGAGACATGGCATCCACTTCCAGAGCCAGAGGATCCTGCGAGAGAGACACAAAGACTGGAAGCTTGTGATTGTGACGAGAGGCAAAGAGGTCCACCGCTGGGACCCCCCACCTGAGACATATCGAACGAAACACCCTGGGACTGAGAGACCACTCCCCCTGACGAGAGGAGGCCCGGCTCAGCAAGTCCGCCTCCGTGTTCTCCAACCCCGGAATATAGACTGCTGAGATACACGGGACGTGGGCCTCGGCCCAGTCCAGAATCAAAGACACTTCCCTGAGGGCACTCCTGCTGCGAGTCCCTCCTTGGTGATTGATGTAAGCAACCGCCGTCCTGTTGTCCGACCGGACCTGAACTGGCAGACCTCTCAACTGATGAGTCAAGCGAAACAGAACCAACCTGATGGCTCTCAACTCCAGAATATTGATGGGCTCGTGAGCCTCCTGCGGACTCCACAGACCCTGAAACTGGAGGTCCTTCCAAACACCCCCCCAACCTGACAGACTGGCATCCGTGGTGACCGTTTCCCAACATGGAGCCAGGAAGGATCTGCCTTTTGACAGATTGACAGACCCCAGCCACCATTGTAGGGAACGACGAACTCGGGGAGTCAACCGGAAGGACCGGTCCAATGACGACTGCGACCTGTCCCAAACCGCCAGCAGGTGCAGCTGAAGCGCCCTCGTATGGAGCTGCGCAAAGGGAACTGCCTCGAATGAGGCCACCATTAAACCCACCAGCCTCATCCCTAGCCGGATGGTCGGATGATGGGCCAACAAGAGAAGCTGAACTAACTCCTGAATCAAAAGAATCTTGGCCAGGGGCAGAAACACCCTGGCCTGCGAGGTGTCCAGAGACATCCCCAGAAAGGTCACAACTCTGGACGGACAAAGAGAAGACTTGGGGTGGTTGATCAACCAACCGAACCTCTCCAGAGTGGACACCACCACTCCGGTGTCCAACTCCGCTTGGTTGAAAGAAGAGGCCATGATCAGTAGATCGTCCAGATAGGGCACAATGCGGATACCCTGAACTCTGAGCAGTGCCATCACCCCCGCTAGCACCTTGGTGAAAACCCGAGGGGCTGAGGTGAGACCGAAAGGAAGTGCCACAAACTGAAAATGCCGATCCTCCACCACAAACCTGAGAAACCTCTGGTGTGCTGGAAAAACCGGAACGTGTAGATAAGCATCCTTGATGTCTATGGACGTCAGAAAGTCTCCCTGACGAAGAGAGTGAATGGCCGAGCGCAGCGTTTCCATGCGGAATTTGCGCGGCCGAATAAACCTGTTGAGAAACTTCAGATCCAAGATAGGACGGACCGACCCGTCCTTCTTGGGAACCATGAACAGATTGGAATAGAAGCCCCTGCCCTGCTCCGAGGGGGGCACTGGGCAAATGACAGCCATGTCCAGAGGCTCCAAAGGCATCCGAGACCTGAAGAACCTGGAGGGGGGGCGGAGCTCGAACTCTAGCTTGTAACCGGAAGACACCACTTCCCGGATCCATCTGTCCGAGACTTCTTGATCCCAGACCTGGGAGAAGTGTCTCAGCCGTCCCCCCACCCGCAAGGGTGAGGGCGCCCCCTCATTGCTGAGCTGGCTTAATAGCCGGCTTGGGCTTAGAACCCCAATTGTATCCAGAACGGGCACGTCCCCTGCCCCTGCTCCCGGAATCTCCTCTGGAAGAGTGGAATGCAGATCCTCTGCCAGATCTGGCCCCACGAAAGGAAGTTGTAAAGGCAGGCGCCCCCCGAAAGGAACGGCGCTGCTTCTTACGTTGAGGCAACCTACCGCCCTTGGTGACGGAGTCCAATGTTTCTCCAAAGAGCCTCAATCCGACAAAGGGTAAAGCCGTCAGAGACTTTTTAGACATGAAATCGGCCGCCCACTGGCGCAGCCAGACCGACCGCCGAATAGTCACCAACAAAGCCGACGTCCTACTACACATCATTAAGGTGTCATCCAAGGCAGTTAATACAAAGGACAAAAACAACTCACACCGTTTGAGACTAATGAATTCAGCACTACCGGGGCGAAGCCCGGAAGATGTCAACAAGTCCCTGACCACGGACCTGGCAGCCAACACCATAAGCTCAGAAGCGCACACAGGCCGTATGGCTGACCCAACGCTAGTAAAGCCATGACAAGCCATTTGGTCAATGCGTTTATCCTCCCCATCTTTAAGGGTGGAGCAATCAGGCCTATTTAAAACCGAGGAATTAGACAACCCCAGAACCGGGGCATCGACCTCGGGAGGGGAAGCCAAGCGCTTAACCACCTCCGAAGGGAAAGGGTATTTCTTGTCCCACCCCTGAGGGATACCAGGGAGCCTAGCCGGCCTGTCCCATTCCTTATCAATGATCTTGTGAAAATGCCGTTGTGAAGGAAACTCCAAACGTGGCCTGGATTCCTCAAACAACTCACCCTCCTGCCGAGACGCCGCCTCGGGAGGGGAAATCTTCAGAACCTCTAACATCAGCGCCAGCGCCAGATCCGAGGATCTCCCAAACTCACTAAGCTCCTCATCAGCACCCGCGGACTGTTCATCATCCGACACCTCTGAGCCCTCAGAAACCTCACCTTCTTCTAGCCCAGAATAATCAGACCAATCGAGATTATTAAACTCGTCCAGGTCATCCGCCGGCAAGGCCGGGGACAAATGCTTCCTCTTGGCCGGAGCCTTACGGGCGGCCGAACTGGAAACAATTTTCTCAAGGTTAGCCAATCTGGCGCACATCTCAGCTTGCAGATCCCTGCCCATGACAACGTCACACGGAGCGCGTGTCAGGGTGGGAGGCTGAGAAGACTCGGCCGGCGGTGCTGACCCGGAAGCCTGGGATCCGGACTGCCGCGCAATAGTTTGCTGTGCACAAGGTATACAAAGCAATACATCATCCCCAGTAATGGATGCGCCACACAACATGCACCTTTTGGGATGCCCCGAAGGGGTCCCAGCCCCAGTATCCGGGGATGCCTCCATAAGGTGAACTTTTAATAGTCTCAAAGACCCAGGGAATTACGCTAATAAGCAACCCGGGATGCCCCTTTAATGTCCCGAGTGGGAGGATTTTCTAGCAAAACAATGACCCCAGGGATCTAGGACCGGGAGAGAACCCCCTAAATTACTAAAGAGGATCCTCCTGATAACACCACCACCTAGAAAGAGAAAGAAACAGAAGGAACCCAATAAATGTCAGGCTAGGACAATATAGGGAAAACACTGTAATCAATAAATAAGGCCCCAGGGCCACTCACTGATCCTTATGGCGTGGAAAATGGCGCCTCACAGAAACGAAAAGAGAAGCAAACCGAAGGAAGAAGGGGGCGTGGCAGCGTGGACCGCGGGAAGACAAGGTACCGCCTGCAGCCGCCCACAGGAAGGAGCCTAAAGCCCCGCATCGGCGCCTCCATGTCAGTCAGAAGCAGCGGGGGGCGGAGCCGCGGCGACGCGCGAAGGCCCGGCCCCGCCCTCCCCCCCGACGCGGACGGAAAGAGACTCTGCGGCTGAATTCATAGACCGGCACCGCCGTCTGCCGCGGCGCCGGTCAACGTGACAAGACAGGCGGGTGTGACCGCCGCTACCGGCGGAGCACCCGACCTGTACCGAGGACCACAGAAGCCACAGACAGCGGGCAGCCGGCCGCGGCAGCCGCCGCAGCCCGGCCCCGCCCCTAAAAATGCGTGAGGGGAAAGCTCCCCTCACAAAGACTCAGCCGCCCCCACAGAGAGCCAGCACCCCGGCCGTAATGGCGGCCGCGGTGCAGCGCTAAGAACAGTAACAACACAAGCACACACAGTGAAACACAAACACACACAGCACAATGAGAATAAAGACTACCAGGACAGGAAACTACCCGTAGGAGGAGACCCCCCCCAACCCCCACTGTTTGACCAGGGAAGACTAAGGGGAACCCCCAGGGGCCAGTACCAAGGGACGGGGCATCCCATACCGGGATCACCAACCCGGCGTCACCGCCTACCCTCTTATTTAGGGTCTCACGGGGGAGCTCTGCTCCTAGGCACCTTGGGTGCCAGTATACCCTCGCTCGGGCCCGCAGCCAAGACTGAGGAGGCATGTATTTTAAAACTAACAGATAAGGAGGAAGCCCGAGCGGAAATAATCCAAATAACAGGCCGGGAGTTACCCCGGCTACCTGAAATCCCCCTATGCAAGGAGGAGACATCATCTTCTGACTTGCTCGCCGTCTTGCAGAGATGGAAAACTGGGTGCTGAGTGGGAGGTCCCAGGTATTTATGGATCAGGGAGGGGCTTTCTTTTACTATCATCTCTGCAGGAACGCCTCTTCAGGACGATATTACCCACATGTTATGGATTCTTGAAGCGGGGTGTGTGACATACTTAGAATATAATGGGCAGCATTTCTCGTGCATTGGGGCTGTGTTGCCCAACGCAGGTGTGAACAGAGCCTGAGGCACTTGTAATATGGAAGCAGTTTTCTAGCCGCTTCCTGTAACAGCAGAGGGAGGGGAGTTGCTGCAAACGCTGCAGGAGGCACCAACATAGCGCTGCTAAAGAATGAACGCTGCACACCCCTGGGTGAAGGAGTTTCCCGCTCACAGAATAAGGAGAGGCTAGCCATGGTGGATGGACTTACGGACTCGGTGAGGCGTCGGTCTTCGGCACATCGTTGCATGTAGAAGGACTTGATCTCGGCGGGGAAGCGGCAAAGCAGGATCGGCTCGTTGATGGCGTCCGTCATTAATCTCTCGGGTGCCTCTGGGATGTCCTGATAAAACACGAAGCAGACCATTACACTGGCATCAAAAGGATTATGCAAATTAGATTAAATGGTCATAGAGATGACGCTCCATTAAATCAGTTACTCTCTGATGCTCCAAGCCTTTAAAAGTGCAAAATCCAGCTCTTCAGACAAGCATACACTGGTTTAAAGTGGACCAAAACCCAGGATCTCACCGGATCCGGAATGTCCCGCTGTGTGAACCCCCCCCCCCCCACCCCAGGTCGCCTGATCTCACTCATCCTTCCCCGGTCCTACGGCGCATGTGCAGCCCTCTCATCCAATCAGCACGCTCAAGCGTGCTGGCGGGCGCACCCCCGCTACCCTCTAACAGGGAGCGGCCATTCACAAATGCCTGGCAAGGGCATAGAGGGGATGCGGCCACTGCTCGTGCATCCCATTCATATATATGTATTTGATTTAGATGGAGCTGAACTAGGTGCACTTTGTGCAGGTTTTATAGGTCACTGCTCGTGCATGCACATAGGACCAGAAAAGAAGGGGAGTTTCTGGACAACCGGCAATGCATGGGGCAATGCAACAGCCCTGGAATCTTATAGAGTTCAGGGCTGTTGGGATGTGGGTTTTGGTCCACTTTAAAGCGGACCCTCGCTGAGTAAGAGTCTATCTTATATGTTTCCCACACCCTGTACATACAGATTGCTCACATTAAAAATCATCCTACCTGCATCTACTGCATGTTATGAGCCTTTAAACATCCAAGATGACGGCATATGGAGTCTCAGGCCTGCAAACAGGAAGTGTCTTCTGACTATGCCACTCTGTATTGTGGGATTGCTGTCTTTTTCCTGACCCCAGCTTTGCTTTGTCTGTGCAAAGCACAGCTATAACCCCGCCCCCCTGTACTTTCACCCCTTTCCTGTCCTCAGTATGTGATGCTTCTGAGGCAAGATGGCGGCGCCCGTATCCTGGAGCCCTGAGTTGAAGTCTTACCTCTCCAAACTCATAATATGTGCCATCATCCTTCTTGACATCGTGTTCCTTCAGCCACGCGATGGCTTCCGAGTAGTTCATCCTTCTGAAGGGGCGCTTTGGTGGCTTAAACTCCTGAGGAAATAGATGTATTAGGAGACTGTGAGAGAATGCCGATAAGCTAGAAATAGGTTATAAGAGCTTAAAGTGGACCAAAACCCGGGATTTTCACTGTGCCGGGATTTGCTCTGTCCCCCTGGGAAACCCCGGTGTGAAACCCCCCAGATCGCTGAATCCACCTTTCCTTGAGTCTACTGCGTACACGCGGCCGCTCCTCCAATCCGCTTCTCCGGCTGTGCATATTAATGTGCGGCTGGAGAAGCTGAATGGAATACCAGCCGCTCACATCGCCAGCACGCGGCATCTATAGGAGGAGGAAATAGGAGGTTTCACACAGACTCCAGGGCCAGCTTATTCCCTCTCCACGGGGCATCCCAGTTTGGAAGGAAATAAGCCGGTCCTGGAGTCTCAGGCATCAAGGCCGGTTTTGGTCCACTTTAAAGCGGCACAAAACCCAGCGCGATCGGCCTGGGAATCCGATCGATTCCCTCCCCCCGGGGCATCCAAAATCGGGATGCCTGCCTATGTGAAACCCCCCAGGTCGCCCTGTTCACTCACCTTTGTTCCCGCTCCAACGACACATGCACGGGCCACATCCCCGCTATCCCCCCCCCCCAGCAGGGCGTGTGCCCGCATCATGTGTGAATGGCCGGTGCGGGCACGCTCCATGTTAAAGGGAAGTGGGGGATGCGGCCGCCAGTGCATTCGGAGCCGATGAACTTAGACGCCGTCTTAGATGGCGTGATGTCAACAGCTCTGAGCACGCCGATTGGATGAGCAGCCGCGCATGCACCGCCGGACTGGGAAGAGGTGAGTTTCTTTGGGGTGATCTGGGGGGTTTCACACAGCGGGACACCCCCCGATCGGAGTCAAAATCCTGGGTTTTGGTCCACTTTAATGCAGCTCCCATGACTAGGAAAATTTAGCAGTTTTGCATGAAACCCTGCTGGCTTTTATACCTACAAAAGGAGCTACATAATGAGCATCATGCTAGTTTAAAGTGGACCAAAAGGCTCCAGGACCAGAAAATTCCATGCTCCCGGGGCATCCCAAATCAGGAAACCCCCTGGGGATGGCCGATCTACTCACATCACCAGCAAACCTACGGCACATGCACAGCCCACACTCAACCATTCTGATAGGCTGGATGGAAGGAGACGGAGACGTGGCTGTTCCCCTCTTTCTGCTGTATTTAAATGGAGCTGTATGCTGTGCATTAATATGAATCACTGATTGGTCGCGAGCCTGATGTGCTGTGGGATCGCAGGAAAGGTGAGTTTTGAGGGTGATCCACGCGGTTTCACACAACAAAGCTTCCCAAATTCAGGATGCTGTGGGGAAATAAACCAAAACCAGGGCTGGTCAAAATCCTGGGTTTTGGTCCACAAGCTGACCAAAACAGGCCACAGTATTTGGGACTCCAGGGCTGGCTGTCTCCCTCTCCCCCGGGCATCCAGAACTGGAATACCTAAATGTATAAAACCCTGCCGTTCGCCCCCAATTTTCAAGCCCATGGCGCATGCGTGGCCGGCGACATCACTCCCTTCATATTTCGGCTGTGCGTGGCCACCCACAGCCAAAGGATGCTTCTCTAGCAGCACATTAATATGCACGGTTGGAGAAGCTGATTGGAGGAGAGCCGCACAGGTGCCGTGGGCTCATGGTTAAGGCAAGAAACGTGGGAGAGCAGCAGGGTTTCACACAGCGGGGCATCCCTAACCGGGGTGCCCCAAGGGACGGACCCGGATAGTGAAAATTCCAGGTTTTGGTCCACTTAATGGTGTACTGTACTGCAGAAGCTTGGCAGAAGTATTCTTCCGTACAAGTTTTATTAAAGCAGAACAGAACCCGGGATTTTGGCTATCCCTGGGGCATCCCACCATATGAAACCCCCCAGTTTGCCTGTAACAGCTTACCTTTCCCCGGTCCAACAGTGCATGTGCAGGTTCTCATCCTATCCAATTCTTTTCAATGGGGAGCGGCCGCACCCCTGTATCTTGGAGCTGTCCGCGCAAGTCTGCCCCAGCCATTCAATATGCCGAGACGGGAGCGTGCAACCACTTGTGCTCCCCATTGCGGAAGGGCAGAGCCGTTTGATGAATGACATACAGGGGGGTATTCACTCAGCGGGGATCCTAATTTGGGATGCCCCCGGGGAAGGCCAACGGCTACAAAAAATACCATTTTGTGAATACTCACCTGTAAAATGGGTATTATAAGTATGTCACACACCCCGCTTCAAACATTAATATTTACACTTGGGTTAACCCACCTGTAGGTGGCGACGTTGCAGAGAAGTCTTGAAAAAACGAGCCCCTCCCGGTCTATACATACCTGGGACCTCCCACTTATCTCCCAGTTTTCAAACAGCAGTAAAGACAAGGTACCAGAAAAAAACCATTGGTAACCCTCAAACTGTAAACAAAGCTTCACCATATAAAGATCCAGGATAGCAAAAAGGGCGGGTGAAGCGGGGTGTGTGACATACTTATAATACCCATTTTACAGGTGAGTAATCACAAAATGGTATTATTCTAAGTATGTCACACACCCCGCTTCAAACATTAATATTTACACTTGGGACATCCAAAAGCAGTGTCCAGAAAAGGGCGGGTATCCAACAAGGCAATAATGCAGAACTCAAACCACTGCAGCCTGCAGAACCTTGCGGCCAAACACAGCATCCGCTGAAGCCCGCACGTCAACCTTATAAAACTTGGAAAAAGTGTGAACAGAAGACCAAGTTGCAGCCTTACAACTTGTTCAACAGAAGCCTGGTGCTGAAAAGCCCAAGACGCCCCAACAGCACGAGTAGAATGAGCAGTGATACGAAAAGGGGGAGCCTTGCCCTTGGCAGAATAGGCCCCAACAACAGCCTGACGAATCCACTTGCTAATGGAAGACTTAGCCGGAGCCAAACCCTTCCTAGGCCCGCAGGGCACCACGAAAAAAGCATCAGTCTTACGAAAAGGAGATGTAGTAAGCAAATAGTACTTAACACAGCGTACCACATCCAAACAATGCAAAACCCTCTCCTTGTCATTCCTAGGCTTAGGACACAAGGACGGAAGAACAATGTCCTGGTTAAGATGAAAAGCTGAGACCACCTTAGGAAGAAAGTCCGGTTTGAAGCGGAAAACCACTTTGTCCTGATGTCTCTCAAAGTAAGGAGCCTGAATCGACAAGGTTGCCAACTCCGAAATGCGCCGAACCGAAGTGAACCTTCTGAGTCAGAGTAGAAAGAGCAATATCCTGCAAAGGCTCAAAAGGAGGAGCCTGAAGAGCAGCAAGAACCAAATTCAAATCCCAAACAGGGAGCAAAGGTTTCCTAGGAGGCCGCAGATGCGAGACCCCCTGGAAGAAAGTCTAGACCAAAGGATGAAGCGCAAATGACTTTTGAAAAAAGACAGACAAGGCAGAAACCTGCCCCTTCAAAGTACTCAGCTGAAGACCAGAGTCCAGCCCCGATTGAAGAAATTCCAAAATCCTAGAAACAGAAAAGACCCGACAGGGCAAAGCTCTAGCCTCACACCAAACAATATAAGATCTCCACGTCCTATAGTAGATGGTAGAAGAGGACCTCTTCCTGGCACTAATAAGAGTCTGAATAACAGAATCCGAAAGACCTTCCTCCCTTAAGATGGAGGTTTCAGCAGCCAGGCCGTCAAAGCCAGCGTTGGTAAATTGGGGTAACGCAGTTGACCCTGTGTGAGAAGATCCGGCCGAAGAGGCAGATCGAACTGATCCACCGCCAGACGAACGATGTCTGCGAACCACACCCTCCTTGGCCACCTTGGAGCCACGAGAATGGCGGGAACCCCTTCCAGGGCCAGCTTTCGCAACACCTTGCCTAGCATGGGGATCGGAGGAAACAGATAAAGGAACCCCAGATCCCCCCAGCTCAGGGACATGGCATCCACCGCCAGAGCCAGAGGATCCTGAGAAAGCTTGTAATTGTGACGAGAGGCAAACAGATCCACCTCTGGCGTCCCCCAACAGAGACAAAGCGACCGAAACACCTGGGGGTGAAGAGACCACTCCCCCCCACTCCTGGAATGTACACTGCCGAGATGCAAGGGACATGAGTCTCAGCCCAGGCTAGAATCAGAGACACCTCTCTGAGGGCACTCAGACCGCGAGTCCCTCCCTGGTGATTGATGTAAGCAACCGCCGTCCGATTGTCCGACCGAACCTGAACCAGCAAGCCCTGTAAATGCTGTGTCAAGTGAGACAGAACCAACCTGATGGCTCTCAACTCCAGAACGTTGATGGGCAAGTGGGCCTCCAGAGGACCCCACCGCCCCCGGAACTGAAAGTCCTTCCAGAAACCTCCCCATCCCGACAAACTGGCGTCCGTGGTGACAGTCTCCCAAAGAGGCGTCAGAAAGGACCTGCCCCTCAAGAGATTGTCCGAGACCATCCACCACTGGAGAGACTGCCGAACCAGGAAGGACATCCGGGAGGACCGATCCAACGACCGCGGTCGCCGGTCCCAAGACGCCAACAGATGAAGCTGAAGTGTCCTCGTGTGAAACTGAGCAAAGGGAACTGCCTCGAAAGAAGCTACCATCAAACCCACCAGTCTCATCCCTAGCCGGATGGACGGACAAGGATTGGAAAGAAGAAGCTGCGCCAATTCCTGAATCAAGAGAACTTTGGCCTGAGGTAGAAACACTCTGTGTTGGCAAGAATCCAAGGACATCCCCAGGAAGGACACCACCCTGGCCGGAACGAGAGAGGACTTGGGATAGTTGATCTCCCAGCCGAACCCCTCCAGAGTGGATACCACCGTCCTGGTGTCCACCTCCGCTTGACTGAAGGAAGGAGCCATGATGAGAAGGTCGTCCAGATAAGGCACAATGCGAATCCCCTGAGCTCTGAGAAGGGCCATCACACCCGCCAACACCTTGGTGAACACTCTTGGAGCCGAGGTAAGGCCGAACGGAAGAGCCACAAATTGAAAATGCCGATCTTCCACCACGAAGCGAAGAAACCTTTGGTAAAGCCGGAAAGATAGGAATATGAAGGTAAGCATCCTTGATGTCTATGGACGTCATGAAGTCCCCCTGCCGAAGAGAATTGATGGCAGAGCGTTTCCATGCGAAACTTCCGGGGAAGAATAAACACGTTGAGGAACTTCAGATCCAGGATGGGACGAACCGACCCGTCCTTCTTGGGCACTGTGAAGAGATTGGAATAATACCCGCGGCCCACCTCCGAAGGAGGGACCGGGCAGATGACTGCCATTTCCAAAAGATTCCTCACCGCCGCCAGGAGCCCCTGCGCGGCCAAAGGATCTGAGGGAACACGAGACCTGAAAAATCTTAGAGGAGGTCGGGACTCGAACTCCAGCTTGTAACCGGCCGACACCCCCCCCCGGATCCACCTGTCTGAGACCGCCTGGTCCCACACCCGGGAGAAGTGTCGCAACCGTCCCCCCACCCGCAAGGGTGAGGGCGCCCCCTCATTGCTGAGCGGCCTTGGCAGCAGGCTTGGGTTTGGCACCCCAGGAGTACCCGGGATGGCCACGTCATCTACCCCTGTTCCAACTTGCACCCCTGGAGGCCGAAAAGCCCGCACCTCTGCCAGCTCTGGCTCCCCGAAAGGAGGGATTAAAAGAGGCCGCCCCCCGAAAGGAACGACGAAGCTTCTTGCGCTGAGGTAACTTACCTCCCTTGGCAACCAAATGCAATTTCTCACCAAACAGGCGCAAACTCAAAAAGGGAAGAGCCGTAAGCGACTTCTTAGAATTAAGGTCAGCAGTCCATTGCCGCAACCACACCGACCGTCGGATAGCCACCAACAAGGCCGTGGTCCTGCCACACATCACCATGGCGTCATCATGAGCGGCTAGGACAAACGAAACAAAGGACTCAACGTTTGAGAGCAAGGAACTCATCACAAGTAGGATCAAGGTCTGCACATAAAACCCTGACAACGGACCTAACCGCCAACAACAAAAGTGCCGAAGCACAAACAGGCCTCAAAGCCGAACCCGCACAGGTAAAACCGTGGCGAGCCAGCTGGTCAATCCGGCGATCTTCGCCATCCTTAAGGGTAGTCGTGTCAGGAGAATGCAACACCGCCATATTAGATAGCCCCAAAACCGGGGCATCAACCTCGGGAGGAAAAGACCAACGCCTCACCAAGTCCGCCGGAAAAGGATACTTCTTATCCCAAATAGGCGGAACACCAACGAGACGCGTAGGCTGCTCCCATTCTTTAAAGACGACATTCTCAAAATGTCGTTGACTGGGAAACTCCAAACGCGGCTTGGTCACATCAAACAACTCACCCTTAGGCGGAGGAACCGCCTCGGGAGGGTCTAAATCCAAAACTTCAAACATTTGAGCCAATATGGAAGGGGTGTCAAATACCGTCCCCACCGCCTGGTCACCCTCAGCACCAAACAACTGCTGGACCTCAGGGTCGTCCAATTCCTCTAGAATCTCCCCCTCTTCAGCAAGGGGGCAATCAGAGCAATCCAATGCCTCAATAACCTCCACGTCTGAGTCCGGCGGAGGCGGGGACAAGTGTTTCCGCTTAGCCGGAGCCTTCTGAGCAACCACAGCGGAAAACATTTTCTCGAGGCTAGCCAACCGGGCGCATACCTCGGATTGCGAATCCCCACCCATGACAACGTCACACGGGGTCCGGAACAGGCGAGGAGGAGTAGGAGATGACACGGGCGGCGAGGGGCCAGAAACCGGGGTGCCGGACTGGCGCTCAATGTTCCGCTGCGCACATGGAATGCATATAAGGACATCATCCCCCTGGAGCAAAGCCCCACAACCCCCAAACAGCCTAGATTGCCCCGAAGGGCCGTTTCCGGTATCCTTGGGAGCCTCCATATGGTGAAATTGTGGTATTCGCAATTACCCAGGGATTTACGCAGTATGCGACCCGGGATGCCCCTTTAATGTCCCAGTAGTGGGAGGATTTGCAATTTAAAATTATATATATATATATATATATATATATATATATATATATATATATATATATATATAAAATGGCGTCCGCTTCTAAGCCAGAGGGGCTCACAGAGCCCCGCCAAACCGGCGAGCCGGACAGACAGGCGGGCCGGCGACACGCACGCCACCTGGCCCCCGCCCCCCACTGGCCGCACCAGCCTCAACAGTGAAACACTCACCCGGCCATACAGACAAAAGTAAAACATGCACCAAGCACACAGACGCAGCCCCCCCCCCCCATCTAGTGCAGGGAGAAGGGACCAAGCGGGACACAGGGCAATAGCCATAAGGGGCAACGGGACGGGGCATCCCAAATCCGGATCACCAGGCCGGATAGCCGCATTGCCCCATAGTATGAGGTCTAGCGGAGGAGCTAAGCTCCTAGGCACCTTAGGGTGCCGGCTACCCTTGCCCGGCCGGCAGCCTAAGCTGGGAGGCTACACAAAGAATCAAGGGGCCATAGATAAATCAAGCCGGGCAGAAATAGACCAAAAGGGGGGCCGGAGTGTCACCCCGGCTACCTGCAAGCAGGAGACTTCATTCTTCTGTCTTGTCGCCATCTTGCAGAGAAGAACACTGGGGGAGATAAGTGGGAGGTCCCAGGTATGTATAGACCGGGAGGGGCTCGTTTTTTCAAGACTTCTCTGCAACGTCGCCACCTACAGGTGGGTTAACCCAAGTGTAAATATTAATGTTTGAAGCAGGGTGTGTGACATACTTAGAATAACCATATAAAGGAGAGCTGACCTTCATTAAAATCAGTTCCATGCACATTTTCTACATAATGGATGTGGAGCCACACTGACAATCTTGGGGGGGGGGGGGGGAAGGGTCATGTGGGGTCCAAGTGTGGGGGGGTGGCTCCAGCAATCTGAATGCCCCCCCTCCCCACAAGACTGTCACAATGCAGCCCCACACCTATTACATAGAAAACTGTGGCAGCCAATCACAGGGCTCGATTTCACCAAGGAGCCATTTAGTGGACCTTACTGCACAGGAGGGCATTGGCAATCGGGATGCCCCCTGGCACAGGTAACAACACACACCTTGTAAAAGGAAAAAAAAAATTGGTTTAAAGTGGACTCCAGAGCCACGTTTTGCTCCACTTTAACAGTCAGCTGGGCGGGGTCAGGGGAGTATAGGTGGTTTGGTTTAGCCAAGACTAACCGGGTGCAGTTCCAAGACCAGCGCCCCCATGGGTGACTTCATCACTCTGTCCACCACGTCACACACCAGATCCTCCAGGCGGTCTAGCAAGTCTTCAAAAGTCAAGAAGGGACATTCGGCCTCTATGTGCGTGTACCTAAATAAAAGACAAAGGGTGAGAAATCAATGCACACATAAGGGTTGATTCAGCACCATATCAGGTTTTCTCCTTCGTGTGATTCAGCACCATATTTAGCCATGTAACTGCTCAAAAATAATCGCACAGCTAAATATGGTGCTGAATTGCATTCCACATTCATGTGAAAAATACAATTCTGTGAAATACTCACCTGTAGAATTGGTATTATACGTATACAGTATGTCTTGCTCCAGATATAATACTTACACTTGGGTTATCCTCCGCCAGATGGTGCTGTGCACTGCAGACATGCAAAAACAGGCTCCTCCCGGCCCTTCATATACCCGGGGACCTCCCACAAATCCCCAGCATTGAAAAGCAGTGAACAAGAACCCGGGAGAATTGAACCACCAAAAACAACTGGTCATGATAACAATGATAACAATCACCATACAGGGGATCCAGAATAATGCAAAAAAAACAGGGTGGGGTGGAGCAGGACGTACTGTATACATATAATACCAATTCTACAGGTGAGTACTTCACAGAATTGTATTATTCTAAGTATACAGTACGTCCTGCTCCAGATATAATACTTACACTTGGGACATCCAATAGCAGTGTCCATAGAATAGGGTGGGATCCCCAACAAAAAAGGCAACAGCAGACAGTTTAAAGCACTGTCACCTGCAAACCTTGCTACCAAGAGCAACATGAGCTAAGGCTCTAATGTCAACCTCGTAAAAACTTTGAAAAAGGTATGGACAGAGATCAAATAGCAGTCTAGCAAAACTTGTCCAACAGAAAACCCGGTGCTTAAAGCCCAAAGGCACCAAAGCATGAGTAGAATAAGAAGTAAGGCGAAAAGAAGATTCTTCCCCTTAGAGGAACAGGCCTGAGAAACAGCCCGACAAGTCCAAACGCTAAAAATAGCCCTGGCAGAGGCCAAAACCTGCCCAAAGCCGCTCAACCCCTGGAGATCAGACGAGATCAGACACATACAGGAAGGCCATAAACCCAAAGGGGCATCAGTTCCCCGAAGGGGTAAGTGACGATCCAGGAAACACTTCCAACACCAGTTGAAGGAATGTAGACCCCTTTCCTCAGCATCGCTAGGAATAAGGCACAGAAGGAGGAAGAAATATCTTGAATCAATGAACATAAGACACCACCTTAGGCAGAAGGTCCGGCGTAAAGCGGAGCACCACCTTATCCTGGTGCATATCAAGGAACGAGGGCTAGCTAAACAGAGCCCGCTCAGCCACACGTGTGACTGAAGTAACAGTCCCAGAAGGACAACTTTGAAGGTAAAAGACAGCCAGACAGCATCCTGAATCGGTCCAAAAGGAACACCCCGCAAGACAAACAGAATAAAATTCAAATCCCAGCAGGGACCATAGAATGACGTGGGGGACGCAATGAGCAACCCCCGAAAGAATGCTTAGCCAAGGAAAATAAGCAAAAGACTTCTACAGGAAGGCGGACAGGGCAGAACCTGACCCTTCAGAGTACTGAGTTGGAGAGCCAACTCCAAGCCATGCTGTAATAACTCTAGAGCCCTGGGAACAGAGAACGTCCAACAGGGAAGAGACCTAGACTCACACCAATCCATATGGGTACGCCATACCGCATAAGAGATGGAAGAAGAAGAAGAAGCTTGCTCTTAGACTTCCAATAGTCACAAACACAGAGAAGAGAAGCCTATCTCCATAAAGATGGAAGATTCAGCAGTCAGGCCGCCTAGGCCAGAGTCTGTTGATTGGGGTGACGTAAAGGGGGCCCTGAGTGAACAGAGCGGCACCCCTAGCAGAACGTACAGATCTACTACCCTCGGTACCACGTCTGCGAATCCACACTCCAATAGGCCACCCAGGGGCCACCAGTATCAATGGTCCCCCGTCCAGAGCAACTCTGCGCAGAACCCCGCCTATCAGGGGGAACGTTATTGAACACCAAGAAAAAAAGAAAAAATGGAATTCATAGAAATGGGCACACCAGCAAATGTATAAGAGTAAACAATATAATTTATTAATGGCATATAAGTTAAAAAATACAAAAGACAAGACAAGGTTAAAAATAATGGTCTCCTGGTTGTATTCTACTAGTTAAAATTATAACCACCAGCACTAACATAGAAACATGCTGGACTGAACCTATATGTACCAATTCAATAATTACATTAGTCCTATACACAATATATACAAAAATCAATTGATAATGCCAGGTAAGGGTGGTAAAAACTGATAAAACTGTGCACTGTGTAAACCAAGTCCGAAATATTTATATATATGTGTGACTGGGTACTGAAAACCCCGTGCTTTGAAAAAGAAAAATATATCCTACTGGACAGTCACTGCCTAGGAGGGATTGCAGTGGTTGTCCCTAATTTAACCCTAAAATAAAGTGCTCAAAAATGAGAGCACAATGTGTTGTGCCACTACCCTAGTGCATGTGAATGAATATCCACAAATATGCCCTGATCTGGGGGCCTCAAAGAAAAAATACAAACTACTAATGTAGTAACAGTGCTAAGAAAATATCAACCTACACATATCAAGCAGTGATACATCGTAAAAAAAAAAAAACAAATGTGTGTGTGGGAAAATCCCAGGGCTGAGTCCTGCCCATAAATCATGAATGGCTCAGATGTTGCAAAGTGCAATGTAACTAAATGTGAACTCCAATCATAAAGACAAAATAAAATAAATACCGCCCAGACATGAAAGTAAATACCAGGAGACTGATGCTGCCCCGCCGTTACCACACGGCTTCTGATTGGGGTGAGGGGGAACGGAGATAAGACATACAGACCAGAATGTCCTGCCATAACATTAAGAAAGCATCATGACCACGCCCAGAGGATCCTGGGACAGGGAAACGAGGGTCGAGAGCTTGAAATAGTGACGGGGCACCAAACAGATCCACACAGGTTGAACCTCATAGTGACACAAGGATTAGCACATCCTGTCGCAGAGGGACCTCCACCGGAGCGAATACCACTGATATGCAGGAAACATTATCCTCCACCCAGATCAGGAACATATACCTTCCTGGGGGGACCATCCTGCTCCAGGTCCCACACAGATGATTAAGGTAGGCCACAGTCGTCAGACAGACCGAGCGCCGCCAAACAGGCAGGCCGTGAAGAGGAGAAGTCAAGCGAGATAGTGCCAACCTGAAAACTCACTGTTTCAATATTGATAGGTGCATGGACCTCCTAAAGGCCCCACCTCCCCCGGACCCGCATGGGGTTACAGAAGAACCCCCCCATCAACCTGATAGGTTGGCATCCATGGTGACCGTCTCTAGGAAGGGCAAGAAGGGAACTGCCCCCAGACAGGTTCCTAGAGTACATCCACTCCAAGAGGGACGCCTAACCAGGGGGGAAAGGCACACATGACCCTGCTCCAGGGATGCTGGGTCCCTGTCCAGTATTAACAACAGAAGTTGCAGAAGGGCCCCAGGTAGAAGAGAATAAGGGACCTCTTTTAAGCAAGTCACCAACGGGCCCACCAGCTGCATTCCTGCCTGGTGAAGGGACGGGGACAGCAAAGAGGGGCTGAGCCCACGCAACCAGATTGTCCACCTTATTGCCGAGGAAGGAAGATTCTCGCCTGAACCGAATCTAGATTCATCCCTAGGAATGGAGTTACCAATCAAGGGGACAATGAGGACTTGAGGTGAATGAACACCCATCCAAATGACTCCCAATGGACACCACCAGCCGAGTAACCAACTCGACCTGACGTAGAGATTGGGAAGGGAAAAGGGACGACAGGGTAGGTCTCACGCGGACGCCCCTTGGTCTCATCAGAGACATAGCCCCCATCAGTACCTTGGTGAGAACTCTGGAAGCAGAAGAGAGGCCAGATAACAAGGTCACAAATTAGCAGTGTTGGACTTCCAACACGAACCTGAAGAGCCTCGGTGTCTAGAAGACACAGGGATGTGAGCATAAGCATCCTTGATCTCCCCAGACGGCAAGGGGCCCACTGGGCGCAAGGCGCTGATGGCCCATCTCAGATTTTCCATGCAGAAACTGCCTGTAATAGTAGAATTGCCGAAAGCCTTTGAATCCAGAATGGGCAGACTGACTCATCCTTTTGGGGAAATGTGAAAAGGTTGGCGCAGCGGCCCCTGCCTGTTAAGGGCAAACTGCAAGTGACCCCCAGACCCCGCAGGCCGTGCATGGCCTGCACCAGCACCTGAACAGAGGCAGGGACCAGGAGTACCCTGACAATCTTGGGGGAGGCCGCGCAGCAAACTTTATCCTGTATCCGGAGGAAACTACCTCCTGTATCCACCAGGATGAGGCAAGATGCCTCCTGATAGGAGCAAGGTGCTGCAGCCATCCCCTCACCCAGGCGGGCGAGGGCGCCCCATCACGCTTGAGGGGGTTTGGTGGAAGATTTAGGCTTAGTCCCGCCGGAGGGCCCAGAGCGTTGTCTGCTGCTCGTGGGGCAGGAGTCTGCATGAAGACTCCGGAAGGACACCCCTGGTTCTTGTTTAACACTATGGTATGGAGGGGGAGGGGTGTCCCTGCCCCGTGGGGGCCGAGACGGCCGCCTGCGTTGGGGTGATTTGCCCTTTTTACCAAACAGGTCCAGACGGGCCCCAAACAGGCGTTGCCCTCTAAAGGGAAGCCCAGTCAGAGTCCTTTTAGCAGCATCGTCAGCACCCCACTGTCGCATCCAGACCAAGCGACGTATAGCCACCACAAGGGCAGAAGTCCTCGCACACATTCTAATGATGTCATCCAGCGCTAAAAGGATAAATTTTACAAATACATCACAACTGGAGAGTGCATTAAACACCTCCCAGGGAAGATCCTCAGGGTGATGCTCAAGCATCTTTCTGATGAGGGTTCTGGCGGCCACTGCAGTGATGGCCGCGGCACAGACCGGGCACAGCGCCGTTCCTGCTCAAGAAAAGGCGTGGGAAGCCAGCTTATCAATGCGCCGGTCCTCGGCATCCTGAAGGGTACTATAAGCAGGGGCTGCAATAAAGGGGGGGTTAGGAACCCCAATGATCGGTGCGTCCACCACAGGGGGCGATGACCAACAATTAACCACCTCAGGGGGAAAAGGGTATTTCCAATCCCAGTCCCCTGGGACCCCTGGAAGTTTACTGGGGCGTTCCCATTCCTCGAGTACAAGAGCATGGAAGTGAGTCTGCTCTAGAAATTCCAAGCGCGGGGTCGCTGTATGGAAACGCTCCCCTCTCGGCTTGGAAGCCGCGCTAGGGAGAGAGATAGACAGGGCCTTAAAGATCCTAATCAACAAACCAATGGTGTCAAACTGGCTCCAGTCTTCATGGCCAGAATCATCATGACTCCTCGGCCTCTCATCAGATGAGCCTGAGTCAGAGAACAGCCCTCCATCAGAAGGGGTACAGGCACGCGGAGTAGTGAACGCCTCCGATCCATCCTTTGACCTCACACCTCTCCAAGCGTTGCTCCAGCGCTTTCCTTCCTCTCAGGTTGGCGCTGTAAAATGAGGAATCCCCTTCCTCATTTGCATCTCTAGCCACACCCCACCGATGCAGGCCAACCAATCCTCTTTAAGATCCCATAACAGAACCACGCCCCTTATTGAGGTCTTAAAGCGGTCCTTCACTCTGAATAAGAGCCTATCTTATATGTTTCCCACACCCTGTACATACAGATTGCTCACATTAAAAATCATCTTATCTGCATCTACTGCCTGTTATGAGCCTTTAAACATCCAAGATGGCGGCTCATGGAACATCAGGCAGCCTGCAAACAGGAAGTGCCTTCTGACTGTGCTGCTCTGCATTCTGGGATTGCTGATCTTTTCCTGACCTCAGCTCTGCTCTGTCTGAGCAAAGCACAGCTATAACCTGCCCCCTGTACTTTATCCCGCTCTCCTCTCCTCAGTGTGATGCTTCTGAGTCAAGATGGCAGTGCCCGTATGCTAGAGTCCTGAACAGAGTTGCAGCCCAGTGGGGAAAAGAATAAGTGACTAAAAACTTAAAATATATTAACTTTAGATGCTGGGGAATAGTTTAAGGGTTTGGGCTTTTCAATAAATCATGGTGAAGGTCCGGTTTAAATGGTGCCCTCAAGAGCTGCCATTCAAGCATGACTAAACCGTGCTCAGCCTCCACCTTGCTGGGTTGGTTACCTCATCATTATTATGGTTTATTTATATAGTGCCATCCTTAGCAGCTGTACAAAGTCATCTGATCTGATCCAGGATTGTGGCTTAATTAGCAATATTTCATTTGCAAATCGATTTGTGCTAATGAGCCGTTACAGTAACAATACACTCCCCGCCACACCCCCGCCCCATCCCTTGCACTTACTCCGCCAAGTGGCGTCTGGTCCTGGACTGTTCGGCGCGATAGGATTGCGCAATGCAGAAGGTGTCCCCCAACGCGGGAATGACGGTCTCTAGGTACAGCTGAGAGGACTGCGTCAGAAAAGCCTCCTCCCCAAAGTAGTCCAGCTTGAAGAGCGTCGAGCCTCCTTCCACTTGTGTCTGGACCAAGGTGGGCGGGGTCACCTGAGAACAAGGCGAAACACATCTGTCCATGTAACGCATGCAATCACTGCACATTATAATCACCATGTGGCGCGCAGTGCGATGTTACCTCGTAATAACCGCGATCAAAGAAGTGGTTCCTGAAGCAGTTGATGACGGTGGAGCGCACCTTGAAGATCTTGGACATGTTCTCCCCCCGCAGCATCATGTGACGGTTGTTCAGCTGGACGTCTACGTCAGATTCCTCGTTTAGGAGGTTATCTGCCCCTCCGGCGGGCGCCAGCCCCACCAGCTCCCAGTAGTCACAGGCCAGTTCATGTCCCCCTGGTGCCTGCGCGGGAAAAAATCATGAAGAGCTAGAATCACGCGCTTGTCTTTTTTTTTTATAAATTCTTTAGAGAACCTTTTACAATTTACAAATACAAAGTCGTACAGAAAGTTTGAAAATTTTAAGCATAGAATGACAAGTGTTGTTGTAAACTTCCCAGATTAGCATCAGTATTAATACCAAAAGAAAATGCCGTATGCATCTCCCTCAAGAATTTTGCCAAGGAGCTTATTACTCATTAACCATTCATTAACCATTATTGGGGCACACGGCATGGTAACACTCGACTAGAGAAATAGAAACCAGAAGAAAGACCAGGAAAAACAGACAGTGACATTAGGGAATGGGAGGGGGGCTAACTTCCCGTGACACACCGAGCAACCGTGTACACTCTGGGGATTCAGTGAATTCGATCCACCCGTACCAGGTGGTCACAAACCTCTCAGGTCCATCTTCCCTGGAGAGGCTTTTCAAACCTCAATATTTCATTTACCTTCCTGATCCACAACTCGATCGATGGGGGGGGGGGGATCTCTGCTCTTCCATACAGGCCTTAGCCGCGTTCAGGAGGTGGCAGAGGACCGATCTACAGTACCTTTTCAGCGGGGCCTCTGAAAGGTGGAGGAGGCACAGCGCTGCGTCTGCAGGAACTTCCAAGCCGGACACTTTCTCTGCCACCCTCCTGACCACGTCCCAAAACCCTTTGAGCCTCGGACAAGCCAAAAAAATTTGCAGTAAGTCCCCTCTCTCCTCGTCACATCTCCAGCAGTGGGCGGGGATATTCTGGTACCATCTGTTCAGGACAGACGGCACTCTGTACCAATGCGTGAGCAGTTTATTATTGCATTCCTGATATTTGGTGCAGATCAAGGTTTCGTGTGGCAAAAGCAAGATTTTGGGCCGGTGTCAATATGTTTAAATCTCTTTCCTATCTTGTGAGTGTGAGGGGGTCGTTAGTATCTTGTAGATTCCTGAAAGGGTGTGTTTTTCGTGGCGCTTACTCTGACAAAGCTCTTCGTACTGTGTTCACTCCTGTGGGTTCTCTCTGTATAACCACAGGGAGGAGAAGAGGTGGGACAGTTGGAGGCACTTCCAAACCGACCACGCCCGGACTCCTTTCACCACTGCCACGCTTGTCAATATTACAAAAACATCACGGGAGGCAATGATGGGCCAGCACCAAACATGGCGCCCCCCCAGTGGTCAGAGGTCTTCTCAGTCTTTTCCCATTGACATAGTGAGGACCAGGACCCTAGATTGTTGCTGCATGCTTAAAGTGGACCGCTTAAGGCCGCATAGACATGTAAATAAATGGTCCCATCCCTCATCATCACTGAACCTCCGATCTTACCTGCTTTCCTTCAGGTACCAGGTTCAGGGCACCATACACCGCAACCGTGCTCTCTGTGGACAGGACAAGTCCATTGTAACACTGACACTATTAATAAAGACATAGAAAAATCCATTACCACAATGCAATGCTTAAAGGGGCACTCCTGAGAGAAAATGGTCTGGTAATAAAAACATGAATATGGCAGATAGCAAGAAGAGGGCTCAGCATCAGGAAATATACAGCTCACCCTTTCCCTTACTGGAAGAAGAAGAATCAGGGAGTGACAAGACTGGAACGTACCATTCTGATTTTACAGGGAAGATTTGCTTAAACTGAATCAAAAGAGTTTTTGGGAGGGTGGCACCAACCTAGGGATCAATCTTGGTGGTGCACTGCTCTGTGGGTCCTTTCATTAAGACTACAACAACACTCTGACTCTGCCTTGAAAAAGAGACCACAGTGGTCTCGAAACGCGTAGGCTTCCCGGGGGAGGTTGCCGTCCTCGTTTATTGATTATGTAAGATTGTTGGTTTCATTGTATGAATTGTGATTTTCTCTTGCACTTTACCTTGACCAAATCCAGAATTTCTTTTGCACATGATATACAGTTAACAGATGCACTTTAATTGCACTAGCACTTTGATATAGTATATATTTATATAATTTGATTTTGATATTTTTTTATCAGCACATAATAGAAATATTTTGTTACTTAATGAAATTGAGAGACAGCACGCTTACGCTTATGGCATGGCATGTGTATTTTAAATGATTTTAGTTTTGTTGAAATGCTACAATAAAATATTGATTTAAAAATGATGAATGAAGTGTGAGTGCAATAGTTAGACTCTGTTAAACTGGATCAAGACTAACAGGTTTTCTAACGGATGTTGGTCCAACTGACAGCGCATAAAGACAAGCTCAGAGGGGGCATCCAGAATGCTGGAGCCCACTGCACATAACCACCCAGAACGCCTGATATTCTTACCTTCACCCCCAACCTGTGCAGGAAAAGGAGTCCCGTGGGCCATGGTCGCGTCCTCCACGTGTGCGCCGGCGGCCAATCACAGGACTCCTTTTCCGGTGAGGTGGAAAATAAAATATTATAATTAGTATTAATTATTTAGTCCTAGCCGCCTGTTTGCCATCTCACACATTTCCAGTGTGTGGAAGGGTTTTCACCCCTCCCTCCTCATATGTTTAAACCATTACAAAGAATGTTATCTTTGCTTAGTGAGAAACAGATGTTCTTCATGTCTGAACTACACCGTCCATATATGTGTATCTGTATATGTTTGAAATATCCAATGGACGTCTGACATGTGTCCAGGCATCCAATCAGAATGGTCATTTAAGCTTCTTTGTCTAAAACTGTATTTAAGCAAAGCCAGAAAGCCCTTGAATTTGGGCGAGGCAATTGAGTATCGGGCCCCCGTTTGCCTGAATAAACATTGCATTTCCTGAAGACATTTTGCTTCCGAAGGTGTTTCCACATCACTGGTGTAAGCTTGAGGTGCAGGTAGGAATATCAGGGGGTGAGGTGCGGGGTGGGCTCCAGCATTCTGGACCCCCCCCCCCCCCCCCCCAAGCTTGTTTTTATGTCAATGGGACCAACACCAGTTAGAGATAAAAATGGGTGCTGGTCCAGGTTAAGTCCAATGCCCAAGCCAGTCTGTTCTGAAATAACTTCTTATTGCTACTGCAGTTCTTTCCATTGGAGTAGATACCTTTACCCATCATGCAATGGTTTAGGCAGATATTTGGAGAGGTTAATGTTGCTGCTCCCCACAGGCTGGCCCAGGGTATGAGCATTGGAATGGAGCAGATCACTCCGTAAAAGAGAAATGGAACACTTGAAGAGGAATACACCCAATTTTCACTTTTTGGGGGGTTGTTCCTCTCAGATCCCGAATTGGGATGCCCCGCTGTGTGTATGCCCCTAGGTCACTCACCTTTCTGTTGCTCCAAGGACACAGGCTCGGGCGAGAACGAGCGCGCCGATTGGCTTAGCTGCCCGCTCAACCAAACAGTACGCTGGCTCTGACTTGGCTCCCTTCGGCTCTGCTGACGGCTAAGCAGCCGAATGACACCGGAGGGAGCCAAGTGCGCTGCCGGCCGCATCCCCTGCTCACCTCCTAGCCATCGCGTTCCTGTGCCGCCCATTTGGAAAAGCCAAATGTGTGCATGGCTAAAGGTGAGCTGGGATGCGGCCATGCCACAGAGACTGGATGAGAGCTCTGGGACAAGGTGAGTGAATCAGGGCTTCTGGGGGGGGTTTACACAGCGGGGCATCCCAAGTCAGGGTACCCCAAAGAGTGGAACTCGGATTGCTCTGGAGTCTTTAGGACTCCAGGGTCTCCGATTTTCCTTTTTAATAACTTGTCCCCTCTGGATTTTATTCTTCTTGGTGGGATTTATTCTTCCAGTCGATTTATAGTACTGCGCCTCATGCTAATAAGGATTTTCAATATTAAACAATTTTGCGATATAGCTCCTTTAATTAGGAGCTCGATATAAAAGGGTTGAGGTAATAAAATCCTGGCCAGCCGGTCACTCACCAGTTTATCACTGAGGACACACTGAAGGAATCCGGTGCCGTCCCGGAGAACGAGGAACATTAAAGTCTTTCCTAAAAAAAAAAAAAAGAAAAAAAAAGAAAAGGGCATTAAAGCAGACCTTCGCCCTGATTAAGAGCATGTCTTATATGTTTCCCACACCCTGTACATGGAGCATCAGGCAGCCTACAAAGTGTCTTATGACTGTGCTGCTCTGCATTCTGGGATTGCTGTCCTTTCCCTGACCCCAGCTCTGCTCTGTCTGTACTTTATCCTGCTCTCCTCTCCTCAGTGTGTGTGATGCTTCTGAGTCAGTATTCTATAGCCCTGAACAGAGTTGCAGCCCAGCGGAGGAAATAATAATAAGCGACTAAAAACAGAAAAACTATTCCCCAGCATCTAAAATGAATATATTTTACAAGGGTTTGTGCTTTTTATTAAATCATGCTGAAGGTCCGGTTTAATGTGTGTGATCTGAATGTAGGAGCCACTAATTTAGGGATCAGGGGTCCTGCTGGGTAAGGAAAGGGGCTAACTGGCTGTTAATTACTAGATTCAAATAAACATTCTCTAATCTCTGCCCTAAAGAGGCCGCACAGCCATTCAGGTAACTATTGAAGCTGCCAGCGATCCCACAATCCTTAGCGTCCTGCGACTAATGTGTCAAATTGGAGATTCTCTCCCTAGCTCACCGTACAGGGTCCCTAGGACTCATCAGATGCAGAAATTCTTAAAAACGGACATTTTATAAAACATGGGTGTTGGTCCGCTGTGGGGGGGCACCCCCATTGCCAAGGGTCCCACCCCTCAATCGAGCACTGTAAAGCCCGCAAACCTTACCTGACACCACACATCAAATTCAGACCCGCGATTGGACGTTGGCGGTCACATCTTCCGTGCTTGGGCTTCCCCTTTTCCGGCAGCCGGCCATGTGACAGCTGCCAGCCAATCGCGGTGCTGCACTTCCCCGAAGATGCGAGTTGTTAGGCAAGGTTTGTGGGCTTTACAGTGCTCGATCAAAGGGGGTGCTGGCAATCAGGGTGCCCCCTTGCAGCGGACCAACACCCTATATAACACACTATAGTCAAGTAATCACTTCCTCATTTACTGCATTTTCGCATCATAAGACGCATTATTTATTCCTCCAAAAAGGGGGAGGGGGGGAGTGTGCGCTTCTTGTGGGGTTAATGTAAAAAAAATAAAACAAAAGTCAACTCAGGTATCCGACACTCTTGTGCTGCTGGGCGGCATGCCACAGACACGGCATGTTAATGTGCGGTTGGAGAATGGCTAAATTGAATCCCAGGCACGCACACCGGCAACGCGGGGCATCACTTGCATCCTTCGGCGTGGCCATGCACAGCTATTCAGTTGCGGTCGGTGCGCAGAGCCAAGAAGGGATGCTGGCACCGCCCACATATGTGCCGTGGGCTCAGCAAAAAACGGTAAGAATAGCAGGCAAACTGGGGGGGGGGGGGGGGGGGGGGTACATACAGCGAGGCATCCAAGTGTTTTATGCCCCGGGGTGAGGGATTTAGTCTTAGACTCCATGGCTGGTTTGGGTCTACTTTAACGGAAATCCGTGTGGATACACACAGTGGGCCATCCCAAATCGCTATACCCCTGTTAAGTGGACCCAGGTAAGTGAATGGGGCGACCCTAGGGGGTTACATACAGCGGGCATCCCAGTGTGGGATGCCCCAGGGGGAGGGAAGTAGTCTTAGACTCAACGGCTGGTTTGGGTCTAACAGCAATCCTTGTGGATACACACAGTGTGCCATCCCAAATCAGTATGCCCCTGTTAAGTGGACCAAAACCCAGGGAGGTGAAAAACTTGGGTTTTGCTCCACGTAAAAAAAAAAATACAATTCTGTGAAACTCACGGGAGAATTGTTTTTGAGTATATCCAGGTCGTCGCAGAGTAATGACATGTGGGTATTCCGCCCCCAGGGTGCGCACGACTGCAAGATCAAAAGCTGTTGCTCTTCCTGGCCCCCTATAAAAGCAGGTGTCTCTTTATCATTTCCCAGTGGTTAAAAAGCAGTAAGAAGAAGACAGGCCGGGAGGCCAAGAAACCATGTTACTTCACATAGCTTCAGCTTGTACTCTCTCCAACAAAGAACTTTAAAGGACAACAAGTCCAAAAATACAAATGGTATTCATCATAACAGGCAAACAAGAGATAATGAACAAAGAGCGGGGTGGGACTACCTGGACTGGATATACTCAAAAACAATTCTACAGGTGAGTTTCACAGAATTGTATTTTTCCCTATATCCAGTCCAGGTCGTCCCAGTGATGACATGTGGGACATCCAAAAGCAGTGTCCATTTGGGCGGGATCCCCAGTGCGGAACAGCATGTAGTTCATTTCACTACTGCCTGCAGCTTACGGACAAAAACAGCGTCAGCTGAGGCCCTAACATCCACCTTGTAAAACTTTGTAAAAGTATGAACAGAAGACCAAGTTGCGGCCTTGCAAACTTATTCAACCGATGCCTGGTGCTGAAACGCCCAGGAGGCACCAATTGCTCTGGTAGAATGAGCTATGATCCGAAAAGGGGGTTCCTTCTCCCTGGCAGAATATGCTTGTACCACCGCCTGTCTGATCCACCTACTGAGAGTGGACTTGGCTGGTGGCAAACCCTTCCTAGAGCCTTCCGTTAGGACAAAGAGAAAATCCGATTTCCTGAAGGACTCCGTAGCAACAAGGTAATACTTAATGGCTCTGACCACATCCAAGGCATTGAGGGTCCTCTCCTTAAAATTAGTCAGTGCCGGACACAAGGAAGGCAAGACAACCTCCTCATTAAGGTGAAAGGGAGAAACAACCTTAGGCAAAAAATCAGGTTTGAAGCGAAAAACCACCTTATCCTTATGCCGCTCAAAATAGGGAGGCTTCATACAAAGCGCGGCCAGTTCCGACACGCCACGCACCGTGGCTACCAAAAAGACCACTTGGAGAGTCAAGATAGGCAATGCAGGAAGGGAGGACCCTGAAGAGCAGACAGTACTAAATTCAAGTCCAACACCGGTAATACTGACTTACGCGGTGCCAGGCATGGGTGACTCCCTGGAAAAAAGTCCTGATCAACCTATGGTTGGCAATGGATCTCTGGAAAAAGATGGCTAAGGCCGATACCTGACCCTTGAGGGTGCTCAGCTGGAGACCCAAGTCTAGGCTGTGTTGCAAAAACTCCAGAATCCTAGAAATAGAAAATGTGCGGCAAGGGAGACTCTTGGTCTCGCACCAAGCATTATAAGCTTGCCAAACTCTGTAGTATATCATGGTGAAGAAGAAGACTTCTTCCGTGCCCGAATCATTGTCTGCACAACCGTGGGTGACAGCCCCTTGTCCATCAGGATTGAGGTTTCAATAGCCAGGCCGTCAAAGCCAGCGTCCGTAAATTGGGGTGCCGCAGCGACCATTGAGTGAGAAGCCCTGGATCGTCGGGCATGAGATAGCGATCCACTGACATTTGGACTATGTCCGCAAACCAACTCCTTCTCGGCCAGCGAGGAGCCACCAGGATAGTTGGTACCCCTTCCTGGGCTATCTTGCGCAGCACTCTGCCCAGGAGTGGAAACGGAGGGAACGCATAAAGAAACTTGAACTCCGTCCAGGGAATCACCAGAGCGTCTGTGGCAATGGCCTGAGGATCTCTTGAGAGGGAGACATACCTTGGAAGCTTGTGAGTGTGTCTGGACGCAAACAGGTCCACGTCCGGTTGACCCCAACGGAGACATAGAACCTGAAAGGTCTTGCTGTTGAGAGACCATTGGGGGAATGGGCGCAGGACGCTCCTGCTCAGGGAGTCTGCCTCCAGGTTTTCTACCCCGGGAATGTAGACCGCCAAGATGCAGGGAACATTCTACTCTGCCCAAGTCAGAATCTGGGTCACCTCCTTGAGGGCTCTCTTGCTCCGAGTTCCGCCCTGGTGATTGATGTAGGCGACAGCAGTGTGATTGTCCGAGCGAACCTGGATCGCACGACCCCTTAAGTGGGAAGTCAAGAGAAGCAGCACCAACCGGATCGCTCTGAGCTCCAGGAGATTTATGGGTAAGCGGTTCTCCTGCGGCCCCCACTGACCCTGGAACTTCTGAGTCTGCCAAACACCACCCCAGCCTGTCAGACTGGCATCCGTGGTAACTATCTCTCAATGGGGAGTCAGGAAGGACTTGCCCACCAGCAGGCTCCAAGAGTCCAACCACCACAGGAGGGACTGCCTGGCCAGGAGGGACAGCGAAAAATCCGGTTCCGGAGAATCCTGCATCCGATTCCAGACGGTCAGCACGTTCAACTGTAGAGGTCTCATGTGAAATTGGGCGAAGGGCACTTCCTCGAAGCATGACACCATTACGCCCACCAACCTCATCCCCAGACGTATTGATGGCCGCTGACAAGACAGCAAGGCCTGCACCTGCGTCTGGAGACCCACAACCTTCTGCTGTGGCAGGAAGACCTTGACCTG
Source organism: Gastrophryne carolinensis (assembly GCA_027917425.1). Taxonomy (NCBI): domain Eukaryota; kingdom Metazoa; phylum Chordata; class Amphibia; order Anura; family Microhylidae; genus Gastrophryne; species Gastrophryne carolinensis. The sequence continues at coordinate 616,809,831 of CM051234.1, read as the reverse complement.
AGCGGTGTCTATCGTCATTCCCAGGAAGGATCTCACTGTGGATGGTTTCCGCCGTCCGTAAGGTTTCCATGCGGAAATGTCTGACTCTTGCAAACCTGTTGAGACCCTTCAGGTCCAGGATTGGTCTTAAAGCTCTGTCCTTCTTGGGAACCGTGAACAGGCTGGAGTAAAAATCTTGACCCTGCTCCTGAAGAGGAACGGGGCAAATTACACCTAACCGCAGGAGATGCCGCATGGACAATTTCAGGCCCTGTGCCTTCGCTGGGTCTTGGGATATCAGAGACCGTAGAAATTTTGTGGGCGGCCTGACTGCCAGCTCTATTTTGTAACCGGAGGACACTAACTCCTGAATCCACCGATCCGAGACGTGCCGTCTCCAGATTTGAGCAAACAGCAGAAGCCCCCCACCTACCTCTGCCCCAGGTATCTCTGCGGGCACCGGGAAATGAAGAGCCTCTTCCTCCTCGAAAGGAGCGATAGGCAGAGTGATTCCGAAAGGACCAAGCAGGCTTCCGTCTCTGAGGGAGTCTACCATCCTTGACCAAAAGGTCCAGGCGCTCCCCAAACAGCCTGTGCCCCACGAAGGGGATACTCGTAAGCGACTTCTTGGCCGCTGCATCAGCCGACCATTGCCGCAGCCAGAGCGAGCGGGAGGGCAATAAGCAGGACTGAAATCCTGGCAAAAGCCGGACCCCATCGTCCATGGCGGAGGCGACAAAACCAATGAATTCCAAGCAGGCCTTGAGTTCTTTATACTCCTCTGCCCGCTTGCGAGCCTTAGCTCTATCCACAAGCTGTCTCACCTTCTTCCTGATGGCTAGGGAGACAATCGCTGCGGCACACACAGGGCGAAAAAGAGCACCAGCAAAGGTGAATGCATGACAGACCAGCTGATCCATGCGCTTGTCAGCCGGGTCACCTAAGGAAGCAGTATCAGGTGACATCATAACAGTAGTGTTGGACAACCCTGACATGGGGGAATCCACTTCGGGAGGGCGAGACCATAGCCGAACCAGCTCCTCAGGGAAGGGATAATGCCTATCCAGGCCCTTAGGCAGCGACGGTAACTTGTTAGGCCTCTCCCATTCCTTGAAAATCATGTTAGAAAAATGGGCCTGCACCGGAAAGACCCACCTTTGTCTTTTGGGCTTAAACAAATCGCCCTGCTTCCTCTTAGCCACTCTGGGAGGAACAATGTGTAGTGTCTCAAACACTGAGGTAAGCATCTTCTCCGTATCATCCGGGAGCCACGCATCCTCGTCCGAGGAAAAGCCAGACATACTGTCATCGCCAGCAGAATAATCCCCAGTGGAACGGGAACCATCTGGCAACTCACCTTCCCCCACAGAGCCCAGATCAAAGAGATCGTCATTATCCGAGTAAACGGGCTTGAGGTGCCGTTTCTTACTCGTGGCCTTCCGTCCGCGAGATCTGTCTCGAGATTGGCCAGACTATGCGCCAAATCAGCATGGGACCCCCTGATAGCTTCCCCCTCACTGGGGGCTGAGTGGAGGGTCCGGAGAGGCCGCAGGCAGTGAAGGGCTACCGTTCATGGTCCAAAATGATGCCCCTGGCGCAAGTGGTACAAACAGTGCTGAATCCGCCCAGAGAATTCTTAATGCACAAGGGGCAGAGCTTTCCCTGCCCAAAAGGGGCCCCCCAGCTCACTATCCCCTGAAGCCTCCATTATGGCGATTAAAGAATAGTCAAATGGTAAGGTTACAGGACACTAACGGCCCAAATCTATACGATCCCTCCAAATAAAAAGGTGGACCGGGAGGAACCACAACCCTCAACTACTAAGCCCACGACCTATACAAGAGAGAAGAGGGAGAAGCCCATTCAGACTCCGCAAAGCATAACAAAAAAACACAGCATTCAAAAGAGGGACTCACGACACAGACAGTGGACAGTCCCTCGAGCCGTAGAACACCTCCGAGGATATGAATCCAGGCAGCAGCAAAGGTACAGCCAGAGCGCAGCCAGCGCGCACGCGCGCGCACACACACACACACACACGCAGCTTCTAACGCATTCCTCGAGGGGCGGGCCACTCCGCGATGCCGTGGAACGTGTCAGCGCATGGCCCCGCCCCCTCCAGCAGCGCGAAAATACGCGCCCACCCACCGTCATCAAGCTAAGATCCGCCATTAAGGCATGGCCGCGCCCCAGACAGAATTGCGCGGCTCCCGCAGCAGGAAAGGAAGCTCCACGTCAGCGGGCGGCTCCCGATGGTGGGATCCCCGAGCGGCGTCCGCAGCCCCCCCCCCCCGCCGCAGCGTCTGTGATCTAGTCAAGATGGAGGGGGGAGGATACAGCAAGGCCCGCTAGGTACCGCGAGGGAGGTAAGCATATCATGCTCCAGGCCCAGCACAGCCAGCGAGGAGCAAAAGTGTGAAGAGCCAACACACAAGTGTGTCACACCAATAAAGCTTGTGGGCAGGGAGTCCTAACTAGTGGTTCCCCCCCCCCCCCCCTTCAGGCTCACCATAAGCCTATGGCCGGCTACCCTTTAGACAGGGTCTGCGGCCCAGAGCGTAGCTCTGCCGAACGCCCGACTCGTTCACCCTACCGTCACGATCCTGTAGCAGCCAGCGGCTGGGAGGCAGAGTCAGTCAGACGGGATCAGTGGAAATAGGGCCTGCAGCGGCTGACTGGCTAGGAGGCCCTGCTCTGCTGCCAATATCCGAGAGAGAGTATCCAACGATCTTCTGCAGCCAGACTGCAAGATGAACACTGGAGAATCATGAAGGGACATCTGCCTTTGTAGGGGGGCGGGAGGAGCTACATCTTTTGATCTTGCAGTCGTGCGCCCCCTAGGGGCAAAATACCACATGTCATCACTGGGACGACCTGGACTGGATATAGGGAAAAAAATGAATATATATGTGAACATTCACTCTCTCCATCTGTTGTGCGCTTAGTGGCTAATAAAGGTGAAAAAAGCCCTCAGACAGCCACTTAACTCTGCGCTTTTTCTCTTTTGCTTGACAATAATGTTTAGGATTATGAAGATAATATGCTGCTACTAATGTGTTACTGTGATAAAGATGGCGTTGGGAAGCTGGACAACGCCTTTGAGTGGCCTCCCTTAGGTAGAACAGACCAATTATTGAGCTAGATATTCAGTTTTTTCTAATATGATGATATGCCTCCTCTAGATGACGTATGTAAGTTTTCTATTTTACTATAAATAAAACAGTCAAAGGGAGGAGCACCAGATGCATCTCCATGAGATAGTCGAATGCATTCCAATGACTATGTCCTTCTGTCTCGTGTATTTCCCATCTCCTAGGCTGATTTGAAAGACTGAATGAAACCCAGGACCCCTGTTAAACGGGCACGATGGAGGGGGTCCGTCTGACGGATAGCCGTCCTTGAAAGTGCTAATAAGGATTTCCAATAAACCTTACCTGTCCCCTCATTCCCTCGGCAACATGCAGCCGCATGTTAGGTTGGTTGCGGTCAAGTGTCTCGTTCTCCGCCTTCTACTTTGCCGGTGGCCAGACGAAAATGGGACACTTGACTGTCGCAAGCCAATCATTGAGGGGGCAGGTAAGGATTATAAGGTTTGCAGGGGGGACGGGTTTGATCGAAAGCGTGACCATGGCATTTGGGATGCCCCCAGGATGGACCAACACTGGATATTTGTAAAATGAGTGTTGGTTCGGTTAAAAGTCATTTAGCAGGAAAGAAACAAACAACACGAATACTCACCTTTTGGTCCCCCTGCCGCTGATCAGTGCTAGTCCATCTATATCTGATCGCCGGATTTGAGCCCCCCACTACATGCGCCGTCCGGGGTCTCAAGCTCCATCCACTGCCGCTATTGCAATGAATGGAGAATGAATGGCAGCGAACCTGTAATTGATGGCGAGTCTCAAGCCCGGCACAACATCAATCCCGACCTCACGTTTGGGACTGCAGGCTGCGGCGCGGGCTCGGATCCAGCGATCAGGATAGTTGCTGATTGCAGGACTAGCACCAATCAGCTGCTGAATGTCTTTAATGAAAAAAGGTTGGGAACCCCTGTAACAGAATCAATCTTCATTTGGTTTCCTACCTTGCCGACGCAGCCTATGGACCCAGCCAAACACCTTCACCCTCTGACCACGATAGGCTTCCAACTCCCGAATCTTTACCTGCAATGGAAACGCAAGACACACAACCATTCAAATATCACTTGCTTTTTCTAGACAGAAAGCACTGGCATATATACGCTACATACACTCTATGGCCTAGTGGTTAAAGTGGTCCTATACCCAGATAGGAAGTTTATGTCATCACCTTCCATCCCCAGCCCAGTGCCCCGAAACAGCCTGTGTTTCTTTTTACAGTAAAGCCTTTGCCTCATATTCATAAAAACATTATCTGGATGCAGTCTGCTGTTCGAATGACAGCCTGGCGGTGCATCAGCGATGATTTATTCAGTTAGACACAGCTCAGCATTGGGGGGTCAGCCTTAGCAGTTATAACTGCAATAAATCTGAAATCACTACAAGCTACACCTGCGGGTGTTGGTCCCTGCCACAATATGACAGGCTGGGGGGCATCCGGAATGCTGGAGTCCCACTGCCCATTACTCCCCAGAACGCATTAAATCTTACATTAGCCAGGATACTCCATAAGGAATACCCCCCAATACAATTGGCCCGCCCGTGTATACGTAGGTAGTGAGATCCTCTATTGTTCCGACTTTCGGAAAAGCCCGCCCACATGGGTGCTGGGGGCCAATTGTGGCACTGGATTCCTGGCAGAGGATTGAGGCTAAATGTAAGAATTACAGGTGTTCTAGGGGGGTTATGTGCAGGGAGGGGCTCCAGCATTCTGGGTGTCCCCCACCCCAGACTGTCTCGTAGTGGGATGCGGCCGCCAGCGCGCTTGGAGACACTGTGCTAAGACGTCGCTCAGACGTGCATAGCTCAGCGGCTCCGAGGGCGCTGATTGGAAGAGCGGCCGGGCATGCGCCATAGGACCGCGGTGAGGTGAGTTGATGTGGGAGATCTGGGGGGTTTCACATAGCGGGGCACCCCTCATCGGGGGCCCCGGGGCAAAGGACCAAAACCCAGGATAGTCAAAATCCTGGGTTTTGGTGCACTGTAACTGTAATATGCACCTCACACGGTTTAGCTTCTAACTGAATGAATCATCACCAGGGGGCCAAGGACCCATATGGCTGCCATTCGGACATCATACTGCATCCTCTTGGTGTTTTTATAAATAATTGTGAAGGTTTTAGTAAAAGAAGAAACACAGGCTGTTTTGCGACATCTTGTGACCGGAAGGTTGCTTGTTCCGATTTCCGGCTAGTACATGACTGCAGAGCAAGGAACCTAGCCGACGCAAGCCCCCCCCCCCCCCCACGGGCACCATGGGTTGGGCATCCCACCACTACGGGCGTGTGCACTCACTAATGTTTTTCTCACTGCACCAAAGGGTTAAAGTGGACCAAAACCCAGCGCGATTGGACCCGAAATCTATAAGATTCCCGGGCTGATCGATTCCCCCCCCCCCCAGTATCCAAAATCGGGATGCCCCTGTGTGAAACCCCCCAGGTTGCCCCGTTCACTTACCTCGCTTCCCGGTCCAACGGCGAGCCGCTATCCCTCTAGCAGGACGCGTGACCGCGCCAGGCATTTGTGAATGGCTGGCACGGGCACGCTCCCTGTTAGAGGGAAACGGGGGAAGCAGCCGCTCGTCCAATCAGTGTGCTAGGAGCCGCTGGCCTTAAACACCGTTTTAGATGGCATGACGTCAGCGGCTCCGAGCACGCCGATTGGACGAGTGGCCACGCATGCACTGTAGGGCCGAGAAAAGGTGAGTTTGTTCGGCCAATCTGGGGGGGTTTGACACAGCGGGGCACGGTGGAAAAGGACCAAAACCCAGGATAGTCAACTTTGGTTCACTTTAAGTGCAGTGGAAAAAATCCTATGTGTGCACAAGCATACTATGCATAAAATACATGAAGAGACATGAAGGAATAACCGCCCTCCAATTTTTGGGATTATTGGAAAACCCGGTAGATGATTATATTTAAAAAGATAAAAGAAATCTCACGGTTTTGGCCTCTGGAAGGTTGGGGTCGTTCTCTATGACGATCTTCTTCGCCTCTTCCAGGTTTTTCTCACGCCGCATGTTGTCCTCAGCCTGTATGAAGACAATGGAGGAGTCAGTACCAAGGACGTGGGGCATCCCATACACCAGCTCGGGTTAGGGCCACTTCTCACCTCTTTCTTCTCCTTCGCCTCGTTCTTCGCCAGTTCCCGGTTGAAAAGCTTCTTAACATTCTTCAGTTGGGATTTGGAGAGGACGTCCCATCTCTGAAAAAGGAGCGAAAAGCAGAATAGCAGATCACTGTGTGAAAGGGCAGCAGCCTGATTGCTAATGAGAGGTGCATGCTGGGAATGATGACCGGCAGCATGATGGGGGATTACCCCTGGCATTAACCTAATGAGTTAAAGGAGCACTGTCGCGAAATTGTGTAATATTAAAAATCCATATAAACACTTTAGCTAACAAGGGGAGGGGTCACTTATACACCTGAACTGAATAAAACTCCCGCCAAGCTTGTGGCTTTCTTCCCTTGGTAGGAATAAAATCCAGGGGTGACAGGTTTAGTCTATGAGGGGTGACAGAGTCTGTCACCCAAAATGTCCTCTTCCTTCCATTAAAATAAAAAACAAGCCTGGCTGGATATTTCTCGATACCAGGTGTATAAGTGACCCCTCCTCCCTCCATCCAGGATATGGATATGGAATTTTATCATTGGGCCATTTTTTTGCGATAGTGTTTTTAGTGTATTTTGACTATCCTGGGCCTTGGTCCACTTCGGTGGGGCACCCCCGATCGGGGTGCCCCGCTGTGTGAAACCCCCCCCGAAAAACTCACCTCTCCCCACGCCGACGGACAAGCCGCGGACAAGCGGGTCCTCCGCCGCCGCCTCCCGCGCGTCCCTCTTGACGCGCGCCCGCGCCGGCCATTCGCAGACGGCTGGCGCGGGCATGCCTAGAGGGGCGCGAGGGAGGCGGCGGCGGAGGAGCCGCTTGTCCTCGGCTTGTCCGGGGTTTGGGGGGGTTTCACCCCGCGGGACATCCCGATCTCGGATGTCCCGCGGGGAGGGAGGTGATCGGCCCGGGAATCTTATAGATTCCCGGGCCGATCACCCGTGGGTGTTGGTCCACTTTAAGAAAACTTCTTGAATCTGCTGTGTTCCTGGATTTGGGAGGCAGAGAGCCTGATCATTCTGAGAGTGAACGAATCGTTGCCGAGTGGACGGCCAGCTTTAGGACAAACACTTTTTTGAGATATAATTGCACATAAGTTTATATGTTATTATTTACATATATTATGCACAGCGACTATGACTGGGAATATTAGGATAGGTGAGATTCTATTGCCAGTACTATTTGCCTAGTAATAGGCATCTCAGCAATAGCGCTGTTTGTTGTTTTCTATTAATTATAATAATAATTATAATTAATCATAATTGTATTGTTTTCTATGTTTTTTAGATTTTTTTTTAACTGTATATGTATGTCTTTGTTGGCTTTGAAATTGAATACAATTCTACAATTTTGTGATAAAATATAGTGGTGCCACTTGTTTGTCCGGTTAGTATTGAGGGGTATGTGGGACCCCTCACTCTTTGTCTTTTATATAGTAATTATCTATCCGGGTGTGTGCACACCGGTGCGGTCCATTCTTTTGTTTTTTTGCGCTGTACAAAGTAGTAATTACAGACAGGGTAGAAACATACAGTACGTAAACTATTATAAGATGGTCCGACCCCCCCATGGAAGGAAGAGATCACACAGCACCATGTACTGGTAATATTAATCTGCAATGGAGTCAGACAGGAGGTGCAGTGACCTGGAAGGAAGGGATCACACTGTATCACTATTGTGTATTGCTGTGGCTATTGAGTGATACTCTACCTCGTTCTCCTTCTGGGAATCCACATAGAAGACTGGAAAGGGCTCTTTTCCTACAGCCAGCATGGCCTAAAGAGAAAACAAAGTGGTTGAGGTCTGAGCTTGCTAATAATGCCATTGGAGAGCCAAACTGATCGGCCCTATTCAGCAGGGTTTCAGTTTCAGAATGACAGATTCACCACATTCCATTACCACAAAAAGATGAAGGTTACCTTAAGAACAGTTTTAAAGGGCTTCTCCTTGCTCCCATCTCCGGTGGTGTCGTCACCTTCCTTCTCAGACACGTACATCTCTTCTGTGTAGGGGGGGAGAAAAGACACAGCGGTGATTATACAGGGGATACACCCTGGCAAAGTGGGCCAGTAACCACGCAACGCGTCAGTGTTCTCTCTGACCGGCGATTTCAGTGCAGGATGGCATGGGGCTTCTTTTGATTCCTGGGTGATGCATCATTGTTTACATTTATTATTGGCATTTCAGGCTGCCCATAGAGTCACGGTGAACGCTGTTCGTCTTTCCACTCTGCACTTTCACTCAGCCTATGTTGTTTTGCGCTTTTCTATTGCTCGTTTTGCACATGCACTCTGCACTTTTAGTGACCACGGTCCTTAGATGTACAATGTATGTACAATAAAGTCATAGGCTTACAGGCAAGGCACCGAGTGGATAAAGAGATCAGACCCTCGACGTTTCGGCTAGCAAAAGCCTCTCATGGACTACTCATTGCCTCCATTAGTACCTATGTCTCTGCTTGTACTTAACCACATGCCAAATCAGTAGAATGTATGTACAATAAGGTCATAGGCTTACAGGCAAGGTACCGAGTGGATAAAGAGATCAGACCCTCAATGTTTCGGCTAGCAAAAGCCTTTTTCGGGAGGAATGGTCACTCCTGAGAAAGGCTTTTGCTAGCCGAAACGTTGAGGGTCCATGGACTACTCATTGCCTCTATTTGTACCTATGTTTCTGCTTGTACTTAACCACATGCCATTGGGATATTTGGCAGACTGCCCCCTGTAGTGCTGGGCATTGCACCAACTTAACTTACCTAGCGGTCCATTTGTTGTTATTATGTATGTCAGCATCACCTGTATATAAGATTGTATATACACCATGCTAATTGTGATCACATATGGTATCAAGCATTCTTGTTATAATCTTTTGCACCAGCATTAAAAATCTTTCTCGAAATTTAGCAGCGAACATTGATTTATATAACATTTACTTATTATGTCATATTGTGATTAGCCCCCTTTCTTCCCTCCTGCCCTATCCCAGTCATTATATGTTATTTATCTACTGTTGAATATGTCAGTCTTGTTGTGTCATATATGTAATTTTGCACTAGGCCATTGTATCCTACTTATACAACAAATTAAGTATTTTTTGATTAAATTTTTTGAGCGTGTGCGGCCATTTCTTTGGGAATACTAGGCAGCTCCAGAGTCCCCTTGGCTCAGTCTATATTCTAAGTATGTCACACACCCCGCTTCAAGATAATCATTACATGTGGGTAGTATGGTCTGAAGAGGGCGATTTGCAGAGATGATTGGAGGAAAGAAAGCCCCTCCCAGTCCATAAATACCTGGGACCTCCCACTCATTACCCAGTTTTTCCATCTCTGCAGACGGCGAGCAAGTCAGAAGATGATGTCTCCTCCTTGCACAGGGGGATTTCAGGTAGCCGGGTTTATTCCCGGCCCGCTTTTCTCTCTATTTCCACCCGGTTATGTTTTTTATAAGTCCCAATACACATGCCTCCCAGTCTAGGCTGTATCCCGGGTGAGGGCAGAATGGCACTTTTAGTGCTCTGGAGCCATGCTCCACCGTGAGACCCTGTACCAGAGGGTAGGCGGTTATCCGGGCTGGTGACCCCGGTTTGGGATGCCCTGTCCCTTGGCCCCCCTTTCCTGATGCCCTTCTCCTGTGGTGGTGGGGATAAAATGTCGGGGGCCACCTTTTTTACCTCAGAGTTAGGATTTATTTATTGAGCATTGTTTCACTTTAACAGCGGCGCTTGCTGCTACTGGCGCCAGAGCTGAGGAGAACTTTTCTCCTCAGAAGTTGTAGTTGGGGGGTGGGGCCGGCTGTTGGCGCTGGCTTGTCCCCCTGGCTTTACTGTTTTTTGTTGCGGTGACTACCACAATGGCCGCGGCGCGGTTATTTGCGCTGGCGGTTCCATTAATCTTGTGAGGGGAGATCTCCCCTCACGCGCTGGCCACAGTGGGCGGGGCCGGGCGATTGCGCGTCGCCGCGGCCCGCACCCATTACATCCCTGGGGTCTTTGTGGTTACCGGCGCCGCGGCTGCTGTTCTTGCCATGGCGCCGGTATATGTGTGCGCTATAGTGTTTTTCTGAGGTAATTTACCTCACACATTTTGCCATTAGGGGCGCAGACCCACTGCGGAGCCCGCTTTCCGCTCTGTAAGGGGGCGGAGCTACGCATATCGTGCGCTCTGCGCTGGCCACGCCCACAGGCTCCTCTCTGCCTCTGTGAGCTGCGTGTGTGGTGGACGCCATTTACCTCACGCAGGAAGGCACAGTGAGTGGCCCTATGGGCCCCCTATATTTTTAGGTTTTAAGGGGTCTTCTTCTGGTCCTTGGGTCCCTGGGTTAAATTCCATGTTAAAATCCTCCCACTTGGGACAATTATAAGGGCATCCCGGGTTGCTTACTAGCGTAATTCCCTCGGTCATTGCGACTACATATAAGTTCACCATATGGAGGCATCCCCAGATACCGGGCTCCCCTCGGGGCAATCCCGGAAGTCCATGGGCTGTGGGGTATCCCTAACAGGGGATGACGTATTTCTATGTATACTATGTGCACAGCAGTCTATTACACGGCAGTCAGAACCCCAGACGTCTGGGTCAGCACTGCCGGCGTCATCCCCTTCCCACCCCGTCTTGGCCCGTGTCCCATGTGACGTTGTCACGGGTGGGCAGTCGCAATCTGATGTGTGTGCTAGATTGACTAATATTGAAAAATGTATTTCTTCTGCGGTTGCCAAGAAGGCTCCAGCTAAGAGAAAGCATTTGTCACCGGTCCCACCGACATTTGAATATGACGATGAGGATCGCCTGGATTGGTCAGATTACTCCCCTCTGGAGGAAGGGGAGCTATTTGACGAATCGGATTATTCGGACGACCAGCTATTCGTTGGCGCGGACTCTGAGAAGGGGTCAGGGAGTTCTTTGGATACTCCTAACGTCCTTGCTCAGATGTTTGAGGTTCTGGCTATTTCTCATCCAGAGGTTGCTCCTCATCAACAAGGGGAGTTTTATGAGGAATCCAAGCCGCGCTTGGAATTCCCTAATCAAAGGCATTTTGATAAGATTATTTCTAAGGAATGGGAGAGGCCGGCTCAGCTCCCAGGCATTCTTCAGAGTTGGGATAAAAGATATCCTTTCCCTTCGGACACGGTTAAGCGCTGGACGTCCCCCCCTGAGGTGGATGCACCAATTCTGGGGTCATCCAATTCAGCCGTTTTTGAATAACCCCGATTGCTCTTCTCTTAAAGATGGAGGGGATAAACGAATTGGCCAGATGGCTTGTCATGGTTTCGCCAGTATTGGGGCAGCCATACGGCCCTTTTTGCGCTTCATCTCTGCTGGTGGTGGCTACCAGGTCGGTGGTCAGAGACTTGTTGTCATCTTCCGGTTTGCACCCGGACAGTGACGAATTTCTGGGACTTAAACGTTGTGAGTTATTCTTGTCTTTCATGTTAGCCGCCTTGGAGAGCTTCTGCTCTGATGGTGACTATAAGGCGTTCAGTTTGGTTGCGCCAGTGGGCGGCCGACTTTGGGCCAAAAAAGTCGCTGACGTCTCTCCCATTCGTGGGGCTATGGCTTTTTGGAGAAAAATTGGATTCAGTAGCTAAGGGGGGTAAGTTACCTCAACGCAAGAAGCAACGACGTCCCTTTCGTGGGGCGGCTTCTTTCAATCATTCCTTTCGCGGATCCAGAGCAGGAAGAGGTTTCGCCTTCCCTTCCACTAGAGGAGATTCCTGGAATAGGGGCAGAGGACGTGCCCGCTCAGGATACAACTGGGGTTCATAACCCAAAACCTGCGAACAAGCCTGCTCAGCAATGAGGGGGCGCCCTCACCCGTGCGGGTGGGGGGACAGCTGCGACACTTCTCTCTGATCTGGATTCGGGAGGTTTCGGACAAATGGATCCGGGAAGTCGTGTCTTCCGGCTACAAGTTGGAGTTCGAGTCCCGTCCTCCTCCGCTTTTCTTCAGGTCTAGGGTGCCCCCGGACGCACCTGGCGCACAGGGGCTTCGGGAGGCGCTTTTCAAGTCTTCTGGAGATAGAGGTCATCTCGCCAGTGCCCCTATCAGATCAGGGTCGGGGATTTTACTCAAATCTGTTCACGGTCCCCAAAAAGGATGGCTCTATCCGGCCCATCCTGGATCTGAAGATCCTCAACAGGTTTATCAGGCTGCGAAAATTTCGCATGGAATCGCGTCGTTCAGCTATCCGCGCTCTCCGTCAGGGGGACTTCATGACGTCCATAGACGTCAAGGACGCTTTCCTCCATGTTCCGATTTTTTCCCGCGCACCAGAGATTCCTCAGGTTTGTGGTGGAAGATCGGCACTTTCAGTTTGTAGCTCTTCCTTTTGGTCTCACCACAGCTCCAAGGGTTTTTCACCAAGGTGCTCGCTGGGGTGATGGCTCTTAGAGCGCAGGGAATTCGCATAGTGCCATATCTGGACGATCTCCTCATCATGGCATCATCATTCAGCCAAGCGGAATTGGACACCAGGACGGTAATATCCACTCTGTAGAGGTTCTGCTGGGTGATCAACTATCCCAAGTCCTCCTTTTACCCGTCCAGGATAGTATCCTTTCTGGGAATGTCTCTGGATACAGATCAGGCCAGAGTGTTCCTTCTTCAATCCAAGGTTCTTTTGATTCAGGAATTGATTCGGTCGCTCATGTCCATTCCTTGTCCGACCATTCGACTAGGAATGAGACTGGTGGGGTTGATGGTGGCCTCCTTCGAGGCAGTCCCCTTTGCCCAGTTTCACACGAGGACGCTACAACTCCATCTATTGTCTGTCTGGGACAGATCTCCTCTGTCGCTGGATCAATTCTTTCTGATGTCTCCCCGGGCTCGCCGACCACTCAGGTGGTGGCTGAACTCAACCAATCTGTTGAAGGGCAGGTCTTTTCAGACTCCTCGTTGGGAGGTGGTCACCACGGATGCCATCCTCTCAGGATGGGGGGCTTCTGGAATGATCTGCAATTTCAGGGGTTGTGGGGACCCCTGGAAGCCCACGAGCCTATCGACATTCTGGAATTGAGAGCCATCAGAATGGTTCTTTTTCGTCTGACTCATCTCCTGCAGGGCTTGCCGGTCCAGGTTCGGTCGGACAATCGGACGGCGGTTGCCTACATCAATCACCAGGGAGGGACTCGCAGCAGGAGTGCCCTCAGGGAAGTGTCATTGATTCTGGACTGGGCGGAGAGCCACGTCCCGTGCATCTCGGCAGTTCACATTCCGGGAGTAGAGAACTCGGAGGCGGACTCTCTGAGTAGGTGGTCAGCCCGCAAGGGGGAGTGGCCTCTCAGTCCCAAGGTGTTTCGTTCAATTTGTCTCAGGTGGGGTTCACCGATGGTGGACCTCTTTGCCTCCCGTCACAATCACAAACTTCTGGCATCTGTGTCTCTGGCAAAGGATCCGCTAGCCTTCGCGACGGACGCCATGTCCCTGAACTGGAGGGATCTGGGGTTTCTGTATCTGTTCCCTCCGTTTCCCATGGTAGCCAGAGTAGTGCGCAAGCTGGCTCTGGAAGGAGCGTCAGCAATTCTGGCGGCTCCAAGGTGGTCAAGACGGGTTTGGTTCGCAGACGTGGTAAGGTTAGCAGAAGATCAGTTCGTTCTGCCCCTGCTGCCGGATCTGCACACACAGGGTCATCTACGTTGCCCCAATTTACCAACGCTGGCTTTGACGGCGTGGCTGCGGAAACCTCCATCTTGAAGGAGGAAGGTCTTTCTGATGCGGTTATTCACTCTTATTAGCGCTAGGAAGAGGTTTTCTTCTTTCGTTTACTATAGGACTTGGAGGTCTTATATTGATTGGTGTGAGACTAGGGCTTTCCCTTGCAGGGAATTCTCTATTTCTAGAATCCTGGAGTTCCTGCAACATGGTTTGGATCTAGGGCTCCAACTTAATACTCTGAAGGGGCAGGTGTCTGCCCTGGCGGTGTTTTTCCAAATATCTTTTGCACTTCATCCGCTGGTTAAGACCTTTTTCCAGGGGGTTACGCACGTGCGGCCCCCTAGGAAGGCTCTGATTCCGGTTTGGGATTTGAATTTGGTTCTTTCTGCTCTTCAGGGTCCTCCCTTTGAGCCCTTGCATGATATTGCCTTGTCTTCCCTTACTCAGAAGGTGGCCTTTTTGGTAGCTATCACTTCTGTTCGCCGTGTTTCTAAGTTGGCGGCTCTGTCTATTCAGGTCCCGTATTTTGAAAGACATCAGGACAAGGTGGTTTTCCGTTTTAACCCGGATTTCCTTCCTGATGGTGGTTTCTGCCTTTTCACTTAAACCAAGACATTGTTTTGCCCTCTCTGTGTCCTAATCCCAGTAACGAAAAGGAGAGGGTCCTGCATTCCCTGGATGTGGTTCGAGTTGTGAAGTACTATTTGGTGGTAACGTCTGCCTTTCGTAAGACTGATGCCTTCTTTGTGGTACCCTCTGGGCCCAAGAAAGGTTTTGGCGCCCGCTAAGTCTTCCATCAGTAAGTGGATTCGTCAGGCCATTGTCGGGGCCTTTTCTGCTAAGGGCAGAAATCCTCCCCTTCGTGTTACAGCTCATTCTACTCGTGCGGTTGGGGCTTCCTGGGCTTTTCAGCACCAGGCCTCTGTTGAGCAAGTTTGCAAGGCCGCTACCTGGTCTTCTGTTCACACTTTTTCAAAGTTTTTACAAGGGTGATGTTTGGGCCTCAGCGGATACTGTTTTTGGCCGCAAAGTTCTGCAGGCTGCAGTAGTTTAAGTTGTGCTTTATGCCTTGTTTTGGATCCCCACCCTTTATGGACACTGCTTTTGGATGTCCCACATGTAATGATTATCTTGAAGCGGGGTGTGTGACATACTTAGAATAATACCATTTTGTGAATACTCACCTTGTAAAATGGGTATTATAAGTATGTCACACACCCCGCTTCAACCCGCCCTTTTGTATTCTGGATCCATCGTTTTGTGAACCTTGCGTTGTTATGACTAATATTTGGCTCTTCCTGGTCCCTTACCTTACTGCTTTCTTTATACTGGGTAATGAGTGGGAGGTCCCAGGTATTTATGGACTGGGAGGGGCTTTCTTTCCTCCAATCATCTCTGCAAATCGCCCTCTTCAGACCATACTACCCACATGTAATGATTATCTTGAAGCGGGGTGTGTGACATACTTATAATACCCATTTTACAAGGTGAGTATTCACAGAATGGTATTATTAGTTGTGGTACTTTTTTTCCCCTGGGCTGGCTCCCCAATTACCATAGGTTGTGCATATCCCCCTTGTGTTTTCTGTATACAGGGGAAAGGGCGGCCATGCAACATTCACTCCACAGTTACCTGCAACTAAATGGATGGTGAAAAAGAAAAACACTGGACGTCTCCAGCTTTAAATCCAAGAGGGGAAAGGCTGAAGCAACTTAAAGTGGACCAACACCCAGGATTGATCCCCGATCGGGGGTGCCCCGCTGTGTCAAACCTCCCAGAAAGTCCCTAAAATCTTACCTTATCGGCGACGGATAAGCCGCTGCCTCTCGCGTGTCTCTCTTACAGGGTGCGCGCCGGCCATTCACAAACAGCCGGCGCGGGTGCGCGCCGATAAGGTAAGTTTTTAGGGGCTTTCTGCGGGGTTTCACACAGAGGGGCATCCCGATTTCGGATGACTGAGAACTGGAAAGGGAAACCTAGGGAGCATTTCTCTGGGCATCGCCCAGTATTGCAGTACAGTCCGCTGACCGAAAAACAAATCCAGTTGTACCAGGTCTCTGCGAAACTCTCATGCCTATTGTCTCGCGAGAGAATTACACTTTCGTATCGCATGAGCTCATTTACTTTCAAAATCCACATTGCCACTCGGGGGATTTCCATTTAAGAGGGATGCAGGACTTAGCCGTATTAAATAAGTGGCACAGCAGAGATTTTTTGTATATTTTCAGGGGATCCTTGGTCATGTGTAAGAGACAGGAGGCCGGGTCGTCCGGCACCTTCTCCCCCGTCACTTTACCCACGATCTCTCTGACTGAACCCCAAAAATTACTTATAGCCGGGCAGGACCAGAAGATATGTATCATGTCGCCTCTATCCCCGTTACAGCGCCAGCAGATGTCAGAGGCTTCCGACGACCACTTGCTAATTACAGTCGGGACCCTATACCACCTAGAAAGGATCTTAAAGTTACACTCTCGAATACGTGTACATCTGGAGGTTTTGTGCGGCATACTTAAAATTTCCTACACTGGTCTGGACCCCAGGTCTTCCTCCCACTTACCCAGGAAAGCGGGTCTCTCGCCCTCAGGAGGAGTAATGAGCAACTTGTATGTGTAAGACAGAGCGTGCTTGACCACCTCTGGACTGGAACAGAGGTTCTCAAAAGGGGGTAGCTTTCCTCATGCCTCCTTCAAAATTTTTAAGAGACCGGAGGAAGCTGACCAGCTGGACATTTTGCCAGTACGACCACCCCGGGAGGCCCCTCGTCTGGGCCAGCTCCCGTAAATCCGACCAATCGTCTCCCTCCCAGAGGTGGCACGCCCTGTAGGCCCCCGCCTTTATCCATGCTTTCGGGGTAGGGCCTTCTCTGCCCGGGGGGAATCGTGGGTTGCCCAAAATAGGAACCATTGGGGAGGGGCCGGGGGAGATCTCTGGGTGGTTAAAGTGTCGCTGGGCAACTCTAATGGTAACTCCCACCGTAGGGTGTTTCAGGGCAATTGGGATATCCGGGGTGTTTACCCAGGCAATCCCTGCAATAGGAGTGTCCGTGGATCCCTGCTCCAACTCTACCCACTGTTTATGTCCCCCATGCAGACACCAGTCGACAATCCTGCTGAGGTGTACTGCTGCATGATAGGTAACTGGGTCTGGAAAGCCTAGCCCGCCATTTACTTTGGATCGCGTCAAGAGCTTCGTATTCAACCTAGGCTTCTTACCACCCCAGACAAACTTAGTGAAGAGCCCTCTGACCTTCCGTAGGAAACTCTGTGGGATCTTGACCGGGAGGGCCTGCAACAGGTACAGCAACCGGGGGAGCAAATTCATTTTGGCAGCGTTACTCCGCCCAAACCAAGATAACCAACCCTTCGACCATCTCCTTGTTTCCTCTTCAAACTTCTTCAGTAGAGGCGGAAAGTTAAGGTCAAAGATTTTGGCCAGGTTGCTACCCATCTTAGTCCCCTAATATGTGATACTATCCACGGCCCATTTGAACGGAAAGGAGTCACGGATCGCATCAAATCTCTTGGCAGGGATGTTTACGTTCAAAGCTTCGGATTTTTGGTAGTTAATCCTGTATCCGGACATATCGGACACAAGATTGGGAAGAGAAACCTCAGGGCAAGACAAGCTGAAAATTAAGTCGTCGGCATATGCTGCAACTTTATACTGTTTTGAATTACTCATAAGACCTGTAATATCCGGGTTTCTACGGACTCTACATAAAAAGGGCTCCAGGGTCAATATGAAGATGAGGGGCGACAACGGGCATCCCTGCCGCGTCCCATTCGTTATCCCAAAAGGACTTGATAGTACCCCGTTAACTCGGACCGCAGCTGATGGAGCACCATAAAGACTACTTATCCATCCCAATGTGTTCGGGCCCAGACCAATATGTCTGAGTGTGGCTAGCATGAAATCCCAATTCACCCGGTCGAAGGCTTTTTCAGCGTCCGTTGCCAGTAGAAGAGTTGGGGTCCCCTTTTGTTGGGCTAGGTGTATCAAGTTCAACACCTTAATGGTGTTATCCCTGGCCTCCCTGTGCGGCATGAAACCTGCCTGATCCAGGCCCACGACGTGATGTATGTGAGGAGCTAGTCTTGAGGCCAAAATTTTTGCAAATAATTTCAGGTCCGAATTCAGTAGGGATATCGGCCTATAGCTCGAGCATTGGGCCGGGTCCTTACCCTCTTTCGGGATGACTGCTATGTGCGCTCTCAGAGTGTCTGGGGGGAGGGCCGTCCCCTCCTTGACCGAGTTAAGGGCAGCCAAGAGCTTCGGAGCAAGGTGAGGGAAGAATTTCTTGTAATACAGAATGCTAAAACCGTCGGGGCCTGGGGCCTTACCTCCCGCCGTCCCGAGTACTGCTTTATGCAGCTCAGTCAGGGTCAGAGGCTCCTCTAGGTCCTCAAGAATTTCCCTGGGTAGTCTAGGGAGTCCAGATTCCAATATATATTGCTCTATAGGCCCTCTTCCCCCCTGGCCTCTATCCTTAGGGAGGTTATAGAGCTGGTCATAAATTTTCGGAAAGCCTCCCCAATTTCATTAAATAGATGCGTGATTTGACCCCCCCGAGGTGACTATTTTGGGGATATACGTTTTAGCCTGCTCCTCCCTCAGGGCTCTTGCCAGCAATCTACCGCATTTATCCCCCGACTCATAGTAGATTCTACGGCAGTTGCTAAGCTTGGCTTTGATTTTGTCACAACATAACGTTCTGAGCTTCTCCCTTAGGGAGATTAGTGTGGGCAAACATTCTAACGCTAGGGATTTTTTATGTTTTCTCTCGACTCTCCCGATTTCTGCTATTAAATCCTGCATTTGCTTAGCTTTCTCTTTTTTAATTCTGGACCCGATCGGTATAAAAATGCCTCTAATTACGCATTTGTGCGCTTCCCATAAAGTCCCCGGGCCAACATCTGGGGAGGAATTGAGTTGGAAATAGTTTTTGATCTCTGCCTGGATTTCCTCCAAGATGTTTTGGTCCTCGAGCAAGGATGTATTTAGCCTCCAAGACCAGCTCCTCGGGATTGGGGCAGGACAGGTAACCGTCAAGGTGATAGGGGCATAGTCCGACACCGTAATACAGCCAATAGTAGCATCCGATATCCGGCACAGGGAGGCCTGGGGTACCAGGAACCAGTCAATCCTGGAGTATGACCCATGGGGGTTGGAATAAAACGAGTAAGCTCTCTCGTTAGGATGCAAAATTCTCCAGGGGTCGATCAATTTATAGAGAGAAAGCATTTTCTTCAATTTTTTCAGTCTCCTATATGGCTCATGTGGGCTTCCCCCTGAAGTGTCCAGAAGAGGGTCAGGGGCGAAGTTGAAGTCGCCACCCATTACCAGTTCCCCCTCTCTAAAAGAGGACAGGGCGCTAAGTACCGATTCCAAGAAGGCAACTTGGTTGGAGTTAGGAAGGTACACATTGGCAAACGTATAGCTACAGGAAGCGATCTTCCCTTTCAGAAAGATCCACCTCCCCTCCTCATCTGTTTTGAAATCTTCCAGTTCCCAAGGGAGGGACGCGCTTAGGAGTATACAGACTCGCGCGATCTGGAGTCCGTAGAGTAGCCATGGTATGCCCTTGTGTAATACCTGTTGCCTAGAGAGTGCGATTTCCCTATCTTGAAATGAGTTTCTTGGAGAAAGGCCACCTGAGCTCTCAGAC
This sequence comes from Gastrophryne carolinensis, assembly GCA_027917425.1. Classification (NCBI taxonomy): domain Eukaryota; kingdom Metazoa; phylum Chordata; class Amphibia; order Anura; family Microhylidae; genus Gastrophryne; species Gastrophryne carolinensis. The sequence goes on along the minus strand of CM051234.1, from coordinate 616,790,286 downwards.
CTCTAAGGTTCCTGAGGATGAGGGATCTCTTCTCATGATTGTTGAGCCCCTTGGCATTGAGGGAGACAATCTGTATCTTCGTCTCACAGGACTACTTATTTGGCCCAGAAAACAGTGAAAAATACCCAGGGCACCACCCGAAAGAAGAAGGGGTTAGGAAAGGTCTGCCTCTACTGTGGGGGGGGGGATTAAAACTGGGAAGGGGGGAAAGAGGTTGTGCGGAGGCACTCGCCTGCGCAGAGGAAGGAACAACAACTAAGTTTCCCCACAAACGGGGTGAATGCAGTCAACGTAGGGCACGTTTGCCCAGAAGACTGGCCTATTGGGGGGCGCTGCGTCCGGCAGGAGCTGGGAGGCTCAACGAGGGACCAAATCCAAGCCCTCCCTGGTCATGCTGACACTACACACTCAACCACTAGGCGGTCAGGGGGATCCACCGACAGGGCCTCGGCCGCCAACACAAAAAAGAGTTCAACAAATATAACAGAAGCAGTGTAGAACTCAGGGTAACGAAGCCCTGTTAACAAGCCAGAACAAAACCGAGAATAAACATATCACATCAATAAGTATACGTGAGAGAGCCGCTCAAAGAGGACTCAATGAGCAAGTCCGCCCTCCACAGGCGGGCCCCGGCCTCTTCCACGCCCAGACGGGTAGGTCAACGCAGGGCGGGGTCCAGGCCGTTCGCTTCTTCTGTCGTCGTTGCGTGAGGTGCCCGCTGAGTTCTCCAGTCGGGGCGGTGCGCTGTGACCACCGGTGGCCCCCTGGATGGGCCCCTTAGGCGCTCAAGGTCCCGATAGCTCCTAATTCCCCGATTCCTCCCTCTGGGCGGGCCCACCGGCGGCGGACCCCCTCCAAGGGCGAGCCAGTCAGGGATGCCAACAGGGTCACACCGCAAGAATGCAAAAAGATCTCAGAGCTCCTGGTGATTTTTCAAAAGACCCCACCATCGTTCCTTACAATTAGGTGAAACGGGAAGCCCCACCTGTATGTCGGTCCCGTGCTGGTGATGGTGTCAAGGAGGGGTCTCAGCATTTTGTGCATCTGAAGGGTCCATTTGGATAAGTCCTGCAGAATCTTGATCGGTGTCCCTTTAAAACTAAGGGGGCCCTTGTTCCATGCCTTCCTCAGAATTTCCTCTTTCAGAGAGAAAAGGTGGACCCTGCAGACTATGTCCCTGGGGAACGCCGGATCCGTGCTCTTGGGGCCTAAGGCCCTATGCGCTCTGTCCAGTTCGATGGGAGTGGAGAGCTCTCTGTCCAATACTTCATTGAAGATGGCGGTGACCACAGCCTTTATATCTTCTGCGCCTTGTGGTTCCGGGATCCCTCTAATCCGCAGGTTGTTTCTTCTGTTCCGATTCTCAAGATCGTCGAGATGTAGGTGGCAGGCATTTATCATTGCTTCTTGAGAATTACATCTAGCCTCCAGGGCCCGCAAGCGGTCGGCGTAAGAGGGTCCCTTCGCCTCCAAGGCCTGTACTCTGGTTTCAACTTCAGACACCTCTCGGCGTACTGCATGGATTTCCCTCTTGCAGCTTGCCTCGTATTTCGCTATTAGGTCTTCATTTTGGCCCCTGGAGGGGATGCCCCTCAAAAGCGAGATAGTCTCTAGGTGGATCTGACTCTCCATTGGCCTCTCTTCGGACGGGATCTCCACCTGGATATACATTCTCCAGTCTTCCGGCACTGCCGAGGCATGTTCCTTGGGTGAAGCCGCAGGCGTCATTAATGCAGGGCTGCCAGCATGGTCGGACTGACTGTTCACCGGGGAGAGACGGAGCGGGGAGACAGGCGAACCCGGCCCCGCACCCCTAATTTCCTTTGACCCAAGGTCACTCCGCCTCGCCGGTCTCTGCCTCTCCGGTCTTTGTGGTAGCATGATGGACCGGGAATCCGGGGGCTCGCTCCAAGGGACCCAGAGGGGGGAGCGGGGCACTCCTCAGCCGCTGCCCCTCCTTGGGCACATAAGCGAATCTGCCAAGGTCAGCAGCAGGGCCCAGACCAGGTCTTGTGGGGCACATCCTCCCGAGCAGGACATCATAGGTGTGGTGGGCAGCCCTCCACTCCCCAATTCGCAGCCTCTCGTCAGGTGGGGTAGCACCACTTTTGTCAGAGGGGGAGGGGCTCCGGGCATCCATTTGCACCACAGATAGAAGTGGGTCAGATAAAGCAGGTGGCATCTGTGCGTTCTCCGCCCGGGTAGCATGACTGAAGCTGGGGGCTGTGCTCCCCCCTCCCAGGGCCCGCTCCTCACTCCCGCCTTCAAGGCTGTGCTTGTGTACATTAACTGGATACTGCCCCTTTAAGGCGCCGCAGGCAGACACCGCCACTTCTCCCTCGACGGGAGTAGCGTCCGCCATCTTGCTACTCCTTTCTTCTTCCCCAACAGCGCTGCACGACGGTTCCTCCTCCCGTGCCGAGGAACTTACACCGCCGGCGGTCCCGGGCAGACCCGCAGCACACCCCGCCTCCACACCGGCATCCTCTCCTCTCTCCCCGCCGTCGCACGGCGATCCGGAGCAGGCCGGCGGGCGGGCACCGGCCGCCATCTTGGTACACCCGTCGGGCGCCACTGCATTCTTCTCCCGGCTGGCAGCGCCGGCTGCTGTTTCCTTCGGCGGTCCCACCGCATCTTCACCTCCATCTCGCAGCAGTGGCTCACCTTCCCTGCTGGAGTCTTCAAGCGATGAGGAGGATGCCGGATCCTCTCTCCCTCCACCGCGCCATCGCGCCACCTCTGCCGCCGCCATTTTGGTCATCTCGGCGACCTCTCTATTTCTCAGTTTTGCTCCCGCGGCTCGTCGGCGTCCCTCCACCGTTCCTGAGCCTTCTCTGCCGCTTCTGCTTCTTAGGCATGCTGCTTCCCAAATTCTGACCGCCAGGTACGTGGGGAAAAAAGGAACGGGAGAGCAGGAGATCCCCTACACACGTCCTTCCCAAACCATGTCGGGACACGCCCGTATGCCATGCATCTTAATGATCAGCAATACGGCTCTTGCAATCAAAGAGCGGGTGCATCCCCACTGGGGCAGGCTCCCACCCCCAGCCTATCTGAATGGCTGGCTGCAGGAGTGCGCCTCAGCCCACAGATGCTGGGCAGACACAGACAAGGGTGAGTTTTGCAGGCGACCCTCCCCCAGCGTTTCCCACATCGGTGCATGCTGATTTGGAATTCCCCAGGGGAAGGCCAGAAACTCCAGCCTTCTATATTAACGTAGACCAAAAGCCTGGATGACAAACCCTGGAATCTAAAAGACCAGGGACATCCCAAATCAGGATGCCCCGCTGTGTGAAACCCCCGGGGTCACTGGTAAACCTACCTTCTCTGCGGCTCCCACGCGTAAATATAGGCAAGCACATCCCTGGCATCTGCGACAGATACGCTGGGGGGATGAGCACGCCACAAACCACAGGGAGATCAAGGATTTCGCCGATCTACCTTCAATATACCGGAGCCAGAGCCATTTTCCAGGCTGACATAAGGTGCTCATTGGACAAGCACCTGCGCATGCAACGGAGGACCGGGGAAAGGTTTTGGGGTGAACTTAGGGGCTTCATACAGCGGAGCACCCCAAATCTGGATAGCCTCATGAAAGAACCAAAACCTGGGATAGTAAAAATCCTGAGTTTTAATCCACTTATTGTCCAGACAGTAAAATTAAAGTGGAACAGAACCCGAGAATTTGACATTCCCCTGGGGTATCCTGAATCGGGATGCCCTGCTGTGTGAAACCCTCACTTGCCCATAAAAATTCACATGTCCAGACTCCAAAGGCGCATGTGCGGGCTCTTGTCCAATGTGTGTCTGCAGTGACTTTGTCATTCAGCAGAGGGCGCTCATTGACATCAATGGGGGGTGCTGCATCCCCGGCCGTGCGTGCACTCCTGTCTGTATCATGCACGATGCCATGGATGCAGCAGCACGTGCGCTCCCTTGTAACCAACGAGAGCCGTCTGCCAAATGCCATAACCACAGCAGACGGCTATCACTGGACGAGAGCCCGTGCATTCGCTGTTGGAGCCTGGAAAGGTTAATGCTCAATGGCGAACTGGGGGGGGGGGGGGGGGGTTACACAGCAGGGCATCCCAAAATCTTACCTGAACTGCAGATTGATTCCTGCAACGTTCAGGAGTTTGACAGAAAATCAGTGGGTGCCATTGGGCTTGCTATGCGACCAGTGCAGATAATGGGTTTCTCTATGGCCGATGTTCCTTACACACCCACAGCTTGTCGTATAGATAAACTACCCAGACACTACGTGAAGATGTGGGGAACAGAGACATGTACCATTCCCTGAAAGGTCTGGTCAAGCCCATACGTGTGAAACCCTCCAGCTCGCTGCGTTCACATACGATCGCGTGTGGACCGACAGTGGCATCGACCCCACTGCTGCACACTCGTGCAAGGCTCGTGTGCAAGGCTCGTGTGCAAGGCTCGTGTGCAAGGCTCGTGTGCAAGGCTCGTGTGCAAGGCTCGTGTGCAAGGCTCGTGTGCATGGCTGGCTCGTGTGAATGGCTTATGTGAATGGCTTATGTGAATGGCTTATGTGAATGGCTTATGTGAATGGCTTATGTGAATGGCTTATGTGAATGGCTTATGTGAATGGCTTATGTGAATGGCTTATGTGAATGGCTTATGTGAATGGCTTATGTGAATGGCTGGCAAGGTAGGCACCAGCTGCGGGGGGAGCGGCCAATGCATGGCTAGCTTTCATTCAGTTTTCCTATAGGCCTGGCTAAGGAATTTGATTGGAGGAGAGTCTGAGCATGCTCCGTGGGATCGCCAGTGAGGTAAGCAAACAAGGCAAACAGGGGGTTTCAAGCAACAGGGACATGGATGCCGGGATTCTTGGGTTGTGCGTTTGCATCAGCACATCCTGGGGTTATGGTGCGTGTGCTAGTTAATAAATAATCAGGCTCCTTGGCACAGGTATAAAGGTCTGTACACACACACACACATCGATTGACCAAAAAAAAAAAAAAAAAAGAGGATTTTCACTCTGCTGGAATCGTTCCTCTCAGACGGGGCATCCCAAATCAGGTGTATCCCCCCCCAGGTCACTGTAAAATCTCGCCTTCCTGTCAGCGGCTGAGCAGCTGGAGGAAGCAATGCGGGGTCTGGAGTGCTGGCGGCCGCATCTCAGTCTCTAGCGGTGGCCTCCCAATCAGTAAGGCTTGACGCACAGCTAGAGGTGAGCTGGGATGCGGCTGGCCTGAGGGCTCCAGGAGCAGGTAACTGAAGCAGGGGATCTGGAGGGGGTTTCACACAGGGGGGCATCCCAATTCGGAGTCTTTTAGACTCCAGGGCCTACATTGTTCTTCTTCAAGGTAGAACAAAACCCACCCTAAACAATTTCAGGGCCTGCTATTGGCTTTTCCCCGGGGCATCCCGAATCACTGGCAGCGTGCATGCACTCCCGGCCAAGCCATTCAGATAGGCTGGGGTGTGAGCGCATGCAGCCATTGAAGTCTGTGATAGCCATTTACCGAAGGATGTAAACACAGCAAATGGCTAGAACGGGTCCAAAGGCCGGCAACAAAAATGGTGGAAGGACTTAAACTTAAAACTTATCAGGAGAGACTTAAAGAACTTAATCTGTACAGTCTGGAGGAAAGAAGGGAGAGGGGGGACATGATTGAGACCTTTATATATGTGAAAGGATTGAATAAGGTTCAGGAGGGAAGTGTTTTTAAGAAGAAACTTAATGATAGAACAAGGGGGCACAACCTGAAGCTAGTCGGGGGAAGATCAGGAGCAATGTTAGAAAATATTATGTTACAGAAAGAGTAGTAGATGCTTGGAACAAACTTCCAGCAGAGGTAGATGAAAAATCAACAGTCACTGAATTTAAACCTGCCTGGGATAAGCACACATCTATCCTAAGATAAAGAGAACATACAGTATACACATAAGGGCAGAGACTAGATGGAGCGTATGGTCTCCTTCTACCGTCACCCTTCTATGTTTCTATGACTGGCGGCGTGCTCGCGCATACACAGTGGGAGCAGGGAAGAGGTGAGTGAATAGTGGCGTTCTTGGGGGTTTCACACAGCGGGACATCCCAATTCAGCATGCACCGGGGGGCTGGAACAAAAACCGTGAAAGTCAAATCCCTGGGTTTTGTTCTGCTTTAAAGCGCCACTATAGTCAAGTGACCATTTCCTAATTCATGGTGTTTGGCACCAAATGGCAGTTAATCAGGTGACCGACAGAAACCATTCACATTTGATGCGGAAACCAAGTGGGAAATCTAGATTGGTCATCAGAAGTCACATGATTCCCAGCCACTGGTGAATGGCAGGTTAGTAGTATGGGGTGCAGGGCTGGCTCTAGGTTTATGCGGGTCCTTGGCCAATAGTCTCAGTGGGCCCCTTGCAGTGCGCTATGACACTCTATACATGGTGATAAAGCTGCATATATGGTGAATACTGCCAAACAGTATGAAGTAAGAAAAAATACAAGGAATGAAATATAGAAATAATGACTGAAAGAAAGAGAAGTAAAGAACGAAAGATTAGCAGGAATGCCCGGGAAAAGAAATGAAAGCAGCAAAGAGAGCGAAAAAGTGGAAAATAAAAAAAAATAAATAAATGAAAATGAATAAGATGACAGAATGAATGAAAGAAACAAAGAGAATGAATAAATGATTAACAGAAACAAAGAAAGAATGACTGACAGAAACTAAAGAAGGATAATATAAATAACAGAAAAAAACAGGAAAGAGATAGGAAATGGGAGGAAGAAAAAAAAGGAGATACAAAGAATGACTGACAGAGAAAAAGAACAGGAATAACAGAAAAAGGAAAGAAGAAAAAGAATGGCAGAACAAATAGACGAAGGAAAGAAACAAAGAAAAGATGGAAGGAAAGAAGAAAAAATGAATAGAAGGAAAAAGTTAGAAAGGGAATGGCAAAAAGAACAGACAAAAGCTAGAAAGAAAAGAATAGAAGGAAAAAGAAAGAAAGAAAGAAAGAAAGAAAGAGAGAAAGAAAGAACAGATGAAAGCTAGAATGAAAGAATAGAAGGAGAAAGAAAGAAAGAAAGAAAGAAAGAAAAAGAAAATGGCAGAAAGAACAGATGAAAGCTAGGCTAGAAGGAAAAGAATAGAAGGAAAGAAACAAATAACAGAAGGAGTGACAGAAAGAAAAAGTCTCTCCCAATGGCCAACCTGCCCCTGGCTGACAGCCCTTCTTCTTGGTTACTGCACAATAAATAACAGAAAAAAACAGGAAAGAGATAGGAAATGGGAGGAAGAAAAAAAAAAACGATACAAAGAAAGAAGGACTGACAGAGAAAAAGAAAAGGAATAACAGAAAAAGGAAAGAAGAAAGAAAAAGAATGGCAGAACAAATAGACGAAGGAAAGAAACAAAGAAAAGATGGAAGGAAAGAAGAAAAAAAAAAAAAAAAAAAAAAAAGAATAGAAGGAAAAAGTTAGAAAGGGAATGGCAAAAAGAACAGACAAAAGCTAGAAAGAAAAGAATAGAGGGAAAAAGAAAGAAAGAAAGAAAATGGCAGAAAGAACAGATGAAAGCTAGAATGAAAGAATAGAAGGAGAAAGAAAGAAAGAAAGAAAGAGGCAGAAAGAACAGATGAAAGCTAGAAGGAAAGAAACAAATAACAGAAGGAGTGACAGAAAGAAAAAGTCTCTCCCAATGGCCAACCTGCCCCTGGCTGACAGCCCTTCTTCCTGCGTCCTGCATAAGGGCTGCCCAGGGTAGAGGGAATGGTGGGCCCTACCAAGGTGCAGGGGCCCCGGCAGCTGTCCTGGTAAGCCTGGAGCTGACGCTTGCCCTGATGTGGGTGCATGTGTGGGCAAAAGGATAACATTAGGAGGCATTTGGAGGAAAAGCGAGGGTTAGTGGTATGGGGCAGTTAAAGAGGACGATAACCCAAGCCGATCGTCTCGGGAATCTGAAAGATTTCCTCCCCCCAGGCATCCAAAATCGGGATGCCCTGCTGTGTGAAACCCCCGAGGTCATCCCATACACTTACCTTGTTTACCTGTCCAACAACGCATGCGGCCGCGCTGGCCATTCACAAATGTCTGGCGCTCCCTGTTAGAGGGAAGAGGGGGATGCGGCCGCTGGCGCGCTCAGAGCCGCTGGCCTTAGATGAAGGCTTAGACGACGTTACGTCAGCTGAACGCGCTGATTGAACGAGCGGCCGCACATGCGCCCTAGGACTGGGAAGGAGGTGAGTTCGCATCTGCGATCTGGGGGGTTTCACACAGCGGGGCATCCCCGATCGGGGTGCCCAGGGGGGGAAAGCGCCAAAACTCGGGATAGGCAAAATCCTGGGTTTTGGTCCACTTTAATGAAGCATGGGGGGTTATTTAGGGGCAGGGTCACTGCTATGGGGCGGATAGAGGGGCATTAGTGCTAGAAGATACTGTGGGGTCTGAATTGGGGTGTCATATTTGGGGCTTTGGGCAAAAAGTACACCGCTACAGCCTAGGTTGGTGCTATAGTTCGGCACATGTTGAAGGCCAGAAGCATATGGGCAGCCATATGTCACACTAAGGGGCAGCTTCCTCCCCCCTCATTAGCATAGCGCCCCAAAGAATAGGAATGAGTCAGAGAAGGGTGAGACACCCCAGATCCCCCTCTCACCGATCCGGAGCTGAGCGGTGCCCTCACTGATCGCCTCCATCGCTCACACACACACACACTGCCTGACAGCCCGGTTGCATCAGATAGACTTCCTTTCATTTAGTGCGCAAGCGCAGTCAGGACTCGCCCTTGTGACGTCACTCCCCAGTGCTCGATTGCGGCTCTTGCATTCCAGTTGCTTCAGCTGCCCGGCGTGTGGAGAACCTGTCGCCAGGACGGTGCCGTTCCGCCATTTTGTTGGAAGGATTAGATGAGGTTGCCGCGTTTGCCCCATCAACGTTCAGATTTTGAATGACCCTGACCCTCTTTATAATCCATGATGTCCTGATTTGTTCCTTTTTTATTTTCTTTAACTTCATTTACTTAATGTTGGAGTTTGTGTTTTTTTTTACAATTTTCATTTAAATTAATTAATCATCATTAAATTAATTAATTTAATTAATTCATTTCATTTATTGATCTGATGTAATGAATTTATTTAGGGGCTTTGAATGCTTTTTAAACCGTACCTTCAATATCATTTAATGAAAAGCCCAAATTCTTTAAAAGATTCCTCAGCATTTAAAATAATATATTTTAAGTTTTAAGTCGCTTACTTATTCTTTTCTCGAATGGGCTGCAACTCTGTTCAGGACTCTAGGATATGGGCATCTTGCCCAAGAAGCATCACAAACTGAGGAGAGCAGGATAAAGTGCAGGGGGGAGGTGGGAGTTATAGCTGTACTTTGCATAGACAGCGCAGAGCTGGGGTCAGAAAAAGGACAGCAATCCCAGAATGCAGAGCGGCACTGTCGGAAGACTCGTTCTGTCTGCAGGCTGCCTGAGACTCCATAGGCTTCTTGGATGTGTAAATGCTCATAAAATGCAGTAGATGCCGATATGATGATTAGTATGATGGTGAGTAGAGGAAACGTATAATATAGGCTCTTATTCGGGGTAAAAGCCCGGTTTAATGTCATGTATATATTTTGTTTTATTAATCTGATCTAATGAATTTATTTATGGGCTTTTAATGTTTTTTAAGAGGAAAATTAGCTACCGTATCAATGTGTGTTCTCTAATTCGTTTTAGTTGTGACATTTAAATGCTTTTTTTTAAAGTGGGCCTTTGGGCTGCCTGGACTGGTTGATTAACTCTGACGGGGGGATCCCAATTTCCCACAAACACTTACCTTCTTCATACCTCCCATTTGGAGGAACTGTCCCTTTTTTGAGCCCTTGTCCCTCTTTGTTCTCATTCTCTTTGAGGTGTAACATGCAGATCTGCATCAATAAATTATTAATTTGCCTATTCAAACCTAGAGCAGCTTCAGAGGTCAGTATCCCGGGATTTTTGCATTGCGGAGCATCCCAAAAGTCAGTTACAGAATAAATAACTCACAGCAACAGAACAGTACAGGCAAACGTACCTTGATAATCTTGGATCACTGTTATAGTCCTTCAGATCCATCCACGTCTCTAGCCATCCATCCCCCCTTTACTCCCAGCTCCCCCATCATCCTCTCCTACCAGCTCATCCCATCCATCCGTCTCACCTCAATTCTGCCCATCTATCTGCTCTTCCTTGCTCTAGGTTTCCAACCCTCCCATTCATCTGTCCCTCTTCTGTTCCTCCCAGCTCCTCCCATTCATCTGTCCCTCTCCTGCTTCTCCCAGCTCCTCCTATTCATCCATCCCTCTCCTGCTCCTCCCAGCTCCTTTCATTCATCCGTCCCTCTCCTGCTTCTCCCAGCTCCTCCCATTCATCCGTCCCTCTCCTGCTCCTCCCATTCATCCGTCCCTCTCCTGCTCCTCCCATTCATCTGTCCCTCTCCTGCTTCTCCCAGCACCACCCATTCATTCGTCTCCTTTCCACCCAGCTCCTCCAATTCGTCCGTCCCTCTCCTTCTTCTCCCAGCTCCTCCAATTCGTCCGTCCCTCTCCTGCTCCTCCTATTCATCCATCCCTCTCCTGCTCCTCCTATTCATCCATCCCTCTCCTGCTTCTCCCAGCTCCTCCTATTCATCCATCCCTCTCCTGCTCCTCCCATTCATCCATCCCTCTCCTGCTCCTCCCATTCATCCATCCCTCTCCTGCTTCTCCCATTCATCCATCCCTCTCCTGCTCCTCCTATTCATTCATCCCTCTCCAGCTCCTCCTATTCATCCATCCCTCTCCTGCTCCTCCTATTCATCCATCCCTCTCCTGCTCCTCCTATTCATCCATCCCTCTCCTGCTCCTCCTATTCATCCATCCCTCACCTGCTCCTCCTATTCATCCATCCCTCTCCTGCTTCTCCCAGCTCCTCCTATTCATCCATCCCTCTCCTGCTCCTCCCATTCATCCATCCCTCTCCTGCTTCTCCCATTCATCCATCCCTCTCCTGCTCCTCCTATTCATCCATCCCTCTCCTGCTCCTCCTATTCATCCATCCCTCTCCTGCTCCTCCCATTCATCCATCCCTCTCCTGCTCCTCCTATTCATCCATCCCTCTCCTGCTCCTCCTATTCATCCATCCCTCTCCTGCTCCTCCTATTCATCCATCCCTCTCCTGCTCCTCCCATTCATCCATCCCTCTCCTGATCCTCCTATTCATCCATCCCTCTCCTGCTCCTCCTATTCATCCAACCCTCTCCTGCTTCTCCCAGCTCCTCCCATTCATCCATCCCTCTCCTGCTTCTCTCAGCTCCTCCTATTTATCCGTCCCTCTCCTGCTCCTCCCACCTCCTTTCATTCATCCATCCCTCTCCTGCTTCTCCCAGATCCTCCCATTCGTCCGTCCCTCTCCTGCTTCTCCCAGCTCCTCCTATTCATCCATCCCTCTCCTGCTCCTCCCATTCATCCATCCCTCTCCTGCTTCTCCCAGCTCCACCTATTCATCCGTCCCTCTCCTGGTCCTTCCCAGCTCCTCCCATTCATCCATCCCTCTCCTGCTTCTCCCAGCTCCCCCTATTCATCCGTCCCTCTCCTGCTTCTCCCAGCTCCTCCTATTCATCCATCCCTCTCCTGCTCCTCCCAGCTCCTCCCATTCATCCGTCCCTCTACTGCTTCTCCCAGCTCCTCCCATTCATCCGTCCCTCTCCTGCTCCTCCCATTCATCTGTCCCTCTCCTGCTTCTCCCAGCACCACCCATTCATTCGTCTCTCTCCTTTCCACCCAGCTCCTCCAATTCGTCCGTCCCTCTCCTTCTTCTCCCAGCTCCTCCAATTTGTCCGTCCCTCTCCTGCTTCTCCCAGCTCTTCCAATTCGTCCGTCCCTCTCCTGCTCCTCCTATTCATCCATCCCTCTCCTGCTCCTCCTATTCATCCATCCCTCTCCTGCTCCTCCTATTCATCCATCCCTCTCCTGCTTCTCCCAGCTCCTCCTATTCATCCATCCCTCTCCTGCTCCTCCCATTCATCCATCCCTCTCCTGCTCCTCCTATTCATCCATCCCTCTCCTGCTCCTCCTATTCATCCATCCCTCTCCTGCTCCTCCTATTCATCCATCCCTCTCCTGCTCCTCCCATTCATCCATCCCTCTCCTGCTCCTCCTATTCATCCATCCCTCTCCTGCTCCTCCTATTCATCCAACCCTCTCCTGCTTCTCCCAGCTCCTTCTATTCATCCATCCCTCTCCTGCTCCTCCCATTCATCCATCCCTCTCCTGCTTCTCTCAGCTCCTCCTATTTATCCGTCCCTCTCCTGCTCCTCCCACCTCCTTTCATTCATCCATCCCTCTCCTGCTTCTCCCAGATCCTCCCATTCGTCCGTCCCTCTCCTGCTTCTCCCAGCTCCTCCTATTCATCCATCCCTCTCCTGCTCCTCCCATTCATCCATCCCTCTCCTGCTTCTCCCAGCTCCACCTATTCATCCATCCCTCTCCTGCTCCTCCCATTCATCCATCCCTCTCCTGCTTCTCCCAGCTCCACCTATTCATCCATCCCTCTCCTGCTCCTCCCATTCATCCATCCCTCTCCTGCTTCTCCCAGCTCCGCCTATTCATCCGTCCCTCTCCTGCTTCTCCCAGCTCCTCCTATTCATCCATCCCTCTCTTGCTCCTCCCAGCTCCTTTCATTCATCCGTCCCTCTCCTGCTTCTCCCAGCTCCTCCCATTCATCCGTCCCTCTCCTGCTCCTCCCATTCATCTGTCCCTCTCCTGCTTCTCCCAGCACCACCCATTCATTCGTATCTCTCCTTTCCACCCAGCTCCTCCAATTCGTCCGTCCCTCTCCTTCTTCTCCCAGCTCCTCCCATTCACCCGTCCCTCTGCTGCTTCTCCCAGCTCCTCCCATTCATCCGTACCCCTCCTGATCCTCCCATTCATCCATCCCTCTCCTGTTCCTCCCAGCTCCTCCTATTCATCTGTCCCTCTCCTGCTCCTCCTAGGTCCTCCCATCCATCCCTCTCCCCTCTGTTCTGCCCAGCGAATCAGATTTGGTCCCCCAGAAGCCTATTCTGAATTAACATGACTGTGAGATCCGTGCCTTCAGCCACCACAGCCCATGCATGCACTGCAGGATCGCTGGGTCAGTGAGTGTACAGCAGCTCGAACTGGGAGATTTCACCCCCCCAAAATGGGACGTCCCAGAGAGACGGAATCCAGGGCCAAACAAAATGGGTTTTGGTCCGATTCAAGCATTGCACGCTCAGCGGCCTCTTTCTGTACACTAGAGAAAGCAGGGGTGTAGCTGGGGCTGGCGGGGGGGGGGGGGGGCATGTGCCCTGAGTGCAGCAGGTCAGGGGGTGCCAAAGGGGGGCACCTTTTCAAATATTTGCCCCGGGGGCCAGAAAGCCTATCTACTCCTCTGCCCGGCAGTCACATACGCTGGGGTGGCTTTTTCTTTCCTGACCCATGTGACTGCCAACAGCCAATCGTGGGAGTGCATTTCGCAGATTGCTCTAGCAATCTGGATGCCCCCCCCTCAAGCCCATTACGTAGAAAATGGGTGTGGGACCACTTTAAATGTATTTGGAATTGATGTGAGGGGTTTATGAGGAGTAATATTAGTGGTTGTTATTGTGACTGGGATCAAACAGTTAACATATCTCCCAAGTGCCCCTGATTTGGAGGGACTGTCCCTCTTTTGAGTCTGTGTCTCCCTGCCCCTGGTTGTTCTCATTTGTCCCTCTTTGAGGTGTAACATGCAGATCTGCAGCAATATATGATTCATTTTCCTATTCACAGTGTTTCTATTGTTGTTACACCCTCCTATCTCATATCCATCAATCAATGAGGGGGTGTGGCCTAATTTAATAAATGCCCCACTTTCCCACCCTGAAAAGTTGGTAGGTATGCTGTTAAAATCTTTATTATGCGATTCTGAATTTCAAAATTCGAAACCATTGCATTTTATCGAGGCCACGTTCCTCAAAAGTTGGAGCACGCCTGGTCTAGCCTGTTTTTCTTGGTCTGTACGTGCCATGTAAATACTTTCTTTTTTTACCCTTTTCTTCATAATATACAACATATACTTATATACTGTAAAATCTGCTATGATTGCTGTCCACAAGGCAGACAGACTGGCCATCTGGAACACAGGGAAAATTCCTGGTGGGCCACACACCACCAGGGCCAGCCAGGCTAAATGCATTCTGTGTTGGTCTCTGTGTTCTGGCAACTTAGTAAAATGAAGGGTAAACCTGGGCTGCTTAGTGTCAATAAAGAGTACCCCCAAATATGTAGCTGCCATTTGTGTATGGCCAATGATGGATGGGTGAACAAACACTAGGCAGGGGACAGGACAAGCTGCAGGCCGGTGTGGTAAAATCCCAGGCTGATTTTAAACCCCAGTCCATCCCTGTAAACAGTGGCGTGCTGAAAGAGAGACATCAGACCTAGTGGACTGGCCATAGGGAGACCCAGAATAATGCCCAGTGGGTTGTACTGCTTTAGGACCAGTTGGGCTGTTGCTTTTAAAACCCACATTTAATCCCTGACTTCTTAGTCTCCCTTTTAGCCCCCTGTACCCAGCCCCACTGTACCTACAAGCCAAGGAACCCCTGTCCCCAATGCTATAGCCCCAGCATTGTGGTTGGGGGGGGGGGGGCTTCATCAGGGATGTCTCGGGCCAGCAAGGGTCTAGTAAAATCCATGATTTTCAGGCCCAGTCTGCCACTGCCCCCCCCATCGGCCCCTACTTACCTTTTGGATGTTGCCATGCCTGCTGCGGCAACTTTCGGCTGCTTCAGGGCCCGATCCTCACCCCGTCGCCTGCTTAGCAGGTGCTGGTTTACAAGTACGGCTTTAGATCGGGGATTGCGCACAGTGCCTGATGGGATGCAAGATGGCACCACCCATTGGGAGGTCGCCCAGAATCCAAGGGACCCAGAATATCCCCTGAAGAGGTGAGTAAACACTCCCTAATTGTGAAACCGGGGGGGGGGGGGGGACATTCCGGTGAGGTTTGTGGAAGGTTTTAACGTCCCCCGATCTTTCTCTTTAAAGCGGGTCAAAACCCATGTGGCTGGGCCTTGGAATCTAAAAGATTCCTGTGCCAGCCACTAGCCTACCCTTGGGGCATCCTTTTCCGGATGCCCCTCTGTGTGAAACTCCCAGGGCACCAGTGATCTTACCTGATCCGACGGGTCCCGCAACGAGATTCCGCTGATGGTTGCATCCCTGGCTTCCCTGCGGGCAAGTGCGCTCCCATGCCCAACTTTTCTGAATGGCTGGGCACAAACGCGCGCATGTCTGAACAACATGTCGGGGATGTGGCCAGCTAGCCAGCTCTTGAACCTGATAGATGGGACACTACCTGGCACTATCACAGGCGCTCTGGATTTTTGATAAATACACCTTTTTTACTGGGACCTGACATTTACCTGACACTCATCCGGCACTACCTGGCACTACGTGGCCTTAGCATTTCTTAAACAAAAACCTAGGGCCTTATTCATGAAGGGATAGCGACAGGTAGTGGCTATTTAGCGGCAGGTATCGGCATGAGAACGCCGGCCACAGCACACAATTCCACATTTATGAAGCCAAATCTGTAGAGCGACTGGAACAACGCCATGTAGCATACGATTCAGGCTCAGTGTACAGCGCTGGCGTTCCTGGTGCTCTCCCATACATTTCTATGGAAGATCCTTAAATCCCTTTCCTTGTCCCCCCTTTTTTTTTTTTTTATTAAGCAAACTTTCAGACATGAATTCTGCCACTAAAAAACCTGTTTTTGTAAGTTGTCATTTTTTTAGCTACATTTTTTAAAATGTCTCTATTTGTCTGTAACTGAAGTGGTAATGTCACACCTCACCAACAATGTTAATCCATGTGTTTTCGCTTGATTAATGCTTTTCCCGTGTCTAAAAATTAACTTTAATCACACAACGTCTGGAGCTATGTCCTCCAGCCACACAATCTACACCGCCTGCGTTCGCTCACTGTCAAATTTTGACGAATACGTTAGGATTCGCTGAGATTTGGTCGCATTGAGCAGTCGCTGTCGTTCGCAGCATGCAGCGCTCTACAGTTGTTAAATATGGTTTTTGCGTGTGTGCCTATAGTGCCGAACATTGGTATGCGTACGCATTGTAAAAGTTGCGTTTCATAGCGGGATAATTGGCGTTTCTTTGCGTTTTTATTTTGCGAGGAGGGTCAAAGGTTTTGCTTTCACTTTTGTTTTGTGTACTTCCGGTTTTACAC
The DNA here is from genome assembly GCA_027917425.1 of Gastrophryne carolinensis. Classification (NCBI taxonomy): domain Eukaryota; kingdom Metazoa; phylum Chordata; class Amphibia; order Anura; family Microhylidae; genus Gastrophryne; species Gastrophryne carolinensis. Next base: position 616,774,068 of record CM051234.1, on the reverse strand, counting down.
CTACGAGGATCCACCATGAGGCCAAGAAGACCTGCCAGACAGCTCCCCAGCTCCTCCTCCGATTCTGACAACCCCCCCCTGCCCTTTCTAGCCTCCCCTGCCCCCCCGACTCCCCAAAGAAGACCAGGAAGAGGGTGGATCCTCGGGTAAATGGTCGTGAAAGTAAATTTTGTTTTGTTTTGTTTTTGCTTCTAGCTGCTAAAGCTAAATCTCTTATGTATTTTGATTTTAAAGTGTGTTAGTATGTTGAGGGCAACCTTTTTTTTTTTTTTTAATTTACATTATTATTGTATTTTTGCCTATTGGAATACGACTATGCCCTGAGTGCCAAGAGCAGCATAGTGATGGAGGTGCAAGCCACAGTGTCCTGGCGCTTCAATAAAGAGCTGAGCTAAAGGTCCATAGTCCAGAAATGGTCAGACTTTAAGCGCCGGGACAATGGGGACGTATAACGGCTCTATGATGCCTACACATCTGGTAAGTGAAACCTGACTAAATCCTTGTATTTTCTATAATGTGTGCAGAATAATGTATTTGAGTGTGATTTGTGAATTTTTGCCTTTTGTTTCCTCTCCACAGATAAGCGTCCTCCCCTGGGGAAACACGAGTGTTGGACTCGGATGAGTCTGCGGGGGAGGGTCCCTCTCATAGATCCCATCTTGAGGATCCAGGGGAGGAAGGAGATGACGCCCCAGTGAAGCGTGCTGCTGGGGTGAGGGCAGTATGGAGCCTCAGCTCCTCACAATTGGACTCAGCTGAGTCCCAAACCCCCTGTGGCCATTCTCAAGTGGGGAGTCCCAGTGGGGAAGAGGCAAGGGACTCCACCACACTCCCTCAAGGATCAGGGAGTGAGAGTGAGGAGGGTGGCCCATCGGGTTTAGGCTCTGCTGGGCCCATTGTGAGGAGTGGAGGCTCCACGCCTCCACCTCATAGCCCTCCCTGGGATACCAGCAGCAGCTCATCCCCTGGTGAGTGCATTTCTTATTGTGTTTTTTTTAGTCCCATTGTTACCTTGTTGTTACTTATATATTCCTTTCTACCTATAACTGTTTTACAGGGCATCATAGAGCCGGAACCTCCACCAGCTATGCTGCAGATCAGGCACTCAGGCATAGTCGTGGTAAGTTATTTGTAAGAATATACTAAATTATTTAGCAAATTTATATCTTTAAATCTAAAACATGTATTAGGCCCAAATACATTATATGGTATTGAGGGGGCCTTGTGGACTATTTCACAGTAGCTGCTCAACTCTTGTACCCCTAAATACTATTCTAATGTGTCAAACCATGTGTTAGACATTGGTTTAGGAAATAAGCTATTACATGTGCTAACATCTAAAAACAATGATTTTGTTGATATTTATCGTAAAAAAACAGGTGGATGCCGATTAACAACATCCAAAATTAAGATCTTATGAATGTTTCTGTTGTGTTTTGTACCAAACAGATGTTTCCACACAGACAGACGCGGTCGTTATACTCCCCACCCCAGCTCCAGGAACCCCCAGCCACAGCTGCGATGGTGAGTACACTAAAATTTCCAATACACATACCATACCTAACACAAATATGTCTGTCTCCATGACCAGATATAAAGGTTAGTGACAGTCTGGGGTTTCTTATCAGATATGCTGATACTATATTTGCAAGCCACATTCATAATTGCATGTATGCATGCTAGTTTGTTGGCTCGGCTTAGGTTGTTAAAATACATTAAACAGGCAGCCGGTGATTCTGTGGGCTAATTATAATAATACTTCTATTGTATATTCTAAAACTATAATTGTAAATAGGTCAAGGATTGTTCCATAAAAATGGACATGAGTAATTGAGCTATACAGGATGTACAGTCTTCCACTGCTTAAGTAGCCCTTATTTAGTTATTTAAGGTAATTTATAAAGTGAGACTAGGGTGGATAATATAGAATGGTAGGCCAGAAATTAAGCTAATATTTAAGGGATAAAATAGTTTGAAGCAAGATTATTTAATCCTTAATTTTTTCCCCTCTCATAGGTATCTAAGAATTTTTTGGAAGTGCAAAAATTAATTACATTTCTTTCTCCCTACAGCTTGCAATATTGAGCATCGCAGACTGTGGCAGTATGTAAGGGAGCAGATTGATGCTGCTGGGGAAGAAAAAAAAGTCATAGGGTGGGGGGGATTAGGATGGCCTTGGGTTCTGCCCATGTTGGGCCTATTTTTTAAAAAAAATAAATTTTTTTTCTAGTTTTGCTAAATTTTGTTGTCAGAGTTTCATTATATCAACACACACACACACGTAAAAAATAATCTTATATTGCCTATGTGAGCATTGACAAAATAAAATTATTATAAATTTCAGCATTAGAACACATTAAAACACCCAGACACTATTAGATTTGGGTGAGCGAATGTACAGTGGCTTTATAGCGACTAAGAAACATCATATTCAACACTGGCGGCCAGGTTAATATAGCGACTGAGGAGCTCTGTAATAGCGCCTGATGGCTGATCGGAGCACCCACTAGCGGGCGCTCATAGCGTTGCTATACAGACGCTCAGCTGTGGCTACCTGCCGCTAGTAATGAATCAGCCCGCTAATTAACTAGTGAGGAAACAATGGTATCCAGAAGAAACCTGTATACTGTACACGTGGCGAGAGCACATAAATGTCACACAGACAAAGTTTTAAAATGTCATATTTAAAAGTTATTCAGACTCTGTGTTCTAGGTAAGTCTAGCTCCCTACCCTTTACCCAGACTCCAGTGTGGGCCAGGAATCAATCTTAGAGAAAATCATTCAAAAGGAGCTTCCAGTTGCTACTAATTCCCCTCAGAGGATATATATGTCTCCATAATTGTATTAACTATACATATCCATACATAAAATTACATTTTATTCTCATATAATTATTAAAAGCATCCTCACAAGCAGCAATGTGAAAACAGTGACAGGTGCTTTTTTTTTTTATATAAAACCATCCATAAACTTCACATGTTGCAAGGATCACATGTAACAATAAGGCAGAACCTCAAAAACCTGACATGAAGGGAGTTTTCATTTAAGGCTACACTTGTATCTCTCAGATTTTATTACTTCAGTCACAGTCAAGCTAAATATATGATGCAATAAAAACTCACCACATATCATGGTATCACAATAAAAATAAAAATAAAAGTAGAAAAAAAAGAAAGTTGGCTGGATTGCCAATAAAATCTGGCTATTGTAAATCACACAACACATTACAAATGGGATCTATAATATTAGTAGAAAATTATAAAGTATATTTGTATACTTTAATTTATATATATATTTGTATTTTTTTACATATAAACTAACAGATGTAATTTCTATATTAATATTATACTCAATGACAGTACAGTACTATATACAAAGTACCCCTCTGGGTCTTTAGAGATATATGGAAGGATATGCCGAGGTAAACCAGGCATAAGGGGAGCAAGAAAAAGAAAGAAACAGGGCTAGGGTGTCAGGGCTGGAATATAGGCAGGGCGCACGCTCCTGGGCCTCCATCATTTGCTCTGCAAGAGGGCCTCTACCACCTCTACCACCTTTGGGGTTATGGTTGGGGATATTGGGAATTTGGGGCACCGCTGATTGGTCTGGTGAGCCCTGATCCATATGACCTTTAAGGGGTGTTCTCCCCTTTCCAACACCTCCAGTGGGTCATTTGCCCCTAGGTCCAGAGATCGGTGTACCACCCTGGCGCCAGTGAGCAATGGTACTGGAAATTTGCAGTAGCAATGTTTGGTCCTGTCAGTCCCAATCCACATGCTCTTGCAGTGGTGTATGATTAAGGGGTATCTTACCCCGAAATGCGTCACCTTTTGAGGGGGGCGAGATGGGACTACACCTCACACAAGACATGTATGTTTTTAATGGAAATATTAAATGTTAAGTTTTATGATTTTGGTGAGCTGGACACCTGATACAGATTATTTGCAGTGGTGTATACTTGAGGTTCTTCCCTTTCTAACAACACCCGCCATTACCCCCCCCCCCCCCCCAGGTCCGGAGATCCAGTCCTTAGAAGTGTACAATGGACACTGTACAAAGATACTGGAGATTTGCTTTAATGGAAAAAGAAACGCTGCATCATGGGTCTCCAGCTGATTTCCTGCCCAGGCCTCCACCACACTTAATCCGGTCCTGTAGATTATATAGGTTTATTCTCCCAACTGAATCTAAATTATGTATTGTTTTTTATGCATAATTTAATTGATTTGCAATTGCACTTTTCTTAGCAATTTGTCTAGATTATTATATATATTATATTATAGTGATGTTTCATATGAATTTACACCTTAACTTAGCACTTTGGCTTTTGCAAATGCACTTGTGACTTATTGTTCATTGAATGTATATGGGGGTAGGCCTAGTATGGCCATGTAAACTGGCGATTGGGAATATCTAGCATTTGATGTATTAACACCAAGAGCCTAGGATGTTTGTGGGTAATTCCTTTTGTTTTTAATCTGTTGTGAGTCTATGACCTCGATTCACAAAGAGTTGAAAAAAACTCTCATGGTAGTAAAAAATTCAATTCATGAGAATGAATTTCACTGTTATTGAATCACCAGATAGGAATATAATGATAGTCTATGACACTTTTTACTACAGGTAAAAAGGGGTAAAACATTCAATACTTTTTTCAGGAGTAAAAAAGTGCCATTGACGTTTATTGCCTTTCTATCTGGTGATTCACTAACAGCGACATTTTCAGGTTTTTTTCTCATGAATTGAATATTTTACTACCATGAGAATTTTTTTCAACTCTTAGTGAATCAAGGTCCATGTGTGTTGTGCAACCTTTTCCAATAAATTGATTATTTTTGAATGATAGGAGAAGTGCCCTGTATATGGACCCTATGTATGTTTCTTGGTGCCGGCCCTGTACAGGGTTAATGCAATTAGGGAAAGTGGTCAGTAAAGGAATGAGAGGGTTAATCAGCGATGGGTTCAGAGAAGTAGTGTGGGGTTTCCTATGGTGAGAATCTGCTCTTATAGCGGTGCCACAGACAGAGCCATGGAAGGTGCAAGACTGTAAGATGGTCCAGAGGTGAGCAGGTGGTTCTCCTCCACTCCTGGGATTCAACACAATAGCTGCCCTCCAGAAAGCAATCTGGATGATCCTGAAATGAGCAGGTGGCGCCCCCACCAAACTACACCATTCAATAAAGTGTCTAATAAAAAAATCCAGTCTGCCCAAGGGTGATGGGCCACTGTGCGGAAGCTCCATCAGAACCCCCCCGCTCAGCACATTACTGGTAGAAGATAGTCGGGAAATGATACCCTGGGACCCCGTGCACTGAGCATGAAGGAAAGACAAGCTAGAAGTTTTGTAGTTCCACCCTGTAGGACATACAGCCCCAGCCCCCTACAGCTCCCTGTTGACAGCCTTGATAGGAGTTGGGCAATTGCCAATGCTTGGCACCTTATTTTTTAAAGGGAGCTTGGCTTCCAGGGCCACACTGCCACCGACCAGGATGGCAACAGTGCTCCCCTGTGCCAGATGTGGACTGTGACAGACTCACAGACTCAGGAGAATTCCCAGTGGGCCACACTGCTTTGGGGCAGTTGGGCTGCTGCTTCTTACACCCCCAATCAATTCATGCATCCCTAGTCTCCCCCCAGAGGAGTAGCTTGGCTTTCTGGCACTCGGGCAGAGATTCGAAATGGCGCCCCCACCTGTGCTCAGGCCCCCCTTTGGCGCCCCCCCTGACCTGCTGCACCCAGGGCACGTTCACCCCATGCTCCCCCATAGCTACGCCCCTGTCTCCCCCCCACATCCCTGTACCTGGCCCCACTCTAACTTCAAGAAACACCAGCCCATGACCTGCCTCCAATGCTTTAGACTTACATGGCTGACCCCTCCCTGACCACTCCTGCCACATTATCTGCCCCTACAAACATGAAAGCTCCATCGGACTTCTGCCAGAGGAGTAGCTAGGCTTTTTGTCATCTGGGGCAAAGATTCGAAATGGCGCCCCCCCACCACCTGTGTTTAACCTCCCCTTTGGCAACCCGCTGACCTGCTGCACCCAGGGCACATGCCCCCCTCTGCTCCCCCCTAGCTACGCCCCTGCTCCCTGAAATGCTTTAGCCTCAGCAGGACACTCGGGCTCAGTGGGGATGCTTTATCAGCTATTTCCCCTGACCCTATTATATGTACTTCCCTGGCAAGGGATGCAATTGAAGCTGCAGTTTGGGGTGCAGGCCAGGCTTTTCCTTGTGGCACCTGAAAGTGTGGGTCCACATTAAATAGACAACATTCATATAAATATTCAAATCATTAGTATAGTCCATGTAGATTATAACACATGAAACATACCTCCCAAATGTCCCTGTGTCCCTGGTTGTTCCCATATGTCCAGGAGAGATATCGGATGGTTGAAGCACACCTTACAGTATAGCATGAATGGTCTTCACTCTGTGTTCTACCTCACAGAGAAAATATACAGAATATGTAATGGAGGAAGAGAGGCTAACAACCAGGATTTGAATGCAAAATAACATAAGGATTTTAATGGGCGTCAGTGTACAGGAGTGCTGATATATACAGTATAAGAATACAGCATATAGTACATAATGGGTAACAGACCCAAAGAGTGACCGCTAGGTGGCGCCAAAGGTCAGCAATCAATGTAGTGACACACACTTATAACAAACAGCTATTAATGCAAGGGACCGCTCCCTCCTGAAGAAGGTTATTGTAACCGAAACGTGGAGGATTACTTCCACCCTGGTGCTGCCTTGACTTTCTTACCTACCTACTTTATACTGATCTGTATTAGCTGTACTGTTTACATTGGGATCATGGGGTGTCCACACACTCCCAATAGTGTTATACTGTTGCTTGCCTCATATGTATTATGACTAGTGATCCCTTGCATTAATAGCTTTTTGTTATAAGTGTGTGTCACTACATTTGTCGCCACCTAGCGGTCACTCTTTGGGTCTGTTACCCATTATGTACTATATGCTGTGTTCTTATACTGTATATATCAGCACTCCTGTACACTGACGCCCATTAAAATCCTTATGTCATTTTGCATTCAAATCCTGGTTGTTCGCCTCTCTTCCTCCATCACATATTCTGTTCCCATTTGTCCCTCTGTGAGGTGTAACATGCAGATCTGCATCAATAAATGATTCATTTGTCTATTCAAAGTGCTTATTTTGTTGAAATTGTTACACCCCATCTCCTATCCGTCCCTCAATGAGGGGGCGTGGCCTAATTTAACAACTGTCCCACCCTACTTGTGAGGTATGCATACTAAATCACAATGTAAACATTACTATGCCATTGTCCAGCTGACAGCTCTTCCCCAGTTTTATGCGGACCTTCACTCCACATAGTGCTTTTGAGGTTACCATGTTGATGCTTTGGAATGATCTTCCCCGTCATAGTCACTGGGGCAATTCCAAAAAGGAAATCACTGCACTTTCTGCCGGCAGCTGTGATAGAACACAAAGCAGTGAAGCATGTGGTCGCCTCGGCCTGTTCCTCTAAGGTAATAGCCAACCCTATGAGGAGCAGAGAAAGAGGACTTCCCTATGTTCATGGAAGGTAAAGATCTGTAAAGCTGTAAATCTGGTCATAGATGGGAATCTAGCTCTGCCTGGCCGATTCTTTTCCTTCCGCTGCATTTTCTGCGACAGCATTCAGTGTTGTCTTCTTCCTGCGAATGCTGCGCCCGGTGGAGATGAGGTTGCCGTAGCCTTTCTGGTGGGAGAATGCGTATGAGGAGCGGCGCACAGTGCCGCGCTGGAAGGTGCTTGTGGTTTCTACCGCTTCAGGTTCCTTCACTTTGTACTTCTCTGGATTCTTCTGGACCTTAAAGAAGAAAATGAAAAGGCTGTTTAACGAAACCAAAACCCAGGATTCTGGACGGTGCCAGGGGCCTTCCGATTTGTGTGAACCCCCCCCCCAAGCTCTCCTGTATTCTTACCTTGCCGGTGATCCCATAGTGCATGTGCAGGCAGGGCCGGCGCTAAAGACCTTTAAATATGTGAAAGGATTGGGAAGCGTTTTTAAGAAGAAGCTTAATGATAGAACAAGGGGGCCCAACCTGAAGCTAGTCGGGGGGAAGATCAGGAGCAATGTTAGAAAATATTATTTTACAGAAAGAGTAGTAGATGCTTGGAACAAACTTCCAGCAGAGGTAGTTGAAAAATCAACAGTCACTGAATTTAAACCTGCCTGGGATAAGCACACATCTATCCTAAGATAAAGAGAACATACAGTATACACATAAGGGCAGACTAGATGGACCGTATGGTCTCCTTCTGCCGTCAACCTTCTATGTTTCTATGTTAAAAGGTAGCAAACTCGGTCACGTGCCGATGGCCCAGAAGCCAGGGGGGCCCACTTCGGCCTGTGATCGCGTGCGCCACTCCCTGCCTCTCATCTCCTTCCTGTAACAGGAGAAGCAGTGGCTCTTTCCTTCTTTCTCTTTATTTTCTTCCTTTCTTTCTTTCCTTTTTTTCTTTCTCTCCTTCCTTCCTTCCTTCTTTCCTTCTTTTTTTCATTATTTCTTTCCTTCTTGTTTTCTTTCTTTTTTGTTTTCTTTCCTTCTCCCCCCTCTGCCCCCCTCTCTCTCTCTCATATAGATATATATATATACAAAAAGGAAAAAGGGGATCCCAGACTTCCCCAAAAGTTGCCAAGGGCCTATGAAATAGATGGCACCACCCTCAAAAATATAAGAAAATATCTACATTTTATTATTTACAATTACAAAAAAGACACCATAACAATTACACAATTAAACAACATAAATACACAAAAACACAAGGGGGCGCCAGTGGTCTGGTAAAAGTAATAATAAAAGTTATATCACCTGTTTCTAAAAATAATATATAGGCTCTTAAGTGAACAATCAGAATTATGCAAAATATACAATAAACGTGCAAAAATGTGCAAAATAAGCACTAACCAGTGCAATAATATTAGGAAGTCACAATTCCATAACTAACAATCTTAATTAGTAAATATAACTCATACCATAGAGCAGGAGAACGAGCCAGAGTAAGCAAAAGGATAATAAAGCAAAAAAATGTGTATACAGACAGCACCCCCACAGGAGTGAAACGCCAACGCGTGTCGTAGTGTCACCTGCACTACTTCCTCAGGGCGATTACATACAGAGAACCCCCTATATAGAACTATATATATATATATATATATATATATATATATATATATATTTCTTTTTTCTTTTATTTCCTCTTTCTTTTCTTTCTCCCTCTCCTCACGTTCTCCCTCTATTTTTTCTCTTTCTACCTTGCTTTTTGCCTATTTTTTATTTTCGTCTCTTCTTTCTTTCTTTTTCTCCCTCTCTTTTTCTCTTGCCCTTTTTACTTTTCTTGTTCATTTCGGGACATGCGATGTGACACAAGGGGCCCACTAAGACCCTGTTGCCCGGGGGCCCACAAAAGCCTGGAGCCGACCCTGTGTGCAGGCTCTCCTCCAATCAGTTTAGCTAGTTGTGCATATGAATTAATGTAGAGGCTTACTTTGGGGCTCAATTCTGGAGGTCCCACTTTGGTATTGCACTTATGTGTAGCTGCCGACATAGATTGATATTCACTTGTGCTCAGATACCCACTTCCCATATGAATGAGTGGCTAGAAAACCTAAATGGCACACAAGCCCCTGGCTGCTCCCCTCCAGCTGTGTGTGCCCGTGCCAGCCATTCAGATGCATGGTGGCGATAGCAGATCCTGGCAGTGGACCACACATGCGCAGTGGGATCACCATAGAGGTAAGTAAACTAGATGACTTTAGAGGTTTTACATATCCTGGTATCCCAAATTGGAATGGCCTGCAGGTAGGCCCTAAAGTCGAAGAGACTGTAGAGATGGTTCTGGTCTATTTTAAAGCCAAACTTCAGACAAAACCTCTAGGCAAATTGGTGCTCATTTAGAGCCAAACTGATGATGCTGATACTTACATTTCACTGTGGCCCCTTGAAGTGCGAGAATGCAGCCCTTAGACCAAAAAAGGTTGTGCCCCCCTGTTATAGAGGATGGCCACACATTAATCCAGAATATACTAAAGAAAGTAGAAGCACACCACTTATATATGCTTGCAATGCCGGCCAGGGGGGATAACAATGCACATATAAACGTGCGGTTCGCATGTGAGCGCCATCGCTACCCTGATGAAACGGCCAGCGGCCGTGAAACGTTGGTAACCCTTTGCGATCCTATATATTCTTTGTCATGCATATCTTAGTGTAATTCCTTTACTCTGCAAAATTGTATGTTATTTATGCACTGATGCCATGGAATGGACGTCATGACTAAGGCATCCTGTTCTCTGTATTATACTTTCTAGTCTGTGGGATGATGGATCTGTGTATTACTGATACAGACATTATCCAGAACTGCATATACTGATGTCCTATGTATATTCTTTAACCCATGCCTCACTCAAACATTGTATGCCAGCAATACAATCTGAGGAAACATTCCGTGCATACCTTACTTTAGATGCTTCTAGTACCAGGTAATTTTTTACTTTTATCATATAGTCTGCATTTATAACGTTACTCATAAGGTTATAACATATCTTGTTCTTTCAACAGTAAGGTATACACAGTTCTGACAGTATTCGCTATATAGGACAATATTGTATCCTTTTTGTCAGATTCTACTCTAGATATTATTGGGACAGTATTTTATAACATACAAGGTATTTTTGTGTGTATTACACTGTATATATGTACCACTTTTTTTTGACCTATAAATACATTGCAAGCATATATAAGTGGTGTGCTTCTACTTTCTTTAGTATATTTTGGATTTGATGTGGGGAAATTGAGGAAAATCCCCAAGGAAGAAGCACCCAATCTACATACTATTGTTCTGCCACTGGTGTGCCGACCAAAACATTAATTATTTATTCACACATTAAACCGGACCTTCTCCCTGAATAAGAGAATGTCTTATATGTCCCCCCCCCCCCCGTACATAAAGATTGCCCACATTAAAAATCCTCCTACCTGCATATACTGTATTTTATAAGCCTTTAAACATCCAAGATGTCGGCCCATGGAATGTATTCATTTTAGATGCCGGGAATCATTTTTTAAAGGTTTGGGCTTTTCATTAAATGATGTTTATGGTCTGGTTTAAGCAGCATGATTAAGGCGGACCAAAACCCATTGAACTTGTAAAATTAATTTGGCCTAAGCCCCTGTCAATACTTCCTTCTTAGGGGGTAGACCTAGAAATGGATATTTTGCCCTACAGAATTGTTCTGGAACACTTTTTCTTTTGCTGTCCCTCTCTGTAAGATTGCAGACTATTAGTCATTGCTTAGGTGCGGCAGCTTTACAGCTAAAACAATCAGCATTAGCAAGGATCAGAATAAAGCAGGCGCAGGGAAAATTGCCAAAAGGTGCTCCTCATGGGGGGAGCAATTCAGGGAATGATAGTTAAAAATATAGGTTTCGGTCCGCTTTAAGGGTGCTTATTTCTAAAGAGGATAGATGAAGACAAAGGAGATGCCGGCTCACCCTGGGAAGAATTGAAATCCAATATTTATATTTGATTCTTCTAAAATGCACAAAGATAAAAGCTGTTTTCCAGGTGTACAGCACAGCTTGCTTCATTTCAGTTCTTTACATGTGGGTAATCCGCCGCAGGTGGCGCAATTGACTGCAGGAAGACTTGTGGCCCCTCCCGGCCCATAAAAGGGCCAGAATTACCCAGAAGACCCCAGTCTTCTCTTACAGTCTGACTGCGAAGATGGTCTCTTTCTCTCTCTCCATGGACTTTGCAGATAAGCAGGGCATTACTAGCCCGTCGGCCGCTGCAAGCCCTATTCCCACCTGTTTCCGGGACCCTTCTTGCCTCCCAGCCATGGCTGCGGATCAGGTGCAGGGGTTGGCATGCCGAGGGTCAGGCGTTCGGCAGAGCTACTCTCTGGGCCGCAGACTCTTTCTCAGATTAAGCCGGCCATAGGCTATGGTGAGCCTATAGGCGGGGGGAGGGGAGGAACCACCCCTTTTTCCCTTTTCATTATGTGTCCCACATGCTTTATTCCTGTGCATTTTATGCTGTGTGTGTTTTTCTCACGTTTTTTACCTCACAATATACTTACCTTCCCCGCTCCTGCTCCTCTTGCCTCCTCTACGTTATGGTGTCGGGGGGGCGCCCTCGTTCATGAGGGCGGTGGTTGCTGGCCTTGCTCCCTGCCGGCGCCACTCTCCTCACAGAGTTTCCTGAGGTAAAGTTCCCGTTTTTACCTCACGCAGTCGCTCCTTGGTCTGCTGACAGGCTGCACAGGCTCTTCCCAGGCTCTTCAACTGGCTCCCTTTTGGTCAGTGGGTCCGGTCTTTTCTTGTTGGTACCTTTATTATTGTGTTTTATATTGGCTGTGCATGTGCTGTGGGATGCTTATCTGCTCCCTTTTGTGTCCTTTAGAGTCCCATATTGAGATTCTTGTGGTTCTTCCCGGTCCATACACCAAACCCCCACGCCCCACCACCCCCCTCCACCCTTTCCTGTCCTGTGGGTTAGGGTGCTGAGAGTCAAATTGGGTTTTTTTCTGTACGGTTCTGGGCCGTCTTAGTGCTTTGAGACCCGTCTTTCTTATCATAATCACCATAATGGAGGCTTCTGGGAGTAGCGGGCTTGGGAACCCCCCCTGGGCTTCCTAAGCTTTGTCCTGTGTGTGGTACATGCCCGCTGAGTGGTTGCAATGTGGTTTGTGTGCCCTGCGCCCAGAGTGCTATTGCGGATCAGGATGGGGCGAGTGTTGCCGCACCCAGTCCCATTCCTTCTCCGGCCTCGCCGACTCCCCCGCACCTGCTTCTGGCCCCTAGTGAGGGGGAGGCCAGCAGGGACTCGCGTAGTAATTTTGAGCTCAGACTGGCTAGCATTGAGCGTCAGTGGGCGTGTACGGCCGCTGGCAAGGCCAAGATTAAGAAGCGGCATTTGGAGCCGTCTCGCGCCATTTTTGCCGATGAGGATTATGAGGCCTTCGGTGGCCGAGATTCCGCTGAGGAGGGTGAGTTGCTCCAGGGGTCCGACTCCTCCAGGGGTAGTCGGGGGGACCTTGACAGTCGCCACGGGTCTTCATCTGACGAGAACGAGTGGCCCCAGGATGATACTGAGCATCTGTTGTTGGCTGTACTTGATACTCTGCACATTGTTCCTCCTAAGGCGGCCACGAAGAAACAGGGGAACTTTTCGGCTGGAGAGACAGTGCCTTGTCTTTCCTGAACAAGGCCACTTCTCTAAGATGGTTTTTAAGGAATGGGAGAAGTCTAATAGGTTGCCGTCGGTGCCTAGGGGTCTGGACAGACGGTATCCCTTTTCGGAGGATTTGATTCGCCTATGGTCCCATTCTCCGGAAGTGGATGCTCCTGTTCTGGGGATCTCCAATACCTACGTTATGCCGTCTCCTGAGACTTCCTCCTTGCGTGATCATGTTGACAGGCGCATGGATCAGCTAGCCTGTCACGCCTTCACTTCTATGGGAACCGGTCTGTGCCCTGTCTGTGCTGCGGCCATTGTTTCCATGGCCATTAAGAAGAGGGTAAGGCATCTCGCGGATATTGCCAAATCTCACAAGCGAGCGGAGGAGTATGGGGAGCTTTTGGCTTGTATGGACTTCTTTGCCTTTGTTATATCGGCCATGGATGACGCCGTCCGTTTTGGTGGTAGGGCTTCGGCTGCGATGGCCGCGCTGCATCGCTCTATCTGGTTATGACAGTGGGCTGCGGATACTACCGCCAAAAAAGCTCTCACAGGTATACCCTTCCTGGTACTTCGGCTGTTCGGGGAACGGTTGGACCTCCTGGCTAAGGACAGGAGACTTCCTCAACATCGGAAGCAGGTACGGCCTTTTCGGGGCTCTTCTTCCTTCTGTCCCCTTCGGAGAGGACGAGGATCTTCCTTCTCTGGTGGCCGCAGAGACTCATGGGGGCGAGGTAGAGCCTAAGGTCGTCCCGGCCTTGCCTGGGGATCCAAGCCTAAGCCCCCTTCCAAGGCCCCTCAGGCATGAGGGGACGCCCTCACCCAGCCGGGTGGGGGGACGGCTTCAGCTCTTTGCTCACGTCTGGAGGCAACACGTCTCGGATCGGTGGATTCAGGAGGTGGTGTCCTCCGGATACAAGATAGAGCTGGCAGCTTGGCCGCCCCAAAGATTAATTCGGTCCCGGATCTCCCAAAATCCTGTGACGGTGCAGGGCCTGAGGCTGGCCGTTCAACTTCTGTCATCAGGAGTGGTTTGCCATGTGCCTCTTCAAGAACGGAGGCGGGGGTTCTACTCCAACCTGTTCACAGTGCCCAAGAAGGACGGTTCACTGAGACCCATCCTGGATCTAAAGGGTCTCAACAGATTTGTCAGGTTCAAACACTTCCGCATGGAGACCTTATGGTCTCGGCGGTGAGCCCTCTTCGGCCAGGCGATTTCATGACCACTGTGGACATCAAGGATGCCTATCTGCACGTTCCTATCTTCCTGGGACACCAGAGGTTCCTGAGATTCTCTCTAGGGGATCAACACTACCAGTTTGTGGCCTTGCCGTTCGGCATCACCTCGGCCCCCCGGGTGTTCACCAAGGTGCTGGCGGGTGTCATGGCCCTTCTGAGGAGCCAGGGCATTTGCATTCTTCTTTACTTGGACGACCTTTTGATTGCAGCTCCATCTTTGCATCAGGCAGAGAGGGATACTTGGATGGTAGTGTCCACCCTCGAGTCCTTCGGTTGGGTGATCAATTATCCCAAGTCTTCTCTCTCTCCTTCATCGGTAAGATCCTTCCTGGGAATGACGCTGGATACTTCTCAGGTCAAGGTGTTTCTTCCTCAGCAGAAGGTGGAGGGCCTTCAGATGCAGGCGCGGGCCTTGTTGGCTTGCCCTCATCCCTCCATCTATCTGGGGATGCAGTTGGTGGGTCTCATGGTGTCTTACTTCGAGGCTGTGCCTTTCGCTCAGTTCCACATGAGACCCCTTCAGTTGAATCTCTTGACCGTCTGGGATCGGAGTCAGGAGTCCTTGGAGCAGGAATTCGCTCTATCCCCTCTGGCCAGACAGTCCCTCTCGTGGTGGCTGGACTCGAGGAATCTTCTAGTGGGCAGGTCCTTTTTGCCTCCGTGCTGGGAGATTGTCACCACAGACGCCAGTCTGACCGGTTGGGGAGGGGTTTGGCAATCGCTGAAGTTCCAGGGCCAGTGGGGCCCTTAAGAGGCCCACGCGCCTATCAATCTCTTGGAGTTGAGAGTGATCAGGTTCTCTTCTAGTTGACTCCCCACCTTCGGGGTCGTGCGGTCCAGGTCCGCTTAGACAATAAGACAGCGGTCGCCTACATCAATCATCAGGGAGGGACTCGGAGCAAACGAGCCCTCAAGGAAGTGTCCCTGATATTGGGCGGAGGAGACAGTTCCCTCCATCTCGGCGGTTTACATCCCCGGGGTGGAGAACCAGGAGGCAGATGCCCTGAGCAGAGGGACGTCTCGCCTAGGGGAATGGTCTCTCGACAACAAGATCTTTCATGCCCTGTGTCACCACTGGGGTCAGCCGGACGTGGACCTGTTTGCGTCCCGTCACCAGGGGCGGACTGGGACCAAAAAACGGCCCTGGACTTTTTGGTCAGACTGGCCCTTCTGTACTGTGCTCGGCCCGGTAAAGTGAGTCAACGCCACATTAATATATATATATATATATATATATATATATATATATATATCTGAGCGAGATCGGCCCGGGACCTCCACCCGGGCATCCAAAATCAGGATGCCCCACTGTGTGAAACTCCCCCAGGTTACCTGCTACACTTACCTTACTTCCCGGTCCAACACCACATGCGCGGGCCACGGCCGCATCCCCGCTATCCCTCTAGCAGGGCGCATGCCCGTGCCAGGCATTTATGAATGGCCGGTGCGGGCACGTTCCCCGTTTGAGGGTAGCTGGGGATGCGGCTGCAGCTCACGCATGCGCCACTGCACTTAGGACGCTGGCTTAGGATAGTCAAAATCCTGAGTTTTGGTCCACTTCAAAGAGTTTTAATCCTTTTCTGTGGGGCGCCCTGATTTGGGATGCCCCATTTTGTGCAACCCCCTCAGATCACCAGTAAAACTTACCTGACCAGCGATCCACTGGCTCATGCATGGGTTCTCCTCGCTAAGGGCTGGGTGGAGCTGAGCTGGCTGCCAGCCACATTCCACCAGCCTCTAGCTGGTGCAGACACATGTTTGAACCACACATGTGTTGTTTGATTAGCGGCCAGGTATTTTTACTGGGAATTTGACACAATGGGGCATCCCAAACCAGGATGTCAGGGAGGGGCCATGTAAAGAAGCTTCCATCTGTCTATACAATACATTGCTACACCACAGTCCAGCTCCCCTGGCGCTGTGCGTCCTCAATAGATACTGGGTCATACCATGTGCGGGCAGGGGGGGTACTCAAGGAAAAGAAAATCAACCACAAACTTTAAAAATTGTACAAAGAAAAACCCACAAAACAGCAGTGTCCATGCTGCTGGGGCCCCATAACAATACTGGTGCAATGCAAATGCTGAAAGCAAACTTTTTTAATGCCCCTGCTGCCGCCCTATTCTATTACACTCTATTAGGGTATAAGGGAGGATACAGGAGGAGAAGAGCTTACACTCTATTAGGGTATAAGGGAGGATACAGGAGGAGAAGAGCTTACACTCTATTAGGGTATAAGGGAGGATACAGGAGGAGAAGAGCTTACAATCTATTAGGGTATAAGGGAGGATACAGGAGGAGAAGAGCTTACACTCTATTAGGGTATAAGGGAGGATACAGGAGGAGAAGAGCTTACAATCTATTAGGGTATAAGGGAGGATACAGGAGGAGAAGAGCTTACACTCTATTAGGGTATAAGGGAGGATACAGGAGGAGAAGAGCTTACAATCTATTAGGGTATAAGGGAGGATACAGGAGGAGAAGAGCTTACACTCTATTAGGGTATAAGGGAGGATACAGGAGGAGAAGAGCTTACACTCTATTAGGGTATAAGGGAGGATACAGGAGGAGAAGAGCTTACAATCTATTAGGGTATAAGGGAGGATACAGGAGGAGAAGAGCTTACACTCTATTAGGGTATAAAGGATGATACAGGAGGAGAAGAGCTTACACTCTATTAGGGTATAAAGGGGGCGGGTTGACAGGAGGGTTGGTTGGTGGGTATTTAGATGTGCGAGTGGGCAGGTGGTCAGGCAGGTAGGTAGGTAGGTGGGTGGGTGACTGCCACCTCCACGTCAGAATCCGCTGGGTAGGGCAGGGTGGGTAGATGGGCAGAGCAGGTGGGTAGATGGGCAGGTCAGGGTGGGTAGATGGGCAGAGCAGGTGGGTAGATGGGCAGGGCAGGGTGGGTAGATGGGCAGAGCAGGTGGGTAGATGGGCAGGGCAGGTGGGTAGATGGGCAGAGCAGGTGGGTAGATGGGCAGAGCAGGTGGGTAGATGGGCAGGGCAGGGTGGGTAGATGGGCAGAGCAGGTGGGTAGATGGGCAGGGCAGGGTGGGTAGATGAGCAGAGCAGGTGGGTAGATGGGCAGGGTGGGTAGATGGGCAGAGCAGGTGGGTAGATGGGCAGGGCAGGGTGGGTAGATGGGCAGGGTGGGTAGATGGGCAGAGCAGGTGGGTAGATGGGCAGGGCAGGGTGGGTAGATGGGCAGAGCAGGTGGGTAGATGGGCAGGGCAGGGTGGGTAGATGGGCAGAGCAGGTGGGTAGATGGGCAGGACAGGGTGGGTAGATGGGCAGAGCAGGTGGGTAGATGGGCAGGGTGGGTAGATGGGCAGGGCAGGGCAGGGTGGGTTAAGAGAAACACATTGCACCATTAATTAGTATTAGCATTTAGTTTGAGGTGTATTGGAACACAGTACAGCAACAGCATGGACTCACCTGGAGCCACTTCACTGCCAAGTTGGAGAATCTTTTCTGTTGTTGAGTTCTTCTCTCCTTCATGGTGTCTGCAGGCTGCTAACCTGTCCTCGTGGGTGAGACACACACACACATCTCTCTCTCTCCCTCCCTCCCCCCTTCCTCTCCTCGGGCTATGGCTGCAACACACTCACTCAGACTCACACTCAGACTCTCTCTCTCTCTCCCCCCTCCCCACTCACGACCTCTGCTCCAGCCATCAATCACAGTTTCTCTCCGTGTTATCACGTCATCCTCTCCCCGCGCTGGCCGGCCAGCATGACAGGAAACGGAAGTGCTGGCCTCTGCTGTGCTGTGCTCTGGGCTGTCCTCCGCAGTGGGGGGAAACAAGAGATGAGTTTTTGGTTCCACTGAGCCACCAATGTAAAAAAAAAAATGACAGCTGCACAACGTGCGCGGCCGTGCTCCCGCGCATCTTACAGGGAACACTGCGACTTGTGGCCCTCCCTGGCACCGGCCTACCGGGATTTTGCCCGGTATGCCCTATGGCCAGCCCGCCCCTGCCCGTCACAATCACAAGCTTCCGAGATTCGTATCCCTGTCAAGAGATACTCTGGCCTTCGCCACGGACTTGGGAGGAGTTTCGACTCCTTTATGTCTTTCCTCCCTTCCCTCTGTTGGGTCGTGTGCTGCGCAAGATAGCCCAGGAGGGGGTACCGACCATCCTAGTGGCCCCCCGCTGGCCGAGGAGGGTATGGTATGGTTTGCAGACGTCGTCCAGATGGCGGTGGATCAATACGTCCTGCCCGACGTTCCAGAGCTCCTCACTCAGGGACAGCTGCGCCACCCCAATTTACAAACACTGGCTTTGACGGTTTGGCTGCTGAAACCTCCATCCTGAAGGGTTTGCTGGCTTCGGTCATCAGTAGTATGATTCAGGCTCGGAAAAAATCCTCTTCTATGATTTATTACAGGGTCTGGCACACTTACATTGCCTGGTGTGAGTCTAAGGCCTTCCCTTGCCACACCTTCTCCCTTGGAGTTTCTTCAATACAATCTAGAGTCGGGTCTACAACTGAGTACCCTCAAGGGACAAGTTTCTGCCTTGGCAATTTTTTTCCAAAGATCTTTCGCTAATCATAGGCTTGTCAAAACCTTTTTCCAGGGAGTCACTCATGTACGTCCACCGCGTAAGCCTCTGCTACCGGTGTGGGATTTGAACTTGGTGCTTTCTGCTCTTCAGGGTCCCCCCTTCGAGCCCCTGTGCGATGCTGATCTTTCTATTCTGACTATTAAGGTGGCCTTTTTGGTTGCTACGGTGTGTCGCGTCTCTGAGCTGGCGGCACTTTCCATGAAACCTCCTTATTTTGAGCGGCATCAGGATAAGGTGGTGTTCCGTCTTAAGACGGAATTCTTGCCCAAGGTTGTTTCTGCCTTTCATCTCAATGAGAACATTGTCTTACCTTCCTATTGTCCTGCCCCTGCTAATTCCAAGGAACGGAACCTTCATTCTCTGGATGTGGTCAGGGCACTCAAGTATTATTTGGTCGCCACTGAGTCATTTCGGAAGTCTGATTCTCTTCCTTCCGGACCTAGGAAGGGCTTGCCTCCAGCCAAATCCACTATCAGTAAGTGGATTAGACAGGCAGTGGTGCAAGCATACTCTGCTAAGGGGAAGGAACCCCCTTTCCGTGTTACAGCTCACTCCACTAGGGCTATTGGTGCCTCTTGGGCCTTCCCGCACCAGGTTTCAGTTGAACAGGTTTGTAAGGCCGCTACTTGGTCTTCGGTTCATACTTTTTCCAAGTTTTACAAAGTTGATGTTAAGGCCTCAGCTGACGCTGTTTTTGGCTGCAAGGTGCTTTAGGCGGTAGTGGCTTGAACTGCCTGCCATTGCTCTCTGGGGATCCCACCCTTCTTTTTTGGACACTGCTGTTGATCCCACATGTAAAGAATTGAAATGAAGCAAGCCGTGCTGTACACCTGGAAAAATACAATTCTGTGATTACTCACCTTTAGAATTGTTTTTACGGTGTACAGCACGGCTTGCTTCATCCCTCCCTTGTTATCGTTGTTCTCTTTTGCCTTGTTATGGTGATTTTTGTTGAGAGAGTTACCTTTTAGTGGGCTGTGTTTTACTAACATGGTCCTTGCCTCCCGGCTTCTTGCATTATTGTTTTCAAACACTGGGGTTTTCTGGGTAATTCTGGCCCTTTTATGGGCCGGGAGGGGCCACAAGTCTTCCTGCAGTCGATTGCGCCACCTGTGGCGGATTACCCACATGTAAAGAATTGAAATTAATCAAGCCGTGCTGTACACTGTAAAAACAATTCTACAGGTGAGTAATCACAGAATTGTATTTTTGATATCAATGCGTTTCAGGTGCTTACTGCACCCTTAGTCATGTCTGACCCCGGGGAGGGGGATCGGAGGCCCCCTGGGGGAACAGAGGACCCCTGGCACTGGATCCCAGATGGAGGTGATCATTTTTTGTTTTTATTTTGGCCCAACTGAAGGAAAATGCAGGCTATGTAGGTTCTAAGCAGCCGGCATTTAAAGGGTTAAGCAGCATGACTAAGGATGCCTATTCCTACATAGGATGGCCACACATGAGGAAAGCAACATGGCTAATGGTGCTTGTTTCTATATAAAATGGGCACAGAAAAGGTAAGCAGCATGAGTAAGGAGGGGGCTTGTTCTTATGCTGGATGGCCACACATGAGGTAAGCAGTATGACTAAGGGAGCTTGTTCCTTTCTCCCCCGAAATGCATCAGTATCAGAAATTTCGTGCTTCAGTGTCCAGGAATAGATTTTTTAATAAATAGTATTGTCTTATTAAAAGGTCCTCCAGGGTGACATCCTCATTAGCCTTTTTTAACTTTTTTAAAACTAAGTAATCTTTTGTCTGGTGTTGAATTTATTCTCTTTTTTTGGCCTTACCTTGTCGCTCTCAGAGGGCCACCTCAGCTTCAGCAGGAATTTCAGGGCCAAACCAGGAAGCAGGCAGATGGCGGTGGTTAGAATGATGATTAACCAGACATAGGGTTGTCTCAAAGCATTTGTGATCACTCCTAGTGAAGGAGAAAGCAAAGAAGTGGTATTACTTCCACCATAGGGTCGATTCATGGTCGTGCACCTATGCATTTGTGCGCGTTTTTGGAGCACCAAGTCACACTTGGGGTTCCTCCTGATTCATGGGCGTCAAAATGTGAAGCACCTTTTTTAAGGCAAAAATTTGAGGACGAGTGGATGCCAAAGCGGAAAATTGCGCTTGTAATTTTCCACAAGTGCAAATTGGCGACTGATTCATGGAGTGTTTAGAGGGCAGAAAAGCGGGTGCAAACGTGTCAATTTGAAGAGTGATTTTCCTCCAGCAAAAAGCTGGAGCAAACTATTGACTTCACTGACTAACAGGCTTATTTCATTCCTAAAACACATGCTGGAGGCATCTGCCATGTTTTTAGCAATGAAAGTGTCAGCCACAAGAAGTTTTTTTTCATAATTTTTCCCTTTTTTGGTGCAAAAAATGATTTGAAAAAGTTGGCAAAGTTGACAAATCCCAAAATGTTTAATGCTTTAAAGAAAGGGGAAAAATATTTTAGTGTCATTTATTTATAGGTGCTTTTTTTCTCCTTAATTTGTGTTGTGTAATTTTCGGGGCTCAATTTTGGTATTTTTAGCATTAAACATTTAGGATTTGGCAACATGCCTCCAGCATGTGTTTTAGGAATGAAATAAGCCTGTTAGTTGTGACGTTGGCAGTTTCCTCCAGCTTTGTGCAAGGGCTCAGGCAGACAAATGTCCATGGGACAGGGCCATTTGCACTTCAAAACAACAGAATTTGAGGCAGAAGGCATCAGAAGAGGAATTTTTGCACGCTGCCATGAATCGTGCGTCTAGACGTATGCGGAATAGTTTGTGCTTGGTTTTGGGTTTTCTTACGCACGACCACGAATCATCCCTTATGAGTTTCCTTACCTGTCATTGATACCATGGAGGTAAAGAGGATAAGCATCCCGCTGCTATGTAAGTCATATGTTACTGCAAAGTAGACAATTATAGTTCCAAAGACTGAAAACGTGAATAGAAACGTCCAGTATGCCATACTTATCCCGATCTGCAAAAAAAAAATTATAGGTCATTACAGTGCCTGGCCAATATGTAAGCATTAGTATATGAAGTCATATTTCTACTCTTGCCCCCCCCCCCAATATATATGTATGTAAAGTGTATGGAAAAGTGGTGGATGGTGTCTGTTTTTCCCTTGGTCCCTTGGTTTTTTCAGCAGGCACAATCCATGCTGGGATAACAGAGCTCCAGTCCACATCCCCAGTCCTCTACGGGTTTTTCCCCTACTCCCAGGTGATTAGATCAATTGAAGGAAGGAAGCCTAATAAAAGGAGCTGCTGAGGCTTCCAGTGTGGAGGAGAGACTGGGATAAGGAGCCAGTGTCGTGCTGCTCCCAAAACCTACAGGTCTGAACTGCATCTGAAGGACTTTATATGTTATGTTTTTTTGGAGCCTGCGGATTAGCAACCTGGGCTTGTATGCCCTGAAAGTGGACCTGTGATATCAGGACTTGCAATATTCTGTACCTATCAGACACTGGACATTGCTAAAGCTGGTGAGGAAACCGCTGACTGTACTGCATTGTATCCTGCATTATACTCTGAATTTAAGAGATTTTTCTGTTGGACTTTGTCTTCAATAAGACAGGGCAAATTTTTGGCCCCAGTCCGCCACTGGTGAGGGTCAATCATTATTTTCTTGGGGGGTTTACATTTTAGTTGGTATGCTAGTTCCGCACAACAAAACTTCCAGCTCTGGCACCTGCAGTGTGCCCACACTGCATACTGGGATAGTGCTAGTCTGGCTCATTTGCCACAAATGCTGCATTGTGGAGGGAAAACAGCTTGCATGGGGCCCCCTTCTCCCAAGGGCCCAGTTGCAGCCGCCTCCCCTGTATGTACACCTCTGGCCGAAGCTACAAAAAGATGGCCATGAGTGAGCCTTCTAGTGCCAGCTGCCAGTGTCCTCACTCCGGCCATAGCCATTTTGGAAAAAACGCTGGCTCAGGTAAGTGTACCACCGCTTCCTATTGCTGCACACTCTGCATATGGGGACCCTCACCCTTCTGCCAGGACTCCACATAAATAAATAAATTCCAGCGGCGGGCGGGTGAGGAGTGGGGGAGGGTGAAGAGTTCAGATCCCCATTGATTTTAATGGGGACCAGGTTTGGGTCAACTACCCAAACTGAACTTTTATTCAAAGTTTGGCCGAGGAACCCGAACTTGTACATTTTATTTGGTGCGCTTGGACTTGGATCTGGGGTGCTAACGGAAATGACTCTGGAAACAGTTCTTAGTTAAAATAATAAGCGGTTTATTGAAGACACACAATAGGACAAGTTTGTCCTATTGTGCTTTATGCTTTTGCATTTCTGTATGTTGTCAATACTGTTACATAGACTTGAGTCAATTACATTGCATGTATCTGGTAACTCTGAGACAACACTCAATCCCAGAGGACACAATTATTTGGGCGCTATATAACTATAAGCTCTTATTGTATTTATAATCTTTCTAACTGTTCATATGGTCACAATCTAATCCACCAGGGGGAAGTGTTGTTCTCTTAAAGATACCAGACTGAATTCCTATGAATATATTGTACATTCTGAGCCTGTGGGACAATGTATATAGATTTGTTGGCACCATATGCTACATTATTCTAACCCATCATGTATTGGGTTCTAATATAATGACTATTGCACTGTTTATCTAATTTTTTTTATATATAAACACTTTAATGCATAATTCAAACTTTTTGTGGTGTACGTTCCTAAATTGAGATTTTCTACTGGCTCAGCCAGCCCATGAGCAGCCCAGGAGATTTGTGCTTGTCTTTGCCCCATCAATGTCCTCCCTGGCCCGTCACCGAGTGCGCTTCAAAGCTGAAGCTATAGCGTTGCATCTACAGGTCCTGGCCAGAGCGCATATGACCATCTCAGTGGTACCGAAGCTTTAGTATTCTATGGACAGACAATGTGGCACAGTGGGTATGGCCCTCCAAAGCCATGATGCTGAGGCCATAGAATTGAGAGCAGTATATCAGCTGGGATTACTGAAGTGAGAGGAAGGCTTTGGATGGGGGGTGTAAGAAGCAGCAGCTTAACCAGTGCCAAAACTGTGCAGCCCACTGGGAATTCTCTGGCCAGTCCTACCCTGAGTGCAGCAGCGTTCTTAAACTTCTTGGACCTTTCACCCCCCTTGGCCGGCTGTGTGAACCTCCCCAGATGGCTCACAAATCCCTCACCTTTCTGCCGGTCCCTCACCATGATCATGGACCGCAGCTGCATCCCTGCACCCCTGCAGCTGTGCGAGCTCCTGTGCCAAGCCATTCAGATAGGCAGGGCAGGCAGGAGCGCGCACTCCACAGAGGAGCCAGGGATGCAGTCGCTGGTGTTCCCTATGCCGAAACACAAATCTAAATAATGGCTTTATGGCATGCAATAGTATGCCATGGCATAAAGCGTTGACTGGACGAGCGTCCATGTATGTGGGCGATCTGGGAGGTTTCACACAGCAGGGCATCCAAAATCAGGTTGCCCCCAGGGCAGGGCCTAATCACCAGGATTGCAATAACAAAGAGGTAGAGGCTTTGATGGTTAAAGTGGAACAAAGCCTGGGAGTTTGACTTTCCTGGGTCTTGTTCTGTGCCCCTAGGACATCCCGGTTCAGGATGCCCCGCTGTGTGAAAACCCTCAGGAGGCCAGAAAAAACTCAAATGTTCAGACTTTGATGGCACATGCCCGGGCTCTCGTCCAGTGAGAGCTACCAGCTATGACTATGCACGCTCTTTCCATTGTAAACAATAAGAGCCGTCTGCCTAATGACTTAGGCCCTTATTTAACAAGGGATAGCGCCAGGTAGCGAATGGTGAGCGAACGGTAATGACGGTCACCGCCACGAGAACGTCGGCTCCCCACCACAATCACACATTTATCAAGCCGATCCTGCTTAGCGACTGACAGAGCGCCAGATAGCGAATCATTCATCATTATTCCAGCCTCACCCCACAGCGCCAGCGAGCGACCTTGAACAGCGACAGGTATGACCTCTCGCTACCTGGCGCTCTCCAATGCATTTCAATGGAGCAATCTTTAAATATTCTTAATTAATTGCTATTAATGTTTTTTTTTTTTTAAATGTCAAAAATTCTGTGACCACTTCTGCCATGTTATTTTTTTTTAAGGTAAAAAAAAAAAAAAAAATTTGTGCAGAATTGATATTACAGGTCTGATATTAATGTATTCATATTACAAAATGTTTTGAAAAACTTGTTTTTTTTTCTTCCAAAAATATGGTTGTTTGGGGGTTAAAAAACGACTTTTAACCCATCGCCGCCAGCGCTCTGGGGTTTAAACAAGCATTTCACAGCGCAAGAATTTTTTGCACAGCGAATACTAGCGGGCGCTGTGAAAATACCGCTACTGTCGCTCATCTGGCGCTACCTGGCGCTATTAATGAATCGGCCTCCAAGTCATTGCGGGTGGCTCTCACTGGACAAGATCCCGAAGGTGAGTTTTTATGAGTGCTCTGGGGGTTTCACACTGTGGGGCATCCCAATTTGGGATACCCTGGGGGGGAAAAGCCAGGAGCCGGCCCTGAATTTTTTTTTAATTCCATGCTGACGCTGTTGGGTTTTGTTCCGCTTTAAATAAGGTGGAAGGTACGTTATTATAAAAAGACCAACTTACCTGAAAATTAACAATGATAATAAGGGCAGTGGCAGTGGTAAAAGCAAATGTCTGATAATCTGAGTTCACATCTCCATCCTTTGTTGTCATTTGCCAGAGGGCACCATAAGGGATGAAGAAAATAACCAGAGAGGCCAGAGTGCCATGGATCAGGCTCAGGATGAACTTCCTGTAATTGAACAGTAGACCTTTCTGCCCTGGAATGTAGAGGCTCGGGCACTGCATGCTCAGCTTGTCGTTGACATCCTTCAGTACAGAAAATAGACACAGCTATTCAAAATCTATACGTTCTTTATACTGGCAGACACAGACCATATATCCAAGCCCAGTATAGTTTAGTTTTTTAAGCACTGAAAAAGCCACCCTGGAGCCTCCAGGGCAGACATACTCGCTCCCCTTGGGGCACCCTGATCGGGGCTGTAACCCCCCCCAGGTCGCCCAAAAACTCACCTTTGTTCCCAGTCCACCGGCGCATGTGCGAGCAGTGACCGCATCTCCCCTACAACTCTTGCAGGGCGCATACCTGTGCCACGAATTTAGGAATGGGCGGTGCGGGAACACTTCCTGTTCGAAGGTAGCGGGGGATGCGGCCACCAGCACACTCGTATCAGTTTGCATTAGACAAGCTCCTGGATGAAGGGGCTTGAGCGGATCCGAGCACACTGATTGGACAAGCGTCCGTGCATGCATCGTAGGACCGATCAGGGTGCCCAGGGGACAAGGATAGGCAAAATCCTGGGTTTTGGTCCACTTTAAGTGTGGAGAGCTGTTATGCTCACCTTGGAGGACTCCCCCCCCCTAAGAGCACATCCACCTATGTCCACCATGGCAACTAAGCTGGTGCAAAGGAAACACTATTTGGTAGATAGGCTTTTAGATAAGGTGGAAAACATATATATTCTATATAGCAGCAATCAAATTAAAATTGGCCCAGTCTGGGTTGGATTTCTATACTTAATTGTGGAGGGCTGCTTTCCTCACTTGGAGAACTTCCCCTAAATAAAAAGAACATGTCCATCTCATTAACAATAAATTGTAAATATCCTCCACTGGCACACCAGGATATTCTTTCAAGTAATTGCTGCCAGGGTCAGATTGGGATGCCTGGGGCCCAGCAGTAGAGCTGACTCTGGGGACCCACCTCACATTTAGATGCAACTTACTTTCAGGGCCTGTGAAGGAACGATCCAGCTTAAGTGCAGAAAACTCACATATACAAGTCTGGAGTTCCCCTTTATCCCCCCCCCCCCCTTCTTAAGGCTTCCTAGTCAAAAATGCACAGGCCCTTATCTCCTCAGGAAGAGGAATTAGCATTTCTGGGTTAAAGTGGACCAACACCCAGGATTTTGACTATCCTGGGTCTTGGTCCACTTCGGTGGGGCACCCCCGATCGGGGTGCCCCGCTGTGTGAAACCCCCCCGATCACCCTAAAAACTCACCTCTCCCCGCTCCCAGCGCAGACGGACAAGCGATTTGACAGCCGCTTGGCCGTGGCTCCTCCGCCGCCGCCTCCCGCGCGTCCCTCTTGACGCCTAGAGGGGCGCGAGGGAGGCGGCGGTGGCCAGCCGCCGCCGAAGCTAAGGTAAGGGGGTTTGGGGGGGTTTCACCCCGCAGGACATCCCGATCTCGGATGTCCCGCGGGGAGGGAGGTGATCGGCCCGGGAATCTTATAGATGGTCCACTTTAAGCAGGGCAGATCAGACTCCCCACTGCTGATTCTCACACCTCCAGCCTGGGGAGGCTCCAGTGGGTCTGCAGCTAGTCAGACCTCTGGCTGTGAATTTGTCACATCAAAAGATGAGAGCCGCGGACAAGCGGCACCAACACAAATCGGACATAGCTGCACCCCCATGTGTCCCAGTACCAAGCCAGGTACAGAATCAGAACCGGCTCACAAAACTGCACACGGGGGTAGGTTCCAACGGGCTTGGCAATAAAGGAAAACTAGAAAAATGGAGATATAAGGTTCTGACCCACTTAGGGACCCCATTTCTGAACTCATTGGATGCCCGGCATCCAGACCAATCTTTTGGTGCCGTATCCAAAGCCATACAACCCCCCTGCCCAAAGTTATCCCCCCTAAAGTGTTTTAGGGGCAAAAGCAAGCTCCAGAATAGTGGGAGGTGACAACCCGTCCCACAGAAGGGAGGGGTGGAGGGTAGAGACCTGCTTAAAAGTAGGCCACCAAGGGGATTAGAACATTGTCATTCTCTGGAGGGGTTTCGCGGTAGCGTGCTGGAGGTGTCCAAATCATCTGTAAGCTCTCTTGTGAGAGCTCTCATCACCACCACTGCAAACTGCATATTAAGGTAACTGACTATTGTTTCTCTGCGTAACCCACTGTAACCTGTAACCTTCTCAGAACAGCATTTGTATCATTTCATATTCCATCATAGCCAAATGTTTGTTATCACTGCCTAGTGTGCTATAGCATTAAAACTTATATTTAACTTGAGCGATCTGTTTGCCTTAAGCTAAGAATCTGTGTGTCTGCAGGCTTTGGGCCTGGTATTCCTGATAGGAGGGCTTGGACAAGGGTTTTCTTGGGAACGCGGTCCGTGTGTCCGGAGGTCCCTGGTTGATAGTTGGATCATGTGACCCGCAGTTCCCTGACAGGGCCCATGCACAGAAACGTTATGCCAGACTGTATTGTTTGTGTGCACTTGCGATGCCACAAGTAAGCTATACATTCAGATTTTTCCCTGGTAACCCTGTAGGCTAGTCTGAGCCTGATTGCTGCCATGGATTAGATCTTCATTGTGAATATACAATGTTTAGAGGCTATGACATGTTACGACTAAGGACCCATCCGTGGTCACAGTACACACTGGTGTGCCTGCTTGTGGACTTTTCTTGGAAACTGGATAATGGGTTTAAAGTTTGGTTGTGGGGGTTGAGCGACTCTGGTCCACACTCACCCTCTCTTCATGCTGTGAGTTTATTTTTAGCCACCAGGCTAACTTCTCCAATAGGTCCAATGTGTACAATGTACCTAATAAAGAGGTCCTGGTGGTCTCAAAACATTGTATTTTCACAATGAAAGTCTGATATAGAGGAGCAATGCCTTGGAAGAATATCCATGGAGGATATGGACAGTTGAGATACATGGAGCCAAAGCACTTGCAATAGACTGATTTGTGTGCAGCCAGTAAAGGCCATCCCATCACCTCGAATGATGGATGATGCCCAGATGAAGAGTGGGTGGGGGAGTTGCCAAATGGAGCCCGGAAAGGAGTGATCCTCAGGTTGAAAGTTAAAGCAAACAGTAAGGTCAGCAGCACTACAAGCAGAGAACCTGCATGGTAAGATTTAACCCCTGTTTGGACAATGACTTTAAGCATGAAAAAAAACTGGAGTGGGGGCTAGCTTCACATTTGATCCAAATTATACTATCTGTTAAATAGATTGAGTGGAAGAAGACCTTGTGATACATCTGAAGTTGTAAATGCTCCAGACCAGTGATTTGCCACAAAAGAATGCTGTGTCTGGACTGATATGGCAACCACATGTCGGACTGGGGCCCAAAACAGCCCTGCAATTATAGCAGTCCCTGGCAGGCCTGAGACATCCCCGCTGAGCCCCCCCCCCAAACCATGATGCTGGGCTATAGTATTGGGGGCTGGAGTTCCTTGGCTTGTAGGTACAGTGAGGCTGAGAGGGATACTAAGGGGGCAGGGACTGAAGGTGGGTGTTAAAGTGGACCAAAAGCCATGGAGATCGGCCTGAGAATCTATAAGATTCCCGGGCCCATCGATTTCCCCCCCCCCCCCTTGCTGTGTGAAACCCCTCAGGTCACCCATAAACTCACCTACTTTTCCCGTCCAACAGCACATGCTCGAGCCACGGATGCGGCCGCCAGCACGCTCGGATCCGCTCACGTTAGACGCTTAGACAAGCTGACATGAGCAGATCCGAGCACGCTGATTGGATGAGAGGCCGCACATGCGGCGTAGAACCGGGAAGGGGTGAGTTTGTTTTGGCGACCTGGGGGGTTTCACACAGCGGGGCACCCTCGATCGGGTTGCCCCCGTGGGCAAGGACCAAAACCCAGGATAGTCAATATCCCAGGTTTTGGTCCACTTTAAAAGCAGCAGCCCAACTGGCCCCAAAGCAGTGGGTCTTTCTATGGCCCGTCCGCCCCTCACTGAGTACTCAAGGAACTCCTCTGAACCTACCCAACACATAGACACCAGGTACCACAAGGTCTAAAGAACCCCCTCATTGGCCAGGTCAGGAGTTATGGATTTTTAAACCAAATCCCTGGCCAGCTGCCAGAGGGAAAACTCCCTCAAATTAATTATTAATATATTAATACTAAAAGTTCAGAAGACTTGATATAAACATTGTCATTATCTTGTGGACTGAAACTTAACACAATGGTGAATCATGTTGAGGAGCTCTATACATTACCTGATCCTGCAAACCCACTATAATGACAGGAAGGCTGGAGTACACGAGGTTGTAGAGAGCCATGAACAGACTATCATACACCAACTAGAAAGGAAAGACAGACAACTTAGCTGCATAAAAAATATAAACTGAAAGAACATCTTATCTTTTTCAAACTGGTCCCCATCTCCATTTGTGAAGCTTGAGTAGATCTGTTCACATACATCGATAAAACGTACAGCAGATATATAAAGTCTACACACCCCAGTTACAATCAGTCAGTCAAGCTTATGTTATGCAAAAAAGAATTCGACCAAGAAAAATCATTTTCCAACTTTTCCCAGCTTTAAATGTCACCTATAATCGGTATTTAAAAACACATTGGAATCATTTAGGGTAGAAAAATAAAAAAGTGAAATAATGTGGCTGAAAACAATCTACACAACCCTAAACGAATACTTTGTTTAATGAACGTTGAATTTATAGCAGCATTGCCTTGCTTTTGTGTGTGTGTGTGTGTGTGTGTGTGTGTGTTGGACCCCTATAAATTTTGGACCCCTGTAAATTTTATCGCCACATTTAACCCATCAGTACAGTCTACACATGCCTGGAGCGGTAATTATGGCAGCTTGGGGAGGGAGCAGTTTGGGGGTTAGGTGCCTTGCTCAAGAGGCACTTCAGTCATGTCCCATGGCCGGGAATCACACTTGCAACCCAAACATGTCAACTCTGCTAGATTGTGGGGGCATCTCCTGTGTACAGCTCTCTTTAGGTCACCCCATAGATTTTCAATTGGATTCAGGTCTAACGGCTGATGGGTCATTACAAAATATTGATCTGCCATTCTTTTGTTGATGTGGAGATATACTTTGGGCAGTTGTGATGCTGAAAGGTGAAATTCTTCTTCATCTTCAACTTTTTAGCAGAGGCCTCAAGATTTTGTGCCAAAGGTGAAACTGTTCATCATCCTCTCCACTTTGACTAAAGCCCCAGTTTCATCTGCAGCAAAACTTCCCCAAAGCATAATGCTCCCACCATGCTTCACTGTGGTTGTGACAGGTTGAGAAGGTAATGTATTTTTCACTCCATAAGACACCCTTATTTTCCTCCAAAAGTTTCTGCAGTGGCCTCGGCTTCCTCCCTTCACTTTGGCAGGTGGGTGTGGCCAACACGTGGGTGGGCATGGCCTATGAACGCCCAGCGTCCAATCACAGGCATGGCTTGTAAATAGACCACACCCACCATCAAAGCAAGGAAATCAGTTGTATGTGTGTGGCGCCCTGGACATTGAAGGACCAGCAGGCAGCAAGTGCAAATTTATCTGCTTCCTGCTCACTGGACCTCCATTGCGCTCCCTCCTTATACACGCAATTGGGGGGGGGGGGCTTCTCACTGGCTGTAATGAGGGATGTCACTCACTGCCTGTAATGAGGGATGCTGGAAACAAGCAAATGGCTTGAAGAGAGAGGCGAGAAGATCCTGTGGCAGCCCAGGGGGAAAGTCAGGCTGAAGAGACCCCGAACACCTCTGATGATAGGAGTAAGTCTAGCAGTACCTGATGCCTCTAGATCTACGGAGTAAGTGCAGCTCTCTTCCACACCGCACCTATTCTAGTGTCACCCACTAGCTGACCAAAACCCACCCTCGAGTCTATGAGATTCCAGGGCAGGCATACTCGCTTCCCCTGGGGCATAAAGATTTGGGATGCCCCGCTGTGTCAAATCCCCCAGGTCGCCCGAAAACTCACCTGCTTTCCCAGTCCAACGGTGCATGCGTGAGCAGTGGCTGCATACCTGCTATCCCTTTAGCGGGATGCGTGCCTGCGCCAGGCATTTGTGATTGGTCCTGGCGAAGTGGCATGCCGCCACGCAACTCGTCGGTAGCGACAGCCCAAGGAGGAAGTCGATAGGACGAAACGCGCCGGGCTGAGCCCGGCGTGACTTTCGAAGGAAGACAGAGATTTCCGAGCCTGCGGCTGAGGCGTCGGGTAAACATATATGCATCCCGCCCTGGTGGTTCTTCCACGCAACACGTCGGCAGTGTATGGGGGACCCCTGGCTTCTGATGACTTGTTAACACGGTGATGTACTACCTTCCGATTACTACAAATGCATTACAATGTACTTCTGGCCAGTGGACTTTGATCTGCCTTAGAGCAGGCCACAGTGTTTGCACATGTTTTCTGGCATAATTGTTATTTGCACAGCATTTTTCTTCTTTAAGTATATTGCACATAGCACTTTCTCTCTTTGTTAAATGTCTTTTATCTGTATGTTTATCCGTTGCAGGTAGATATAGCAGTATTCACCTGCTCATTATTACCACTGGCCCTCAGTATAATTTATATCTACATTAATTATTTATCTATATGGTTAGGAAGGATATTTTATATTTATATATATTTATATATTTAAAGCCTTTGTGTGGGAAACCCCCTTTTGTCATGAATTGAATCTTTTACTACCATGAGAATATTTTTCAACTGTTATTGAATCGAGGAGTTTGTCTATTATTTACTTAATACAATACATTGTTATATGTTGTAAGTTACATGTTATATAATAGAGATAAACAACACATTTTATATTATGCAACAATGTAATTGTGTTTAAACTGAAGGGTGGGCCTCACAAAGGATTTGCTCTGGCAGGTCCAAATAATAATTTTCTCTGGTGGTTCCCAATAATGATTTCTTTTGGTGAGCTACCCTCTTCTGGTAGCATTGGTGTCCCTTCCCTCACAGCTGCTGATAGGATTGTTATGGGGCCCGATAGAAGCCCTACAGTAAATGCAGATTACTTGGGAGAGATCTTTCTATTCCAAAACAGCTATTCCTTATGCAGCTTACCTGACCTGAATATCCATTGAAGAACGCGTACCAGAACTGCACCAGTGTGTAGGCAAAGTTCTTGTAGAAGAAATAGTTTAGGAACTTGGCCATGCGAATGTAGGACCAGCGGCCATGGACCAAAAGGAGCCTTTGCAGAAATCGAAACTGAGCGAAGGAGTAGTCACTGGACATCACGGCTTGCATCCCCTCCTGTCCACTGATACCAACACCTATATGGGCAGCTGAGACACAGGAACATGTTATAATCATACACACACACACTATAAATGAGTCATTTGCCTATTCAAAGTGTTTCTATTGTTGTAACTGTTACACTCCTATCTATCCCACAATGAGGGGGCGTGACCCAATTTAACAATTGTCCCTCTTTCCCACCCTGAAAAGTTGGGAGGTACGGTTCAGGTTTTCTCAGGACTCTTACTCTTTATCATGCTGACATCATTGGAGCCATCTCCGATGGCCAGGGTGATGGCCTTCTTGTGCTTCTTCACCAGGTCTACCACCATGGCCTTCTGCTTGGGCGTCACTCTGCAGCAGATGACGGAGCTGCACTCGCAGGCCAGGTCCACGAAGTTCCTCTGGCGTTCCACTTTCAAAGCGTCCGTCTTGGTTTTCTCCTCCAGGGCGCGCTGTTTCTGCTCCGCTGTTTTGGGGAATTTCAGCTTCAGGCGCTTGCGTTTTCTCTTTTTCTTTTCGAGGAGGATTTCATTCTGTGTGTCCAAACGTTAACATGACAACGCATCAGTTTTGGAGTATGTGATAGATAACAAGCGGGGCCAGCTTTAGGTTAGGAAATGCCCTGTGCAAGAATACCCCCCCACTACACACACACATACACACATAATAAAGGGACAGTCCAGTCTAAATAACTCTTGTGGTTCATGGGAGCAGCCATAATGGGATTACCTGCAACTGCCACACCATTGTCTTCCCTCCCCCCGGGACATCCAGAATCGGGACACCCCGCAGTGTGAAACCCCCCAGGTCGCCCGGAAACATCCACACTATCGCTTTGGCAGGGTGGCGCATGCCCGATGCAAGGCATTTGTGAACGACCGGCGCAGGCACACTCCCTGTTAAAGAGTACTGGGGGATGCGGCCGCCAGCGCGCTCGGGTCTGTTTGCCTTATACGAAGGCTTAGACCAAGAGGGGCGGGAGCAGATACGAGAGCGTAGGACGTAGTAGGACCGGGGAGTGGTGAGTTCCTTTGGGTGACCTGGGGAGTTTCACCCCGCGGGGCATTCCCGATTGGATAGTCAAAATCCTGTGTTTTGGTCCACTTTAAGACTATAGGATGGCACCCCCTGCTACACACACACAATAAAGGGATAGTACAGTAAATAACTCTTGTGGTTCATGGGATCAGCCATAATGGGATAACCTGTGGCTGCCCCACCATTGTCTCCTCTTAAGATGTATGAGACAAAGCCTTCTCTTCTTCTTTTAATAGAGGTTAATGGGGCATCTGCAGTAATCCCAACATGGTTGCCTTCATGAACCACAAGAGTTTTTTAGACTAGACTGTCCCTTTAAGTGGACCAAAACCCACTGCTCAACGGGCCACTAGATTCCCTCTCCCCAGGGCATCCAGAATCGGGACACCCTGCTGTGTGAAACCCCCAGGTCACCCGGAAACTCACCTTGTTTCCCGTTCCAACGGCGCATGTGCAAGTAGCGGCGCCAGGCATTTGTATATGGCCGGTGTGGGCATGCTCACTGTTAGAGGGTAGCGGGAGATGCGGCTGCAAGCGCGCTTGGGTCCACTCGTCTCAGACGAAGGGACAGGAGCGGATCCAAGCGTGCTGATCGGATGAGAGGCCGCACATGCACCATAGGACCTGGGAGAGGTGAGTTTGTTCGGGCGACCTAGGGAGCTTCAAACCGTGGGGTTTGGTCCACTTTAAGTTAAGAGGTCCCCTGTGCAAGAATACAGGATGACACCCTCCCACTACACACATACACACAATAAAGGGACAGTCCAGTCTAAATAACTTGTGGTTCATGGGTGCAGCCATGATGGGATTACTGCGGCTGCCACACCATTGTCTTCTATAGAGATGTGTGAGACAAATCACTCCCCCTCCCTTCTCTTTTCACTGAAGTCAATGGGGCAACTGCAGTAATCCCAGCATGGCTGCCCCCATGAATCATAATTCGCTGTGCGAAACCCCCCATGCCACCCGGAAACTCACCTTGTTTCCAGTTCCAACGCTGCATGTGCGAGCAGCGGCCACATCCCCACTATCACTTTAGTGGGGCGCATGCCCGGTGCCAGGCATTTGTGAATGGAGGTGCCCTGTGCAAGAATACAGAATGGCACCCTCCCACTACACACACACACAATAAAGGGACAGTCCAGTCTAAATAACTCTTGTGGTTGATGGGTGCAGCCATGATTGGATTACCTGCGGCTGCCACACCATTGTCTTCTTTTTTTTTTTTTTTTCTACAAACAGTCAGCAGTTAAAGAAGAAATTACTCCGTTTCGCCCAAGCGTTCCATCATAACAATGGTACCTTAGGGAGTATACGAGTATATTGCATCATTATTTGTAAGATATGAAAGAGGTTATCTAAAGCAGATGCATCACAAAAATTCTAATTTCCTCCTTACCACCTTCTATTGCCTATCCCCCCCTAATCCCTTTACCCTCCACCATTGTCTTCTATTGAGACAATGCACTCCCCCTTCTTTCAACAGAAGTCAATGTTGCGGCATTATGCAGTAATCCCAACATGGCTGCCCTCATGAACCACAAGGGTTTTTTAGACTGGACTGTCCCTTTAAAGTGGACCAAAACACACGCCCCGACGGCCCTGGAATCTATAAGATACCAGGGCGGCTAGAATCCTTTCCCTGGGGCATCCCGATTTTAAATGTGTGAAACCCCCCAGATCGTCCGGAAACTGACCCTCTTTCCCGGTCCAATGGCGCATGAGTGAGCCGTGGTCACATCCCCGCTATCCCTCTAGCTGGGCGCGTGCCTGCGCCAGGCATTTGTGAATGGCTGGCGCGGCCATGCTCCCTGTTAGAGGGTAGTGGGGGATGCGGCTGCCAGAGCGTTTGGATCCGTTCGCCTTAGATGAGCTCTTAAACAAAGGGGCAGGAGCGGATGAGAGGACGTGCATGCGCCGCAGGAGTGGGGCATCGACCAAAACCCAGCATAGTCAAAATCCTGGGTTTTGGTCTACTTTAACTCTCAGACAACAATAAAGATAGATGGACAGATAGATGAGGAGAGATGCAGGGAAAGTGATGGACAGATTGAGGAAAGGTGAGATGAAGGAAAATAACGGAAAGACCTAAACGGAGAGCAGAAGGAGGTAATGCAGAAACAAGAGGGAGGCGAGATGGGAATGCAGATACGTGAGAAATATTAAAGAAGAGCAAAACCCAAAAATGCCACTTTACTAGATTTTGTTCCTCTCTGTCAGAGCATCTCCACTTGGGATGCCCCGCTCTGTGTATCCCCTGTGATAGCTAAAAACTCTTTCTGGTTTCCGCATGGACTGCTCAGCCAATCAGTGGCACCCGTTATGCTGTGATTTCCTTTTTTGCTGCATTGAGCAGTGCAGCAAAGGTAATCTAAATGGGGGGTTGGTGCATGCTCTTGGGGATGCCCGGCTAAGAAGGATTAAAGTTCTTCAAACTGGGCCCAGGGGCTTGGCCAGGGACGGAGCATTGTACTCACACAGTCCATGGAACGATGGCCACCATGATTCTCCAGAGCAGAGACATTGAAGCACGCAGTTCATATTACGGGATGCCCCTTCAACGCTTTCACTCTTCAACACATTCTTGTTAGTCACGGTTCAACCAAATAACATGGGTTTCCCCCCCAGTACCTCTCAGAGGGTCTCCTCCCGTTCTCTCTCCTCTGCGCATCCCCCCTCCTGGGGTCCCAACAAGCCTCGCTCCACCTTCCCATGACCCCTAACTTCCAGGTCCCAAGCTGGCTTCCTGGCCTCTCCTGTGAAGACTCAACAAGGGCACCAGGGACTAAGTCCTCTTCCATCACACTCCCAGGGACCTCACCGAGCAGCGTTTGCAGCAGCCTATCCTGCTACTGCCTTCTAATAGCAAAAGTAACTGCACTACACTACTTCTTCTATCTCTTATCCTATGGGGGCCTCTAGTGACCTACTTAAAGCGGACCTTCACTCTGAATAAGAGCCTATCTTATATGTTTCCCACACCCTGTACATACAGATTGTCCGCATTAAAAATCATCCTACCTGCATCTACTGCATGTTATGAGCCTTTAAACATCCAAGATGGCAGCTTATGGAAGCTGCCATCTTATCAGGCAGCCTGCAAACAGGAAGTGCCTCCTGACTGTGCTGCTCTGCATTCTGGGACTGCTGACCTTTACCTGACCCCAGCTCTGCTCTGTCTGAGCAAAGCACAGCTATAACCCGCCCCCCTGTACCTTATCCCACTCTCCTCTCCTCAGTAAGTGTAATGCTTCTGATTCAAGATGGCAGCGCCCGTATCCTAAATTCCTGAACAGAGTTGCAGCCCAGTGGGGGAAAGAATAATAAGTTAGCAACTAAAAAAGTAAAATATATTAATTTTAGATGCTGGGGAACCGTTTTTTAAGAGTTTGGTCTTTTCATTAAATCATGCTGAAGGTCCGTTTTAACTACAATACACATCAATGAATCCCCATTCTATCACAATCCACCCCCGCCCAGGGCATCCCCCATTCTCCAGGGCCCCCCCCTCCCCGGTGCACCCCTAGCCAAAGGGACGATCATGTTACACCTCTAGCTGCGCATGCGTCCGTGCCGCCCGTTCTGAAAGGCCTTGGCAAGGGCATGTTCACAGCTAGACTAGGCGAGAATTGCAGGAACAGGTAGGTAAATCGGGCGATCCTGGGGGTTTTCAGATTCAGTTCAGGATTCCCATAAAGATGGAGACCATCCCCCCTGTGAGTTTTATAGACTCGAGGGGAGGGGGGGTGGTTGCTCCTCTTTAAACAGACCTAGAGTCTGTTGGTCAGGTTAGTAGAATTCCTTTTAGGGTTGTCCCACAGTCAGAATTGCTATATAACCCCCAACCCGAGTTCCATAATCACCCCTGGATTTTGTTTCTCTTTAAAGTGGACCAAAACCCAGGATTTTGACTATCTGGAGTTTGTGAGAAACCCCCCAGGTCGCCCAATCTCACTCACCCTTCCCCGGTAATATGGCGCATGCACAGCCCTCTCATCCAAGTTATTGAAGGTAGGACTCAATCCCTGGATAGTTCAGTGGATTTCCAGTTGGCTGAAGGATCGGTATCAGAGCGTTGTTGTAAATGGTGTGCAATCTGAACAAAGGCGAGTTACAAGTGGTGTGCCGCAAGGCTCTGTCCTGGGCCCCATTCTTTTTAATATATTTGTAAGTGACATAGGAGAAGGCTTGGTAGGAAAAGTTTGTCTGCTTGCTGATGATACAAAGGTTAGTAATAGGGTGGATATTCCTGGAGATGTCTGCAACATGGAAAATGATTTAGCTTTACTGGATAGATGGTCAAAACTGTGGAAACTAGAGTTTAATGTCTCTAAATGTAAAATCCTGCACTTGGGTAGAAGGAATCCCTGCTCTGAGTACCGTATGGGCAGCACTGTGTTATCCAGGACCTCGGAGGAGAGAGATTTAGGGGTACTGATTACTGATAGCTGCAAGATGATTGGA
This sequence comes from Gastrophryne carolinensis, assembly GCA_027917425.1. NCBI lineage: Eukaryota > Metazoa > Chordata > Amphibia > Anura > Microhylidae > Gastrophryne > Gastrophryne carolinensis. Next base: position 616,735,515 of record CM051234.1, on the reverse strand, counting down.
CAGTGCAGCCAGGCAGTGGGAAAAGCAAGCAGGATGCTCGGCTGCATAGCTCGAGGCATCACCAGTAGGAAGAGGGAGGTTGTGATGCCGCTGTATAGAGCCCTGGTGAGGCCACAGCTAGAATACTGTGTGCAGTTCTGGAGACCTTACCTGCAAAAAGACATTATTCAAATAGAACGGGTCCAAAGGCCGGCAACAAAAATGGTGGAAGGACTTAAACTTAAAACTTATCAGGAGAGACTTAAAGAACTTAATTTGTACAGTCTGGAGGAAAGAAGGGAGAGAGGGGACATGATGGAGACCTTTATATATGTGAAAGGATTAAATAAGGTTCAGGAGGGAAGTGTTTTTAAGAAGAAGCTTAATGATAGAACAAGGGGGCACAACCTGAAGCTAGTCGGGGGGAAGATCAGGAGCAATGTTAGAAAATATTATTTTACAGAAAGAGTAGTAGATGCTTGGAACAAACTTCCAGCAGAGGTAGTTGAAAAATCAACAGTCACTGAATGTAAACCTGCCTGGGATAAGCACACATCTATCCTAAGATAAAGAGAACATACAGTATACACATAAGATACAGAGAACATACAGTATACACATAAGATACAGAGAACATACAGTATACACATAAGATACAGAGAACATACAGTATACACATAAGATAAAGAGAACATACAGTATACACATAAGATACAGAGAACATACAGTATACACATAAGATAAAGAGAACATACAGTATATACATAAGATAAAGAGAACATACAGTATATACATAAGATAAAGAGAACATACAGTATATACATAAGATAAAGAGAACATACAGTATATACATAAGGGCAGACTAGATGGACCGTATGGTCTCCTTCTGGCGTCAACCTTCTATGTTTCTATGTTTCAATCAACACGCTCCGATCCATTCCCGTCTCTTCGTTTAATAGCTCTAAGGGGAGCGGAATCGAGTATGCTGGTGGCCGCATGCCCGCTACCCTGTAACAGGGAGCATGCCCGCGCTGGCCATTCACAAATGCCTGGTGCGGGCATGCGCCCTGCAAAAGGGATAGCAGGAATGCGGCTGCAGCTCGCGCATGCGCCGAACCAGAAACAAAGGTAAATTTCCGAGTGATCTGTTGGTTTTCACACAGCGGGGGAATTGCAATTCTGGATGCCCCGGGGGGGGGGGGGGGGAGCGAAGACAGTGGCCCACGCCATTGGGGCATGGGCTTTGGTCCACTTTAAGGATTAGAGCATCCAAAATCAGGATGCCCCAGCGAATGGGTGATGGGTGATTTTTTGGATGATGTATGGTTAAGTGCTCAAAGCTCTGTATGTTATATGTCTTTATTTTATTTTTTGTGCACACATTGCCCCAGTATGATTTTTTTCTTGTACCTGGATCTCGGTGGAGGTTACTCACCAGCCAGGAGCCTGTTATAATTAAAGTACGCTTCTTGTTATCTGCTGCTTCAAGGGCCAGAATTCTTCGCAGTTCAACCGGGTTCTCCGCTGTCCTCTTAATTTCTATTCTCTTCTCTATCAGGGTGCTGTGGAAATAAACATTGTTTTCTTAGGTTTTTTTTTGTAAATCTTAAAGCGGACCTTCACCCTGAATAAGAGCCTATCTTATATGTTTCCCACACCCTGTACATACAGATTGCCCACATTAAAAATCATCCTACCTGCACCTACTGCATGTTATGAGCCTTTAAACATCCAAGATGGTGGACCATGGAGTTTCAGGCTGCCTGCAGACAGGAAGTGTCCTCTGACTGTGCCTCTCTGCATTCTGGGATTGCTGACCTTTTCCTGACCCCAGCTCTGCGCTGCCTGTGCAAAGCACAGTGAATGGCCGGCGTGGGCACGCTCCCTGTTAGAGGGAAGCGCAGAGCCGCTGAGCTTAGACGCCCATAGCTCAGCGGCACCGAGCGTGCTGATTGGAGGAGCGGCCGCGCATGCGCCGTAGGACTGTGGTGAGGTGAGTTCACTGCAGCGATCGGGGGGGTCACAAATGGCTGGTGCGGGCACACGCCCTGCTAGAAGGATAGCAGGATGCGCCCGCGGCCCGCGCATGCGCCGTTGGACTGGGATTAAGGTAAGTACAGCAGGCGACCTGGGGGTTTCACAAAGCGGGCATCCAAAATCGAGGGAGGGAATGGATTGGCCCGGGAATCTTATAGATCCCCGGGCCAATCCAGCTGGGTTTTGGTCCACTTTAACAAGGGCTGCTAACTGTACCCTATATCCTCCTAAGTCCCCCTCAAAAAGTGCATGTGCCAAAAATATCTACAATTTTTTATAAACCATAATTATCCCATGTAAATAATACCTAGAATGTGCAAATTCCTGCTAAATAACTAAAAAGACAAAGCCGGGTGAAGAGAGGGACAATAGAACAAACACATATACAGTATCTTACAAATCCATAGTGAATGATGGCTGACAAAATCGCTGTACCCTCCCTGGCCAACGCGTTGCATGATGGCTATCCCGTCACTTCATCAAGGCAAAGAGTGGAAATGCTGCTTGTCCCCAGCCTCCCCAACAAGGAAGGTTCGTGCCCCCGGTCGCATTACACTTCTTACAGGTCCACAATAGTGAGCTGGACAGCCTAAATGTTATGGGGCCGGTGCCGGAAAAAGTAAGTATGGGCTTGTGTGGAGGGGATCTGAAGAAGCAGTTACAACAAAGGGAACTCCAGTGGATTTTTAATCTGGATTCCCAAGCCTCCATCGGGCTTAATGGGGATTTGTCTTTTACACCGTTTTTGGGAGGCACATAATGAGTCACAGTACACAGAATCCTTGTTTGGGATTTATTAGGCCACACCTGGGATCATTTTTTTTTTCATGTGTGTGATTATATGTTTTTTAGAGGTGTTTTAACTTGTCTTTTTGTGTTAATCATTGCCGAATAAATATTTGAGATTGTACAATTGTAACAGCGGTGCCACTTGATTCTGGGTAATTGGGGGGTGTGTGAGACCCCTCCTTCTTTTGTTTAAATCCGCTTTACTTACCCTTGGGTGTGCACCAAGGGTGTAATATAATTGGCCTGGTGCGGCTTATATCTTGCATTTTTTGTTAAAACAATATAAACACTTTAAATAGGTAAAATAATCATTTATTGATACAGATCTGCATGTTACACCTCAAAGAGGGACAAATGAGAACAACAGGGGGACATGGACTCCAAAGAGGGACAGTCCCTCCAAATCAGGGACACTTAGGAGGTATGGGGCTGGAGATGGAAGTGTGATGGATGGAGGTCAGAATCAATAAAATGAATATATATATATATATATATATATATATATAAACATTCCCTCTCCATTTACACCACTTGATTTCATATTCCTATCTCTGCATTGTAAGCTTTAGTGGCTAATAAAGGTGAAATAAACCCTCAGTAAGCCACTTATCTCTGTGCTGATTCTTTCCTTTTGCTTGTACTGAAATTAGAGCAATAAAGTTAATGAAGCATGCTGCTATTAACACATTACTGTGAACAACATGGTGCTGGGGAGCTGGACAACACCTTATTATGTCCGGCCCCCATGCCTCACTAACATTCTTAAGAATATATGATGATGTTCAATAGATGACGTGTGCTATGTTTTTTTACTTCAATATAAAATAAAGTGTCGCTGGGTGGAGCGAGTAGAAATCGCTTTCCTAGTGTAACATCGAGCACATTGTTATATCTGTGTTCTTCGTTACGTGTTTATTTCACTCCCGTATGGATTATTTTGGAAGATCGAACGACACCAGAGAAATCTCTGAACTGTGGAGAGCAAAAGGGGTCTGCCCACAGTTCCTAATCAGAAGGTAATCACATCAACTTCCTTTCTGAGTATAGCTCCACTTTAAAGTGGACCAACACCCAGGATTTTGACTATCCTGGGTTTTGGTCCACTTCGGCGGGGCACCCCGATCGGGGGTGCCCCGCTGTGTGAAACCCCCCAGAAAGCCCCAAAATCTTACCTGTCCCCGCTCCCACGTGACTGGACGGTCCAATCCCCGCCAACGTCCAGGCGGGGATCAGGAACGTCCAAGCGGCTGCCGCCGCCGCCGCCTCCCTCGCGTCACTTTCGGCGCGCGCGCGCCCCCGCCGGCCATTCGCAGACGGCCGGCGCGGGCGCGAGCACGCCTACAGGGGCGCGAGGGAGGCGGCGGCGGCCGGCCGCCGCCGAAGATCAGGTAAGGTGTTTGGGGGTTTTTTGGGGGGTTTCACCCCGCGGGACATCCCGATCTCGGATGTCCCGCGGGGTGGGAGGTGATCGGCCCGGGAATCTTATAGATTTCCGGGCCGATCACCTCTCGGTGTTGGTCCACTTTAAGTAACATATTTTTGTACTCACTTGACAGTTTCTCCATAAGTTATAACAGATTTACTTGTCAGGAGCTTGCAGGCGAATCCAATGTTCTCTGCTGTCTCTGGAACACATTTCATGTAAGTATCATAGAAATCTAATAGGTAAATAAAAGGTTGGGCGCCTGGATCTAGAACCTATCTAGGTCATTTATTTAGGTATCCGGGAGATGATAATTAGCTGGTTGACCAACATCTACACACGCGTTTAATATGTCCCATTTGCATTTAAAGTAGACCACCTCGATTCGCGATGCCCCAGAAGAAAAGCCAGCAGCTGGCCCTGGAATCTTTTAGATTCCGTGCCAGATGCAGGTAGGTTTTGTTCCACCTTAAAGTGGACTCAAACCGACAACGGTTGACCCGGAAGATCAATTCCCTCCTCCCGGGGCATCCAAAATCGGGATGCAATGCTGTGTGAAACCTCCCGGTTCGCCCCGTTCACTGGCGGGGGATGTGGCCGCCAGCACACTCGGAGGGACAGGAGTGCATCCGAGTGCACTGATTGGACACGTATGCACTATAGGACTGGGGAATGGTAAGTCAGATCCTGGGGGGGGGGTTCACACAGCAGGGCATACCTGCTTAGACCGGGGAAAGGTGAGTGTGTACGGGCGCCCTGGGGGGCTTCATACATCGGGGCATCCTGATTTGGGATGCCCCATAGCAAAGCCAGCAGCTGGCCCTGGAATATTTTAGATTCCAGGCTGGCCGCAGGTAGGTTTTGTTTCGCTTTAAAGTGGACTAAAACCCACAGCGATCGGCCTGGGAGATCGATTCCCTCCCACTGGGGCATCCAAAATCAGGATGCCCCGCTGTGTGACACTTCCTAGGTCGCCCAGTTCACTTACCTTGCTTCCTGGTCCAATAGTGCATGCGCGAGCCGGGGCTGCATCCCCGCTACGGCTCTAGCAGGGCTAGGTGTGCCCAAGCCAGGCATTTGTCAATGGCCGGTGTGGGCACACTCCCTGTTAGAGGGAAGCAGGGGATGCGGCCACCGGCGTGTTCGGAGCCGCTGGCCTTAGACGCCGTCTTAGATGGATAAGCGGAGGATTGGAGGAGCTGATTGGAGGACAGGGAAGAGGTGAGTTCGGGTCATCTGAGTGGGTTTCACACAGCGGGGCACCCCTGATCAGGTCAAAATCCTGGGTTTTGGTCCACTTTAAAGCCATATACTGTATATTGGGGTCAGCTCATAGGTCATGGCCATATAAGCAGGGCCAGTCTTGGACAAATGAATTACTCCTCTTTGCCCAGTCTGCTCTACCCTAATGCTGGCCCTGCATATAACGCTGAAAAATGCATAACATAAGTTCAAGCTCATCCAAACAAACGCATTTGCTGCACCAGGTGGCACAGAAGCATGGGAGGAGCCTCCAATCGCGGATCAAGGTGTATCAAGTTTAATATCAGAATTTTGGGTTTCAGTTAATCTTTAAAAATAACCTCTATGGCCTCAATTCAATAAGAGTTAAAAAATGCTCATGGTAGTAAAAAATTCAATTCATGAGAAAAAAGCCTGAGAATGTCACTGTTACTGAATCACCAGACAATGGAAGGAAGACATGAAAGCCAATGGTATTTTTTTACTCCTTCTTATCTGTAGTAAAAAGTGTCATTGGCTTTTTTGGTCATTGGTGATTCACTAACAGTGCCATTCTCTTTTTTCTTTTTTCTCATGAATTGAACTTTTTACTACCATGAGAATAATTTTCAACTCTTAGTGAATCGAAGCCATAGAAAGAAAAGTAAAAGTTTCAATACTTTTCTCAGGAGTAAAAAGTGTTATTGCCTTTCATTGTCTTTCTATCTAGTGATTCAGTAACAGTGACATTCTCAGGCTTTTTTCTCATGAACTGAATTTTTTACTACCATGAGAATTTTTTTCAACTCGGGGAGGCCGATTCATTAACAGCGGCAGGTAGCGACAGTTGAGCGACTGTAGCGGCATTTTCAGAGCGCCCGCTAGTAGTCGCTGTGTTTGGCCGTTGTTCAGTAGTTGATAGCAACTCAGTCGGTTTGCAGTAATGTTGAATATTGGGTGAGAAGTCGCTATTTGACAGGTTCCGCGCTTTATGGGAGCGCATGATAGCGACTGGCCCTAGCGACCGGCTCCCACCATGTTCATTAAAAAATCACGCTCCAAAAATTCTCGCGCTGTAAAATGCATGTTTAAACCCCAGAGCGCTGGCGGCTAGTAGTTTTTTAACCCCCAAACCCCCCAAACCACCATATTTTTGGAAACCAAAAAAAAAAGTTTTTAAAATAATTTTGTAATATGAATACATTAATATCAGACCTGTAATATCAATTCTGTACATTTTTTTTTTTTTTACCTTAAAAAAATTATCTAAAATGGCAGAAGTGGTCACAGAATTTTTCACATTTAAAAAAAAAAAAAACAATTAATAACAATTAATTATGAATATTTAAAGATTGTTCCATTGAAATGCATTGGAGAGCGCCAGGTAGCGAGAGGTCATACCTGTCGCTGTTCAAGGTCGAACGCTGGCGCTGTGGGCTGAGGCTGGAATAATGATGAATGAGTCGCTATATGGCGCTATCTCAGTCGCTAAGCAGGACTGGCTTGATAAATGTGTGATTGTGGTGGGGAGCCGGCGTTCTCGTGGCGGGGCCCGTCATTACCGGCTGCTCACCAGTCGCTACCTGTCGCTATTCCTTCATAAATAAGGGCCTAAGTGAATCAGGGACTATGGCCCTAAGAGTTAAATAAAAATTCATGGTAGTAAAAAAATCAATTCATGAGAAAAAAGCCTGAGAATTGCACTGTTACTTTTTTACTCCTGAGAAAAGTATTAACCTTTTTACCTGTAGTAAAAAGTGCCATTGCCTTTCATTGTTTTCCTATCTGGTTATTCACTAACAGTGCAATTCTCAGGCTTTTTTCTCATGAATTGATTTTTTTACTACCATGAGAACTTTTTTCAACTCTTAGTGAATCAGGGCCTAAGTGTGTCACATATAAAAATGAAATTTTACGAGCATTCCACTAACCCCACTCATGTGCAGACACATCCAAGCCTTACCTTTTTTGTCACCGGTTAGCACCCAGATCTTTATATCTGCATGTGCCAGAGTGAAGATTGTCTGCGGCACGCCATCCTGTAACTTATCCTCGATGGCGGTGGCCCCCAGCAACTAATAAGAGAAAACAAAAAATGTTTATTAATGTTAAAGCGGACCTTCACCCTGAATAAGAGCCTATCTTGTATGTTCCCCCCACCCTGTACATACAGATTGCTGACATTAAAAATCATCCTACCTGTATCTAGTGCTTTTTCTGAACCTTTAAACATCCAAGAAGGCGGCCCATGGAGTCTCAGGCTGCCTGCAGACGGGAAGTGTCTTCTGACTGTGCTGCTCTGCATTCTGGGATTGCTGTCTTTTCCTGACCCCAGCTCTGCTCTGTTTGTGCAAAACACAGCTATAACCTGCCCCTGCTCTCCCTCCCTCCTCTCCTGTCCTCAGTATGTGATGCTTCTATGGGAAGATGGTGGCGCCCGTATCCTGGGTTGCAGCTCAGTGGGGGAAATAATAATAAGTAAGCAACTAAAAACTTAAAATATATTAATTATAGATGCTGGGGAATAGTTTTTTAGGGTTTGGGCTGTTCATTAAATCATGCTAAAGGTCCGGTTTAAACCAGACCAACACCCATTTTATCTTTAACGGATGTTGGTCCTGCAGTCAGCAAATCAAAAAAGTCAGAATGCTGGAACCCCCCCCCCCCCCCCGCACATAACCCCCCCGAAATGCCCGTAATCCTCACCTTCACTATGAGCCAGCCCCGGGAAAGGAGTCCCGTGATTGGTCAGTGGCCGGCCACAGGGGCAGGGGGCGTGGCGACCATGGCCCACATGTTAGAGCTATTTTAACTCAGAGCAGGGATTCCCATCCTGTTTTCATGGAGTACCATTATCTCAAGTACCACCACTAATACAGAGCTCCCCGGGAGGGAGGGTAAAGGTCCTAATACTGGCCCAACCAGGAAAGCTCTTCTGCCAGCAATGCAGTCCTCACAAGATGCTCCATTAATGCAGCTTGTTGTCATGGTTACCTGGCACATCCTATTGGAGCAGTAACTGGGGGAGCACGTCGTCTAAGGCCAGCGGATCCAAGCGTGCTGGAGGCCACATCCCCCGCTACCCTCTAACTGGGAGCGTGCCATTCACAATGGCTGAGGCGGGTACACGCCCTGCTAGAGGGACAGCGAGGATGCAGCCGCAGCTCACACATGCGCCATTGGACTGGGAAACAAGGTAAGTGTACGGGGCGACCTGGGGGGTTTCACACAGCAGGGCATCCTGATTTGGGATGCCCCAGGGGGAAGGGATCGATCAGCCTGGGAATCTTAGAGATTTTGGTACACTTTAATACAAGTAAATAACGGCACTCAGCGGCTGGGGGTGTAGTAAATAGGAAGCCACTGTTTAACCACGGCTGCACGGGTGCGGCGAATAATTAGGGCTTCACAGCCATGGGGCATCCTAGTTTGGGATTCCCACAGGGAGTAGAAATGGGTAGACCATATGGGCAATTCCCTATGCCATGGACGGACTATGCCAGGATACCCCTCTGTGTGGAACCCTCTGGGTCCGCTCACGCTCCCACAGCGCATGAGCAGGCCCTGGCTACATCCCTGACAAGGTGCGTTCATTTTGTATTTCACTATACAAAATTTGCCTTTAATTAGGGCACTGATTCGGAACCCCTGGATAAGAGTATTTAAAGTGGACCAACACCCAGGATTTTGACTATCCTGGGTTTTGGTCCACTTCGGTGGGGCACCCCGATCGGGGGTGCCCCGCTGTGTGAAACCCCCCAGAAAGCCCCAAAAACTCACCTGGCCACGCTCCCACGTGACCACCGCAGCCAATCCCCGCCGCCGGACAAGCGAGCACTGACAGGGAGCGTGCCCGTGCCGGCCATTCACAAACGGCTGGGGAACCCCGGCTGGTATTGTAATGACTATATTGTAATGTCCATATCAGATGCCGGTGGAACGCGGGAATAACCTACCCCTCCCTTCAGTCCCTCCCCTGTACTCCCCTCTTCCCCTCCATCTTCAACATCCTTCTCCCCTCCGCCTCGACTCCCCAAACCTGGTCCCCCCCCCGCTCTTCTTCTTCATCTCTTTGCAATATTATGGATTTAAAAGTTTTCAACCATCTCTCTGTCTGCAAACTTGGATCTGTTTGATAGCTCGAAGCACACCTCACCTCATCTAGCACTAGGATCAAAGGATAGAGGGTGTGTCGGCGACAGTGCATGTCGCGGGCACCGATGGTCCTCGCGACCTGCATGGTCCTCAACATCGGTCGGGGCATGTTGATGAATATATTGGCTGCTTAAAAATCGTTGCACTCCACTTGCTCCATCCTTATCTAAAGTACTTTGTGGAATGTTAAATAAGTATGGTCAAAGCACAATTCTATGTAACACAGATTGCAATTTTCTACCTCCCCTGTGCGGGATGGCTGTATTAGCTGAATGCCTTCCATACCTGTACTGTTGAAAACCTAATAAAAATATTGAAACAAAAAAAAGAAATACAGAGCAGTTTCATTCTCAGCCTCCCTGTAGAACAGGGGTTACCAACCTTTTTTTCATAAAGTAGCACTTTCCATTTTCTGATTTATATCAAGTACCATCTGGGTGCTGCGCAGTGGCGTGACTAAACGTGAGGGGGGCCCTTTAAGGGCTCGTACAGTTTTAAAATAAAAAAAAGCACTCACATTGCTGCGTCTTCTTTCACCTGTTCCCCGCCAGGCGACATCCTCTCTGCGGGTGTGCCAGTTTGGGGGCCCTGGCTCATGACTCATGGGGTTGTCCATGGGACAGGGAATGACTCTAAGGCCAGTCCACACAGTTTTGGCCCTCTTTAACAATGCATTGCCTGGGGCAAAGTCAGAGAGGAAATTTGCCTTTGGTCGCCCAAGATAGTTTGCAATAGTTTGCCCCAGATCGCCCATAATAACGCACCTCTTTCCTCAGGGTCGGCGCCAGCACAGGGCAAAGCTAGGCAATTGCCAGGGTCCCTGGCATCTTCAGGGGGCCACTCAGGCTTACACTTGGCCATGTTATTATTTTTGAAGTGGACCTGAACCACCAAATGCCGGGTGCTGTGTGTAGACCTGCTCATGGTGGGTCTCAGCAACAGGGGATGGTCAGCAACAATGGAGGGGGTGGCCTGGAATGGAGGGAAATTGATGGAAGCTCAGAAGGTGGCGAGAACCAATGATATAGTCTTTAGTGGCAGCGGAGCAAGCAGTAAGGGCTGATGGCTGCTTGGTGGCTGTAGGGAAGGCAACAAAGACTAGAGGATGATTGATGGCTATAGGGAAGGTAAAGAGGACTAGAGGATGATTGCTGGCTTTAGGGAAGGCAATAAGGACTGGAGGATGATTGGTGGCTACAGGAAAGGTAACACAGACTAGAGGATGATTGGTGGCTATAGGGAAGGCAATAAGGACTGGAGGATGATTGGTGGCTATAGGGAAGGCAATAAGGACTAGAGGATGATTGGTGGCTATATGGAAGGCAACAAAGACTAGAGGATGATTGATGGCTATAGGGGAGGCAACAAGGACTAGAGGATGATTGCTGGCTTTAGGGAAGGCAATAAGGACTGGAGGGTGATTGGTGGCTATAGGGAAGGCAATAAGGACTGGAGGATGATTGGTGGCTATAGGGAAGGCAATAAGGACTAGAGGGTGATTGGTGGCTATAGGGAAGGCAATATGGACTAGAGGATGATTGGTGGCTATAGGGAAGGCAATAAGGACAGGATGGCGATCAGCAGCAGATTACCCATTTGAGGCAACGGAGCTGAAAGGTGACATCATCATGTGACTCACTACTTTGGGGCCCACTAAGACTCTCTTGCCCAAGGGCCCCCACAAACCTGGAGCCGGCCTTGCTTAATTTAACAATTGTCCCTCTTTGCCACCCTGAAAAGTTGGAAAGTATGACTGTCACTGGGCCAACGGCTCTGATTTGCTTCAATGGGGTGCGCATCCCCAACGGCGTGCGCGCTCTTATCCCAACATATCTAAATAGCTGGGACGAGGGCGCGCGCACAGCCCGAAGGTGTAGGGGTGTGGCTGCTCCTGCTCCCCACTGAAAAAATACTATGTTATACGGCATGCACCGTTGGACCAAGAAGGGGTGATTTGTCATGGAAGATCTGTAGTGTTTCACATAGTGGAGCATCCGAATTTCAGATGCCCCGGGGTAGCCCAGGGATCAGCCCTGGAAACTTTTAGATTACTCAGGGTTTTGTTCCACTGTAACAACACAAATGCACACCTACCAATTGTCCCTGATTTGGAGGAACTGTCTCTCTTTTAGGTCCAGGCCTGGGGCAAAAAATCAGCCCAGGATCTCTGCTGCTTCCTTGCCAGTCATCCAGTGTGCTCCAGGACTATAGGCTATATAATTCAGGCCAGGACATGGGCTGGGGCTGCCGGGGTGAGGCGATAGAGTGGTGAAGGGGATGGGAGGCTGGGATCGGATGGGAGTGTTAGTAAAGGTAGCAGCCCAGACTGCCCCAAAGCAATGTGCCCACCGGGCAAATGCCCGGGTCTCCCTATGGGCAGTCCGCCCATGTCCATGTCCCCCTGTCCCTCGTTGTTCTCCTTTGTCCTTCTTTGGGGTGTAACATACAGATCTGCATCAATAAATTATTAATTTACCTATTCAAAGTGTTTATACTGTTGTAACTGTTACATCCTATCTCCTGTCCCTCTCTCAATGAGGGGACGTGGCTTAATTTAACAATTGTCCCTCTTCCCCACCCTGAAAAGTTGTAAAATATGCAAATGGAACATTATTGTCACCTACCACCAGGTCTTTTTCTATCTCTTCATACACTTTATCCAGAGCTTCATCCCGGTCATGAATGGCCACGCTGGCGTCTTTGTGGCGCTTGCTCCAGCTCTGGTATTCCTCCTCGCTGATGTCCTTGTAGCAAAGGCAGAGCGTTCGGAGAGTCTCATTGGCAAATACCTGAGCAGTGCGGGATATAGATACAACACAATATACATGATGTTATACAATATATATATATATATATATATATATATATATATATATATATATATATATACACAATATATATATATATATATATACAATATACATATACAAAAGATATACAATATACATGATTTCACAAAATGTAAAGTCCCTGTCCGGCAATAAATGTGAATTGTTCCTCTTAGACGGGGGATCCCGATTTGGGATGTCTGTGTGTCCCTACAGATCACCGAGAAAACTCACTTTTCCAGCGTTTCCACAGCACAGACGCGGGACATCCAGCTCCATTCAGCTCTGCGACTGTGGCATCACAGCGATTAGCGAGATAAAGCAAAACGCTCCATCGGCCGCATCACCTCTAGCTGGGGGACTTACCTGCACCAGCCATCTACAAATGTCTGCCGTGCCTAGCTAAAGATATAGCTGAAGACAGGGCCGGCTCCAGGCTTATGTGGGCCCTTGAGCGATAGAGTCTCAATGGGCCCCTTGCAGTGTGGTATGATACTCCATACATGGTGATAAAATTGCATGTATAGTAAATCCCGCTAAAGAATATAAAGAAAAAAATAAATGAAGTATATATGGAAAAGAAGGAATGACAAAAAAATAAAGGACAAAAGAACAGGGGAGATGACAGGAAAAAAAAGAAAGCAGGAATGAAAAAGAGAGAAAGGGAATGTCAAAAAAGAAAGAAAGAATAGAATGGAAAGAAATAAAGAAGTTTAAACATGAATGGAAAGAAAGAACAAAAGCATAATATGAATGGCAAAAAAAGAAAGAATAAAAGGAAAGACAGAGAAAAGCAGAGAAGAAATGGTAAAAAAAGAGGAAATGGAACGGAAGAAAGAAAAGATAGAGTGGCATAAAAAAGAAAGAAGGAATGGCAGAAAAAAATAATAAAAAGAAAGGGAAGAAGAAGAAGAAACGAGATGGCAGAACGAGCAGATTAAAGAAAGAAACAAAGAAAAGATGGAAAGAAACAAAGAAAAGATGGAAAGAAAATAACAACAAAGACTAGATGGAAAGAAGAATGAAAAAAAGAATGGCTGAACAGCTAAAAGAAAGAAACAAAGAATACATGGAAAGAAAGAAAGAAAGAGAAAGAAAGGAGAAAAGAATAAAGAATAGAACTGAAACAAAGAAAGAAAGGCTGGACAGTTTGCCCCTAGCTGACAGAACTTAGTCCTGGTTACTGCATGGCCCTGCGTCCTGTATAGGGACTGCACAGGGTAGAGGGAATGAGGTGGGCCCTCCCAAGGTGCAGGGGCCCTGGCACCTGCCCAGGTAGGCCCTGTGCTGACACATACCCTGGCTGAAGACACAATTGCTTCAGCTTATTATGTTATGCTGTGTGTTATGCTGGAGGAACTGCAGTTTATTAACAGGACAGTAGATACCGCTGCTTCCAATACTAATATGTAGTCTCATGTAATTCTCCATTGTTCCAGTAAAGCAATTAATTCTCCCACAATGTCTGGAAGTAGCAATCCCATGGTGTACAAACAACTCCACACCAGTGATGAATGGCCTCTTACCACAAATGGGCAGAATGCAGGCTTTGTATAATAATGTGCAGATGCCTTCGCCGCACAATTTCATCAGACAAAATAGCTGCCTGCCTGAGGCCAAATCTTCACAAGATAAAGCTTAATTCATCTCATATAAAGCAGTTCAGAAGTGAAGGTTCAATGTATGGAAAAGAATAAAAGAGGAAAAAATTTAGTGTGACACCGTTAAGTTAACACAAGATTTATTCCACAGATTTGCAAATACAATCAGTGAACAAGCCTTGTTCACATATGATAAAAAAATATTATATATTTTCATCACACACCGCCCTATACTTAAACAATTAATTCAAATATATTAACTAATTTTATATACACCAAAAAATCCACGCTGGAGTAGTTCAGACTTTGTTGGATCAGTCTGTAATTATTTCAAGTGTTATTCTCTGTAAGTGGCAAATCACCACACAACTCCGCGGGAAATAAATATTCCTTCTAATTCAAAAGGTTCCTTTCAACAACTAAAAAAGTGTCCACCTCTTATGTGACTCAGATTCAGACTCTTGTGCACACTTCCATCACCATATCTTAAATACACGTACCAGATTGCCAACAATAACTTGCAATATGATTAAGCTCCTCTTTAGGGTGTTACAACTTGTTTGTGTTATTCAAACCAAATATAGGGTATACTGGAGTTATATTATTGAAACTGGATCCTCCTTATTATCCAAGGCTCTCTATGAATCCACCATTCCAGGAATTATATCTCAGAAGTAAAAGATAAAAGCACATAGCATGATATCCTTTTAAAATTTCAAAGCACCTGCCCACATTTATTAGGCTTACCAGCATTCACAGAATAATAAGCATTTCAAACTCAAGATTCCAAATTCAAGTGATAATAAAGAGCGCTGTAAAGACCTCTTATGTTTTCACACACGCTACGCTTCAATGTAATTTGTATCAAATGCAGCTGCGTATCTCCTCACCGCCTCCTCGGCCGCCGGACACGGGAGCGCTCGCTGCTTCTCCTCTTCAGTAGCTACGTAGTGTCTCTTCACAGTGCTAGCCCCGCCCAAGTGAACAAGCCTTCAACGATAAAAACAAGGCGCCATATTCTCAGTGAGGGCCAGATGTTTCCAAAAATGAAGTGTGCCTCCCAAAAACCAACATACAGTTCGCCATACTGGGGGCAAACTTCGCCCCCATTGCTACACCTTTGATTTGCAAATAGAACTTCCCCCCGAACCAAAAATAATTATGGTTCAGGGAGAATATAAGGCAGTCTATCAAAAAATCAGTTTGTTTCTTAGGCAAACCCGATTGCTGTTCCAGATAATGGCGAACTACTGTGGTCCCCATGTCATGGGGGTTTACCGTATATAATGAGGTGATGTCAGCAGTAGCCAACAGACATCACTAGAATCTCGAAGGTAGGCTGGGAATGAGGTTACTAGAGGCTGTAAAAAGTTATTGACATAGTCGACAGGTTACTGAATTAATTCCACTAACTATTGGGCGTCCTGGTGGCTTTTCCACATTCTTGTGGATTTTAGGGAGTTGATAGATGGTAGGGATCCTAGGATTTCTGATGTTAAGATAATTAATTTAGTAACCTGTCGACTAGGGGAATATGTCCATAACTTTTTACAGCCTCTAGTAACCTCACTCCCAGCCTACCTTCGAGATTCTAGTCAGGTGTTGGAATTATGCCAAGCATTAAGGGATTCTGAGGGATATCTGTTGGCTACTGCTGACGTCACCTCATTATATACGGTAATCCCCCATGACATGGGGACCACAGCAGTTCGCCATTATCTGGAACAGCAATCGGGTTTGCCTAAGAAACAAACTGATTTTTTGATAGACTGGCTAATCTTCTCCCTGAACCATAAATATTTTTGGTTCGGGGGGAGAAGTTCTATTTGCAAATCAAAGGCGTAGCTATGGGGGTGAAGTTTGCCCCCAGTATGGCGAACTTGTATGCTGGTTTTTGGGAGGCGCGCTTCATTTTTGGAAACATCTGGCCCTCATTGAGATTATGGCGCCGTTATATCGATGACGTGCTCATCGTGTGGGAAGGGTTAAGAACCACCCTGGATGAGTTCTTTTTGGCTGTGAATAGTAATATTTATAATCTTGAATTTACTGCAGAAATTGACCACAAAGAGGTTAATTTTTTAGATTTAACTATTCGGAATGAAGGGAATGCTCCCTCTGCTCGAACCTACTTTAAGGTCACAGACAGAAATGGATATGTCCTGAGAGGGAGTTGCCATCACCCCAATTGGCTTGAAGCCATCCCTAAGGGACAATTTTTACGGCTACGACGTAATTGTAGCAATATTAGGCAATATGACAAACAGGCGGCAGACCTATCGACTAGGTTTGTAGAAAAAGGCTATGAGGTAAATTCCATTAAGGGGCAAAACATAGCCGCGAGGGCTCTGGAACACGATACCCTCTTCAAACCAAGAGAGGGACGTGATAAGAAGAAGGATGTTAGCCAATTCGCCTTTCTGACTGGCTGACTGGCACGCACATGTCAGATCGCGCTGATCTGACACTCCTTCTTGTTTACAGCACACGTCATTTTCTTCCCCCCCCCTCATTTATGATTGGCTTATTTCCCGTCATTTTTACTTGCTGTGGGGCAAGACTCATCTCCAAGTTATGGCTGACGCAACCCCCCACCCTCACGTGACTAGCCTTCCGCACATAAAAACGGAAGCTGTGTACTTGCCGAACATCCAGGTCAAAGTCCCAGCCGGGGACGAAACGCGTTGGAGTTTGGCAGTGTCTTTATGAGAGGTGAAGTCACAACGGGACGTGGTGAGACATGTCACCTTGCTTTTATCGTTGAAGGCTTGTTCACTGATTGTATTTCTGTGAGTGCAAATCTGTGGAATATATCTTGTGTTAACTTAACGGTGTCAAACTAGATTTTTCCCTCTTTTATTCTTTTCCATGTATTGAACCTTCACTTCTGAACTGCTTTATATGAGATGAATTAAGCTTCATCTTGTGAAGATTTGGCCTCAGGCGGGCAGCTATTTTGTCTGATGAAATTGTGCGGCGAAGGCATCTGAACATTATTATACAAAGCCTGCATTCTGCCCAATTGTGGTAAGAGGCCATTCATCACTGGTGGCGGCTTGCACTAAGTGTGGAGTTGTTTGTACACCGTGGATTTGCTACTTCCTCTGCTGAGGACTTTTTCCATATGAAGAGAAAATTCTAACTTATTGGTTATCTGACGCTCTGTATTTTCTTTGAACATCATCCTAAAATACTTACCTAGCCATGGCACCTCCTTCCGCTGGGACGTCGGAACAAGACACACTACTCTGTTGGTGCTGTGCGCGGCCCCCTGCTGCACTGCCAGGGCCATGCGCGGCCCCGTATCTCGTTTGGCGCTGTGATCCGGCAAGGCTCTGTTTTCCTGTCCGCGTACCTGGCACTTCCCCCTTCTTGCCCCGCTGGCCCCGCTTCTCTATCGGCACCACACAGTAGCCTTCTGGCCAGTGAGTGTCCAATGGGGTGGCATCAGATGATGATGGGGGCCCGTGGTGGAAGCCCTTCCATGGGGCCCCATCAGGGCCACGTAAGCCCTTGCCTGTTGGAACGCGGCTAGGTGAGTTAGCGAGGCAGTTCCATGGGGTTTCACACAGCAGGGAATCCCAACTCGAGATACCCCAGGGAGTGGGAATCGGCCGACCCTGGAATCTTTTAAGTAGCAGGGCTGGCGTAGGGGGTGTCTCGAAAAAAAGCTCACTTATACGCCAGCTCGTAGGCTTGATCCCACAGAGTCCTCTAGTTTCAGCAATGATGGCTCTGGTGCTGGTTATTCCCAGCTGTCGGTCACAAGGAAGCAGGCTCCCTTGTTGATTGGTTAGAAAATGCTACTAAGAGCACTTATGGGGTTATTCACCAAGGGCTGGCGCCAGGTAGCGCCTCGTAGCGACAGGCAGCGTCTGGTGAACGCTGGGCGCTGTACGCAAAACATTTATAAAGGCGATTCTGGTGAGCGACTCTAACAGCGCCATGTAGCGTCTGATGTATTATTACAGGCGGCTCAGCGTATAGCGCCGGCGCTCTAGCTTCCAGAGCGCCAGGTATTACCTGTCGCTACCTGTCGCTCTCTCATACATTTCAATGGACGTTCCTTTTCTTCTGTTTAAACGTGATTATTTGTTTTTAATTTGTTTTTCTCTCTCAAATAATTGAGACGTCTCCTGACCTAGAAAAAGTCATTTTTGAAAACTTTTTGCAGAATTGTCATTACAGGTCGGGCACTAAAGTGTTAATGTCACAATGTTACAACAATGTCATTCCATGTGTTTTCGCTTTGTTACTGGTGAATATGTGTTCAAAAACAGACTTTAATCACACAGCGTCTGGCGCTCTATGCTAAAGCGCCCAGATCCAGAGCGGCAACGCTGTGTGTGTCTGTTTTTTTGTTGAATATGGTGTGAGTTGCTGAGAGTCGGTCGCACTGAGCTGGCGCTACCTTTCGCTCCCTGCAGCGCTGTACTCGTGTTAGAGCGCCCAACATACATCACATTCATCAATACCGGCCAGGTTACTACAGCGACTGAGGCGCTCTGTTACAGCGACCGGTACCCGCTTACAGCGTATACTAGCGGTAGCTCTAAGCGCTGCTATACAGACGCTCATCTGCCGATAGCTGGCGTGGGTAATGATTTAGCCTCTTAGTCAGGAGTACTTTCAGAGGCCTGAGATCTGAAATAGGACTGCTGGTGGCAGGTTTTGCCTAGGAAGTGAGAGGGCAAGCGGAGAGGAGCATTGGCAATTGGGATGCCCTCCCACACTGAGGTCATATGCGATCAAGCTGTGTGCACTTTGCTGAATGGCATTGTGCATTTTTCATTGTATGAAGGGCCTGGGGTTGCCTTTTGCTTTCTTGTTTTGTCTGTTTTTGCCTCGGCACCTCTGTAGGAGGAGGAACTGTATGTGACGTGTGGAAACTATGGGCAACACTACAAGTAGGAACCATTAGATCTCTGATAGTGATAGAAACCCTAATAATCCTAGTTAAACCTTGTTAGATGCATAACTTGGGGAGCATTACATCATGAAACCACATGATGGCAGTGTTGTCTAAGGAATGGACTTAACTAATAATAAATAGTCTGGAGCCCCCCTTTATTTAGATAAATAGAGACTTAGCCAGATGGCATTGGCAATATTACCTGCCCTGCCATCGGTTGAGACTTGCAACTTAGGCCCTTATTTAACAAGGGATAGCGCCAGGTAGCGAATGGTGAGCGAACGGTAATGACGGTCACCGCCACGAGAACGCCGGCTCCCCTCTGCAATCACACATTTATCAAGCGATCCTGCTTAGCGACTGACAGAGCGCCAGATAGCGAATCATTCATCATTATTCCAGCCTCACCCCACAGCGCCAGCGAGCGACCTTGAACAGCGACAGGTATGACCTCTCGCTACCTGGCGCTCTCCAATGCATTTCAATGGAGCAATCTTTAAATATTCATAATTAATTGTTATTAATGTTTTTTTTTTTTTTTAAAAGGCCAAAAAATCTGTGACCACTTCTGCAATGTTAGATATTTTTTTAAGGTTAAAAAAAAAATAAATTGTGCAGAATTGATATTACAGGTCTGATATTAATGTATTCATATTACAAAATGTTTTGAAAAACTTGTTTTTTTTTTTTTCAAAAAAAATGGGGGTTAAAAAACTTCTTTTAACCCATCGCCGCCAGCGCTCTGGGGTTTAAACAAGCATTTCACTGCGCGAGAATTTTTTGAGCGTGATTTGTTAATGAATATGCTGGGAGCCGTTCGCTATGGCCATTCGCTGTCATGCGCTGTCATGCGCTCCCATACAGCGCGGAACCTGTCAAATAGCGACTCCTCACCCAATATTCAACATTACGGCAAACCGACTGAGTCGCTCTCAACTACAGAACAACGGCCAAGCACAGCGACTACTAGCGGGCGCTCTGAAAATGCCGCTACTGTCGCTACCTGGCGCTATTAATGAATCTGCCTCCCCGTTGTAGTGGCAACAATACAGAGGTTATATAAGGGAGAGAGCAACCCTGTACCAAGTTCTTTGCCAAGACTATGCTCATGAGGGGAAGCGTGTCAATGTAGTGGAGGAGCTGAGAGACAGCCATGGAGGAAACCAATGGATTGTACTGTTTGCTGTAACCTTTGGATTATGCCTGTACTGAACTTTACTGTTTTACCATGGATGGAAGCCTAACAATAAAGACCCTGTTATCACCCAATGGAGACCAGCGACGACTGAAGCCAGTAAGTGCACCTCCACCCACACATGCCACACCGACATGGGATGCCCTACCCAAGGTCCAAGAACCCCCCTCACACCCCAGAGTGCGTGCCCAGGCCCGCTACATGTAACAGGTTCATTCTGTGTATACAGCAGATGCACTTACATCCAGCGCCTCCTCTGTCTGCTTTCTGATTGGATTGTTCTCATGCAGCCGCGCATATATAACCGTATCCGCTCCTTTGCAGTAAAGCTTGAGCTTCCCGTCCGGCCCTCGCACTGTAAGCAAACAGATGACGCTGTCATTCTACATTACTGAAATCCTGATATATTATAGAAGCAAAAAACATTATAAGCGGGACAAAACTTGGCATTTTGACTCTCCCAGGTTCTGTTCCGTGCCCATAGGAAAATAGAACCAGCACCCGTTGTATAGTTCGCAGCTTATATTGTAAATGAATCCGACATTTCGGGGGGCCCATCGCTCCCCTTTCTTAAAGAAGCGCGAAATTGTGTAATGTTAAAAATCCATATAAACACATTGGTTAATGAGAGGACAAGTCACTTATACACCCGAACTGAATAAAACCTCCGCCAAGCCTGGGGGCTATTCTCACATGGTAAGAACAGAATCCAGGGGCTACAGGTTTAGTCTATGAGGGGTGACAGAGCCTGTCACCCTGGCTGTCCTTTTCCTTCCATTAAAATAAAAGAAACACGCCTGACTTGATATTTCTTGATGTTGTGTGTATAAGTGACCTGTCCCCCCGCCATCCAACATATTTATATGGATTTTTATCATTCGTCCATTTTTTTCGTGATAGTGCTCCTTTAAGACATGTGAAAACAACAAACAACCAGAATGAAGAGGGGGGATGTCTATGAGACTCCAGGGCAGGCATACTCGCTCTCCCCGGGCCACCCCACTATGTGAAACCCCCCAGGTCACCCGAAAACTCACCTTCGTTCCCGTTCCAAGAGCGCATGTGCAAGCAGCGTCAAATTGTATAGGGAGGCACTCACAAAAAACATATTTGTCAAAGTAGATTTTATTCCATTTATTCACTACACATAATCTACATGATTAAAAACCCTTAAAAACACATAATAAGACAATAAATATAGGACAAACCAACATAAAGGTGTGTAGGTGATAGGGAGAGTGCTGGCACATATAAATAACAATCAGCATGTAAAGATAAAATTTAAATCAGGAAAATACAAATCCTGCCTAGATCCGGATCCTAAGTAACTCTAAAGTGCAAAATGCAACCAATCAGTAAATATATAAACAATATGTGATCAAAAAACAAGACCTACATATGACCAAGTGAATAAATATCCCATAAAAAAATCTAATAAATAACAACACAATGCTTCACCAATATAGATACTGTAATCAATCAGACCATAGATGCCAATAAATATATCACAAAAAATCTGACCAAGGTATAATCAAATCGTCCCAAACATGCCAGTAATGAGTCTCCCCACCACCTACTGCACCAGGAGCCACGCGTTCCGTGGGCACATCCCCCAGGCGTCCGCATCCTCACTATCCCTTTAGAATGGTCGGCATGGGCATACTCCCTGTTAGAAGGTAGTGGGGGGATGCGGCCGCCAGCGCACTCAGATATGCTGGTATTAGACATATTTGACTGTTGGTCGGCTTTAATGCTGTTTTAATGCTTATTTTAGGTTGAAGATCACAGTACACAGTTCAGTAGCAATGGGAGCAATAGGCCAAGCCCCCCCCCCCACTTCACTGGCACTACTCCATTACCAACAATTCAGTAACTCACTCTAAGGCAAGGAAATTGCCATTATATTATGCTCCAAGGGAGACCTTCTCCAATTTAGGGCTAGTCAGTTCAATCCCAGTTCCACTAGAGTCACTCTGGGTCTACAGACACAGTGTGCCAAACCAGGTTACACACTTCGCTGGGGCTTAAGGGTTTCCAACAGGGGCAGCCGTCCAGGTCACAGGCACCTACGTGGCTTCCTCTAGTTCTCCTAACCAGGTCCACCTGCGTTGCAATAGCTGTTCCCACCACTCCTGAGACTAGGGGTCCAGTTATCACTCTGGCCGGCATCCAGAGTTGTGTGGGACCACTGCTCTGGAAGGTTAGGTGAGACATGGCATTTAAAGCAGACCTCCAGTCTAAACTCTTACCCTAGATATCCCAAATGCCTACCAGCTGAAGACATGAAGCGGAAAGTTGGGCAGAAAAGCTTACTGTTTGGTTCTCAGTGTTAGGGTGCTTGGTGTCTAGCATTGCTTGCTTGGCCAAGTGAGTATTTTGACCATTTTAACCTGCCTCTTTCACTTACACCTCTGGGTCAGTCTTATGGCCAAAAGTGTGGTGCTTCCTGTCCACCGCTAACAAAGACCGCAGAAATGGGTGGTGAATATATGCAATCATTTATTTTATTGAGATATATATATATATATATATATATATAGAGAGAGAGAGAGAGCTATATATATGTCTCTCTCATATATATATATATGGAGAGAGATAGCTATATATGTCTCTCTCTCTCTCTCTCTCTCTCTCTCTCTCTCTCTCTCTCTATATATATATATATATATATATATATATATATATATTACCTCCCAACTTTTCAGGGTGGGCAAGAGGGAAAATTGTTACATTAGGGCACAATATAAACACTTTGAATAGCCAAATTAATCATTTATTGTTGCAGATCCGCATGGTAGACCTCAAAGAGGGACAAATGGAAACAACGAGGTACAGGGGCACATGGACTCAAAAGAGGGACAGCCCCTCCAAATGAGGGGCATATGGGAGGTATATATATATATATATATATATATATATATATATATATATATATCCCATTAATCCAAAATAAATGAATATAATACCCATCTTTAGAGGTTCTTCTAGTCTATACTCGTACCTTACCCAGAGGAGGCTTTCTGGCACGTGGGGCAAGGATTTGAAATGGCGCTCAGACCTCCCTTTGGGGCCCTCCTGACCTGCTGCACCCTGCCTTACCCCCATACTGGCTGTTCCAGACATCAGCTGACAGTAAATGAGGTTTCTCTCTTTAGCTACCACATTCTGTCTATCCAGCCGCATCACACTCCAATGCTGACATAAGGGCACTCAGCAAGGCAGGTCTGGGTGAGCTTGAGCATGTTGAGGAAAGTGGAGAATTTTTTTTACCCACCCATTAGTCAGATGAGACCATTATTGGTATCAAGCTGATTGATTTAAAGCGGTCCTTCACTCTGAATAAGAGTCTATCTTATATGTTTCCCACACCCTGTACATACAGATTGCCCACATTAATCCGGACCTTCATCCTGAATAAGAGCCTATCTTATATGTTACCTACACCCAGTACATACAGATTGCCCACATTAATCCGAACCTTCACTCTGAATAAGAGCCTATCTTATATGTTTCCCACACCCTGTACATACAGATTGCCCACATTAATCCGGACCTTCACCCTAAATAAGAGCCTATCTTATATGTTTCCCACAACCTGTACATACAGATTGCTCACATTAATCCAGACCTTCACCTTGAATAAGAGCCTATCTTATATGTTTCCCACAACCTGTACATACAGATTGCTCACATTAATCCAGACCTTCACCCTGAATAAGAGCCTATCTTATATGTTACCCACACCCTGTACATACAGATTGCCCACATTAATCCGGACCTTCACTCTGAATAAGAGCATATCTTATATGTTTCCCACACCCTGTACATACAGATTGCCCACTTTAAAAATCATCCTACCTGCATCTACTGCATGTTATGAGTCTTTAAACATCCAAGATGGTGGCTCATGAGGCATCAGGCAGCCTACAAACAGGAAGTGTCTTCTGACTGTGCTGCTCTGCATTCTGGGATTGCTGTCCTTTCTCTGACTCCAGCTCTGCTCTGTCTGTTCAAAGCACAGCTATAACCCGCCCCCTATGCTTTATCCTGCTCTCCTCTCCTCTCCTCAGTATGTGTGTTGCTTCTGAGTCAAGTATCCTAGAGTCCTGAACAGAGTTGCAGCCCAATGGGGGAAAGAATAATAAGTGACTAAAAACTTATATAATAATTTTCGATGCAGGGGTAATAGTTTTTTAAGGGTTTGGGTTTTTCATTAAATCATGCTGAAGGTTCGGTTTAAATAGAAACAAATCCCTAGACTCCAGGGCCGGCCACTGGCCTTTCCCTGGGACATCCCAAATGGGAATACCCCACTGTATGACCCCCCCCCCCCCCCCCCCACAGAGTTGGCGCATATCTCACCTTTGCCCTGGCTCCATAGCGATGTAAATAATGCCGGCCTATAACCGGCATCTCTGGGCCGAGCAACGCTCCCCCGTCTAAAGGGAAACTGGGGAAGCAGCCACTCCCGCTGCCTGTTGCTAGGCTCTGTGTCTAAACAGTTAACAATTATACAATTAATATGCTCGGAATATGCTGCTGATGTGCGCAGTGTGACCAGGAAAAGTCTTTATGCCCTATTTGGCAGGTTTCACATAGTGGGGCATCCCAAATTGCTGTGCCCCCCGGGGCAAGAACCAAAACCCAGGATAGTGAAAATTTCAGGATTTACATAGTAACGTAGTATGTGAGGCTGAATAAAGACTTTATTCCATCCAGTTCAGCCTGTTAATCTCCTTCCAGTGGTCTAGTCGCCATAGCTGGAAATGTTATTACATGCCAGGAAGGCATCCAGGACACTTTTGAACGTTTTTACTGTATCCATCATTACTACCTCCTCTGGCAGCAAGTTCATAGTCTCACTGCTCTTACAGAGAAGAATCCCCTCCTATGTCGGTGGAGAAAGCACCTTTCCTCTAACCTTAGTGGATGCCCTCGGGTTATAGTTACACTCCGGGGTATAAATAGATTGTGGGACAGATCTTTGTATTGACCTCGAATATACTTATACCTAGGCCCTTATTTAACAAGGGATAGCGCCAGGTAGCGAATGGTAAGCGAACGGTAATGCCGGTCACCGCCACGAGAACGTCGGCTCCCCTCCGCAATCACACATTTATCAAGCCGATCCTGCTTAGCGACTGACAGAGCGCCAGATAGTGAATCATTCATCATTATTCCAGCCTCACCCCACAGCGCCAGCGAGCGACCTTGAACAGCGACAGGTATGACCTCTCGCTACCTGGCGCTCTCTAATGCATTTCAATGGAGCAATCTTTAAATATTCATAATTAATTGTTATTAATGTTTTTTTTTTTTTTTTTTTTAAATGTGAAAAATTCTGTGACCACTTCTGCCATGTTATATATTTTTTTTAAGGTAAAAAAAAAAAAAAAAAAAATTGTGCAGAATTGATATTACAGGTCTGATATTAATCTATTCATATTACAAAATGTTTGTAAAAACATGTTTTTTTTTAATAAAAATATGGTTGTTTGGGGGTTAAAAAACTACTTTTAACCCATCGCCGCCAGCGCTCTGGGGTTTAAACATGCATTTCACAGCGCGAGAATTTTTTGAGCGTGATTTGTTAATGAATATGCTGGGAGCCGGTCGCTATGGCCATTCGCTGTCATGCGCTCCCATACAGCGTGGAACCTGTCAAACAGCGACTCCTAACCCCGTATTCAACATTACCGCACACCGACTGAGTCGCTGTCAACAGCCGAACAACGGCCAAGCACAGCGAATACTAGCGTGCGCTGTGAAAATACCGCTACTGTCGCTCATCTGTCGCTACCTGGCGCTATTAATGAATCGGCCTCCCCGTAACATAGTATGTGCGGCTGAATAAAGACTTTAGTCCATCCAGTTCAGCCTGTTTAACTCCTTCCAGCAGTCTAGTAGCCATAGCTGGAAATGTTATTACATGCCAGGAAGGCATCCAGGCCACTTTTGAACGTTTTTTCTGTATCCATCATTACTACCTCCTCTGGCAGCGAGTTCCATAGTCTCACTGCTCTTACAGAGAAGAATCCCCTCCTATGTCGGTGGAGAAAGCACCTTTCCTCTAACCTTAGTGGATGCCCCCGGGTTATGGTTACACTCCGGGGTATAAATAGATTGTGGGACAGATCTTTGTATTGACCCCGAATATATTTATACCTAGTTATTAGATCACCCGTCGGGCTTCTTTATTCTAAACTAAATAAACCTAACTAATTTGTCCAGTTTTAAGATAGTAAATGAAAACAAGGTGAATAAATGATTGTCAGCTTTGCCGATTACCTATGATAGACATTCGCTTCCTGTCGCTGTTAAAGTCGAGGATGGCCAGGCAATTGTAAGTCACTTCATTCTCCAGCTCGCTGATGGTGATGGTGCTCTGGGTACGCGAAAGAAAAACATATCCAAAGTTCCGTGCCGCCGTCACCAGCGCGCCTTCATCCGGGGATGCCGCTTCATAGTTTAACGTCCCATCTACCATTAAGAAGAAAATGCTAAATACAAATGTAGCAATCCTCACCATAGAACATAACACATGTGGAGGCTGATTCAAGACTAGCGCCATCTATTGCCATATGAGCGTCTATGTAGCGGCGCTTAGAGCGTCCGCTAGTGGTGTCTGGCGCTATAACCTAGCGTAGCTGGCGGACAAGTGCTGCTGTACTATCCTGTCCAGAAGTGATAAATGTGATGTCTGGAGGGCGCTGTAGGAGAGGTCTCCCTCAGTCAATGCATATGCATTGCCCCAAGGGAAAGCCACCCAGAGCAACGTCACATATAACAACAGCAGCGAACGATAGGTGGCACCAGTTAATTGCATCCGGCGCTGAAGCCCATATTTAAAGTGGACCAAAACCCAGCAGGATCGGCCGGGGAATCTATAAGATTCCTGGGCCGATCCAATCCCATCCCTCCCCGTGTGGGCATCCCCGCTGTGTGAAACCCCCCAGGACGCCCGCAAACCTTACCTGAATCCCGGTGCAACGGCGCACATGCGGGCCGCATCTCGCGCTTCTCTAGCAGTGCGCGTGCCCGCGCCAACCATGCGAATGGCCGGCGAGGGCGCGCTTCCCTCGAACAGCGTGCTCGGAGCCGCTGAGCTTAGACGCCGCTAAGACGTGCATAGCTCAGCGGCTCCGAGCGCGCTGATTGGACGAACGGCCGCGCATGCGTCATAGGAGCGGGGTGAGATGAGTAGATCTGGCTGTTCTGGGGGGGTTTCACATAGCGGGGCACCCCCGATCGGAAGTGGACCAAAAGCCAGGAAAGTCAAAATCATGGGTTTTGGTCCACTTTAAGGAAATCCAACACAAAACCAGCGTTGGCACTATAAAACTGGGTGCTCTAGCGTCGATCGCCAGACGACTATATGAAAAAAGTCTGTTTCTTACTTAACACATATCCACCAGCACCAGAGTGAAAACATGGAATGACAATGTTTTAAAGTGGACCAACACCCAGGATTTTCACTATCCTGGGTGTTGGTCCACTTCAGCGGGGCATCCGAGATCAGGATGCCCCGCTGTGTGAAACCCCCCCAAAAGCCCCAAAAAACTTACCTTTTCGGCGACGGACAAGCGACGGACAAGCCGCCGCCTCCTGCGTGTCCCTCTTACAGGGCGTGCGCCCGCACCGGCCATTCACAAACGGTCGGCGCGGGCGCGCGCACTGCTAGAGGGGCGCGCGGGAGGCGGCGGCGGCTGATCCGTCGCCGATAATGTAAGGTTTTTTGGGGCTTTTGGGGGGGGTTTCACCCCGCAGGACATCCCGATCTCGGATGCCCCGCGGTGAGGGAGGTGATCGCCCCTGGGTGTTGGTCCACTTTAACACTGTAACAATGACACTGCAATGGCCGACCTGCACATACAATTCTGCATAAAAAATAAAAGATAAAAATATAACAATTAATAACAATTAATAACATATAAGTGTTTGGTTGCTGGACAGGAGAGGACACACAATGATTATATCCTAAAATAATTAATTAAAACGCTATTTATACACAAGCAAAAAAAACCATTGAAATGTGTGGGGTAACGCTGCTGAGTGACATGTGGCGCTGCTGAACTTACATGACGCTATTAGATGCGCTCACCAGATTGACTTTCATATATATGGTTTTCACATACTGTACCCAGTGTTCACCTGACGCTATGTGGCGTTAGCGTTTGTTAAATAACCCCCTAAATTAACCATGGATCAAAAGTTAACAAAAGTGGAACAAAACCCGGGAATTAGACATATTCCTTTCCGCTGGGGCATCCAAAATTGAGATGATATTGCTATAAATATGCTTTCTTATCTATTTAAAGAGGAACAACACACCCAATTTCCACTTTTCGGGGTGTTGTTCCTGTTAGTGAGGGCCCCGCTGTGTGTATGCCTCTAGGTCACTCACCTTCCTGTCGCTCCCACGACGCAGACTCGGGCGAGAACGAGCATGCTGATTGGCTGAGCAGGCCCGTCGAACCAATCATCGTGCTTGCTTTCATTCGGCTCCCTTTGGCTCCTCTGAAGGTGGTGCACCATTGGCGGCATCCGTCGCTCACCTCGTAGCAGTGTCTGCGCCGCCCATTTAAATATGCCGGGCGCGGGTGTGCGCACAGGTAGAGGAGATTCGGGATGCAGCCATGGCGCAGAGACGCGGTGAGAGCTCCAGGACAAGGTGAGTGAAACAGTGCTTCTGTGGGGTTTTACACAGCGGGGCATCCCAATTCAGGATGCTCCAAGGAGTGGAACTTGGATGGTTCTCGACTCTTTTAGACTCCAGGGCCTCCAATGTTTCTCTTTAAACCGGACCTTCAGCATGTTTTAATGAAAAACCCAAACCCTTAAACTATTCCCCAGCATCTAAAATTAATATATTTTGAGTGTTTAGTCACTTACTTATAATTCTTTCCCGCACCGGGTTGCAACTCTGTTCAGGACTCTAGAGATAAGGGCACCACCATCTTGCCTCAGAAGCATCACATACTGAGGAGAGGAGATCGGGATAAAGTGCAGGGGCAGGGTTATAGCTGTGCTTTGCACAGACAGGCGAGAGCTGGGGTCAGGGAAAGTTCAGCAATCCCAGAATGCAAAGAGACAGTCAGAAGACAGTTCCTGTTTGCAGGCTGCCTGATGTTCCATGAGCCGCCATCTTGGATGTTTAAAGGCTCATAACATGCAGTAGATGCAGGTAGGATGATTTTTAAAGTGAGCAATCTGTATGTACAGGGTGTGGGAAACATATAAGATAGGCTCTTATTCAGAGTGAAGGTCCGGATTAATGTGGGCAATCTGTATGTACAGGATGTGGGAAATATATAAGATAGGCTCTTATTCAGAGTGAAGGTCCGGATTAATGTGGGCAATCTGTATGTACAGGGTGTGGGAAATATATAAGATAGGCTCTTATTCAGAGTGAAGGTCCGGATTAATGTGGGCAATCTGTATGTACAGGGTGTGGGAAATATATAAGATAGACTCTTATTCAGAGTGAAGGTCCGGATTAATGTGGGCAATCTGTATGTACAGGGTGTGGGAAACATATAAGATAGGCTCTTATTCAGGGTGAAGGTCCGCTTTAAGTAGCCTGATTACTTTTATTAATGGTGAGAAAAAAACAGATGTTTTTTTACAACGGTCGGTCTGTCGGTCAGGTTTTGGCCTACCGCCTCCCGATGATTACTAACCAGTAAGAGGCACCTACCTTCTGCTGTATCCACCATCACTGTGTGGCACAGGGCCAGCAGCTTAAAGAACTCTTGTGCAGTCGGGTCCCTTCCTGATCGCACTTGCTCCACCAAAGTTTTATCATTGTAGGTGAAGTTGGGATCTGCAAATTTATTCCAGCTGAAGTCCACTTGCTGACAATAAGACACACCGAAAACACATTGAAATGCAGGTAAAAACACAGTTGATAGCAGACAAATGAACAATTTTCTATTATCAGCTCAACACTGGATCAGCTGGGCTAGGTTGTTTGCTTTTTGTTATGTTTACAGACAGACTTTAAAGAGCACCAAAACTGATTGTAAAGATCCGGTCCTCTTTAAAAGCTTTCAATTTGGGATGCCCTGTTGCTTGTGCGCGCACCTGAATATTGCTTTTATGAGCTTAGATGCACTTTTACATAGCCGCTCATCTGTCAAGCACATGTGCATTGGGATTGCGGGTTTTAACGCAGTGGGGCATTTCAAATCAGAATACCCCAGGGACAGGCAATCGGTCTAAAAGACTCTAGGGCTACCCAAAATTGGTTTGGTCCTCTTTAAAGTATTTCAACTTAAACACTTGACCTTCCCAGCAGGCTTCATCTCTTGCATGCTGAATATTTACTGTTCTTCTGCTGCCGGCTCTGGTGCTAAGGCCCTTATTTAACAATGGATAGCGCCAGGTAGCGAATGGTGAGCGAACGGTAATGACGGTCACCGCCACGAGAACGCAATCACACATTTATCAAGCCAATCCTGCTTAGCGACTGAGATAGCGTTAGATAGCGAATCATTCATCATTATTCCAGCCTCACCCCACAGCGCCAGCGAGCGACCTTGAACAGCGACAGGTATGACCCCTCACTACCTGGCGCTCTCCAATGCATTTCAATGGAGCAATCTTTGAATATTCTTAATTAATTGCTATTAATGTTTTTTTTTTTTTTTTGTAAATGTCAAAAATTCTGTGACCACTTCTGCAATGTTAGATATTTTTTTAAGGTTAAAAAAAAAAAAAAAAAATTTGTGCAGAATTGATATTACAGGTCTGATATTAATGTATTCATATTACAAAATGTTTTGAAAAACTTGTTTTTTTTAATCCAAAAATATGGTGGTTTGGGGGTTAAAAAAACTACTTTTAACCCATCGCCGCCAGCGCTCTGGGGTTTAAACAAGCATTTCACTGCGCGAGAATTTTTTGAGCGTGATTTGTTAATGAATATGCTGGGAGCCGTTCGCTATGGCCATTCGCTGTCATGCGCTCCCATACAGCGCGGAACCTGTCAAATAGCGACTCATCACCCAATATTCAACATTACGGCAAACCGACTGAGTCGCTATCAACTACAGAACAACGGCCAAGCACAGCGACTACTAGCGGGCGCTCTGAAAATGCCGCTACTGACGCTCATCTGTCGCTACCTGGCGCTATTAATGAATCGGCCTCTAAGAGTGGCCTCGATTCAATAAAGGTAGAACACAAATTCTCATGGTAGTAAAAGGTTCAATTCATGAGAAAAAAGCCTGAGAATTTCACTGTTACTGAATCACCAGCTAAGAGAACAATGGAAGTCAATGGCAAGTCTTTACTCCTAAGAAAAGTGGAGAACTGTTTACTCCTTTCTACACTGTAGTAAAAGCTGCCATTGACTTTCATTGTCTTTTTATCTAGTGATTCAGTAACAGTGACATTCTCAGGCTTTTTTCTCATGAATTGAATTTTTTACTACCATGAGAATTTTTTTCTACCTTTATTGAATCGAGGCCAGTGTGCGCCTGCCACATTTTTGACCATCTACCACTAATCTTCAAGTTGGATGGTCACATAGGCCTCGATTCAATAAAAGTTAAAAAAAAAAACTCATGATAGTAAAAAATTCAATTCATGAGAAAAAAGCCTGAGAATGTCACTGTTGCTGAATCACCAGATAGGAAAACAATGAAAGGCAATGGAACTTTTTTACTCCTAAGCAAAGTAGAGAACTGTTTACTCCTTTCTACACTGTAGTAAAAGTTGCCATTGGCTTTCATTGTCTTTTCCTCTGGTGATTCGGTAACAGTGATATTCTCAGGCTTTTTTCTCATGGCTTGAATTTTTTACTACCGTGAGAATTTTTTTCAACTGTTATTGAATTGAGGCCATACTGTTAATTTTCTTTTTCTGTTAATGAACTAGGGAGCCTGTCTCCTCCTGACTAAATGCACGGGTGCACAAAAAGGTTGCAAGGGATCAAGCCTGTGGATCAGGCCCAAATTAAGTGTGGTGGAGGCCTCTGGGCACAAAATCTGGTGGAGGCCCCAGATACAGTATTTTTTTCCTTTAAAATAATAGTCCGTACAAGTAATTCTAACTGATTGGTGGTTGTCTGGCACCTGTCTTACTGGAAAGTCAGATTGAGTCCCTTGTGCCACCTTTGTGCGGGTGCGTGCTGAACCCCAGCTTTGCCATTCTGGGTGGGGTGTAGTGTAGTCACCCAGCTGATCCAGCAGAAAACAGTTCCCTGCATTGAGCTGCCAGCGGATGTGCTTGGTGGCTTATGTGCAGTGACAGCTCTGCACCCACCCATCACTGTAGTGTTGCTGACGGCGGCTTTGCTGCTCTAGACCAGGGGTCCCCAACCCTCCTCCTCAAGACCCACCAACAGACCAGACCTTTACACAGAGGCACAGGTGTAATAATTAGTGAAGAGCTATAGAACCAGCTGCACTAATTACAGCATCTGTGCATTTGCGTGGAGATCGGCAAAACCCGGCATGTTGGCGGGCCTTGAGGAGGAAGGTTGGGCATCCCTGCTCTAGACTCTCCATCCTGCCCTGTAGTGGCTTTGGCTGCAGGTTTTCAAAAACAAAAAAAGGCTTGCCCAGGCCTGGGGGGGACCCACTGCTGCCAATAGCTTTGTTGTTGGCCCCCTGGACCATCAGACCAAAGACTGAAAAGCCTCCTCGACCAGACCATAACCCAAAGGTTGGCGGAGGCCTCCTTTGCAGGGCAAGTGGTGGAAGCTCAGGATGCGGGCCCCTTGCGCCCCCTCATAATCCGGCCCTGCTGTGGATGTGGACACCAACAAAAAAGACCAGACACAAAGTTACCTCATTTGCTTTAGACGAGTTTCCAGTCGCTGGTCTTGGGTTACCTAAAAAAAAGTAACAAAATTATCACCAGCTATCCAACCATTTTTCATTAAGTAACACTTTCTTGGGATGTCTCGGGTACTTCCTGGGGGTACATGTGGGTTGTTAGTCTCCCAAAACTTTGTTACAACTCACAAACAATCATTCAAAGTTCATGAAATGAACAAAAACAAACATAGATAGTTTTGGTCACCTTTTAGGTCATTTTTTTATTTCGTATGAAAACCAGGCTTGGGTTTAAGTATAGCTGTATAGCTGGCAGCGGATCTGGTTGGAGTACAGATCAGCCTGCAGCCTTGTCATCTGTTTTTGTGTTGCAGCTCTGTATGAGGTGCATGAACTCTTACCAGCGGCTCCAGGTGGGCGATGGGATAGTAATGCTAAGCTCTGCAATACATCTGTTACGGGCCACCAGCAATGTAGAAGCCCATGGCTTTGAGCCCCATCAGGAGCTTAGGTTGGAGGTCTGTTTTAATGTAAGCATCAACGGGAGCAAAGGGATTGGCAAATGTTCTGCATGTAATTTAAAGTCCACATTAAGATGTAAGACTGGCCTATAGCTAAGACACAAGCAAGGATCAATATGTCTCCTTCATGGATATCAAAGACGTGCGCTTCTACGTTCTAGTTTAGGTGGTCTACTAATGATTAGGAGTGCCTTCTTTCAATCCTTTGTAAACAATGGCAGTAGCTTGATGTTCTTACCATAAGTTTTGCCGCTGATGGAACACTTCTTAAACGTCATGATGTTCTGTGTCAGTGTGCCGGTCTTGTCGGTGAAGATGTATTCTATCTGACCCAGCTGCTCGTTCAGGGTGGTAGTCCTGGCTTTGGCAGGCGTGTCTTTCTTTGGGTAGTACATGTGTAGATCCCAGTCAATAAAGAAGCTCTGACCCAGACGAATTATTTCAACGCTAGAAAATAAACCAGGAAACAGCTCATCAGAGCAATCAAAAATTACTCTGTACCTCAGCCTCAATCATGAACTTCTCCAATCATAAATTACTTAGCAATGACCCATGATATTACGTATGATGACATAATCATATTCTCCTTGAACAGAAAATGACACAGCACCCTGATCATCGTGGTCTTCTCCGATAAAAAATTACTAAGCACCTCAGCCTTGATTATGGTTTTTTGCAGAGAGAAAATGACTCAACACCTCAGCTTCAGTCATGGTCTTCTCAATCAGAACTGACTCAGCAATGACTCAATTACATTCTTCTTGAACAGAAAATGGCACAGCACCTCAAGCTCAAACATGGTCATCTCACAGAAAATGACCTCAGGTGATGGCATCATACATCATGGTCTTCTCAATCAACAATCACTCAGCACCTGAGCCTCAATCACAGTCTTCTCAGACAGAAAATGAGTTGATACCCAAAATTGTGGTCTTCTTCAACCAAAAATGACTCAGCACCTTGGCTTCAATCATGGCCTTTCAGACAGAAAATGGCTCAGCACCTTGGCCTCAATCATGGCCTTCTCAGACAGAACATGACTCAAGCTCATTCATGGTCATCTCACAGAAAATGACCTCAGGTGATGGTATCATACATCACGGTCTTCTCCAGTCAAAAAATCACTCAACACCTCAGCCCTTATAACGGTCTTTTCAAATAGAAAGTTACTCAGCACCTCAGCCTCAGTCATGGTCCTCTGAGAAAGATGCCAACTCAGCACCTCAGCCTCAGTCATGGTCTTCTCAATCAGAACTGATTTAGCAATGACCTCTGAGGCAGACGCTGACTCAGCACCTCAGCCTCAGTCTTGGTCTTCTCGATCAGAACTGACTCAGCAATGACTCAATCATATTCTTCTTGAACAGAAAATGACACAGTACCTCAAGCTCAATCATGGCCATCTCACAGAAAATGACCACAGGTGATGGCATCATACATTATGGTCTTCTCCAAAAATCACTTAGCACCTTGGCCTCAATCACGGTCTTCTCAGACAGAAAATGAGTCCACACCTCAACCAAAATTGTGGTCTTCTCCAACCAAAAATGACTAAGCTCCTTGGCTTCAATTGTGGTCTTCTGAGACAGAACATGACTCAACACTCCAATGTCAATCATGGTCTTCTCCAATCAAAAATGACTCAACACCTTAGCCCCAATAACGGTCTTCTCAGATAGAAAGTTACTCAGCAGCCTCAATCATGGTCCTCTGAGACAGACGATGACTCAGCATCTCAGCCTCAGTTATGGTCCTCTGAGACAGACGCTGACTCAGTACCTAAGCCTCAGTCTTGGTCTTCTCGATAAGAACTGACTCAGCAATGACTCAATCATATTCTTCTTGAACAGAGAATGGCACAGTACCTCAAGCTCAATCATGGTCATCTCACAGAAAATGACCTCAGGTGATGACATCATACATCATGGTCATCTCCAAAAATCAGAAAATGAATCTACACCTCAACCAAAATTTGGTCTTCTCCAACCAAAAATGACTGAGAACCTTGGGTTCAATCGTGGTCCTCTGAGACAGAACATGACTCAACACTCCAATGTCAATCATGGTCTTCTCCTATCAAAAATGACTCAACACCTTAGCTCCAATAACGGTCTTCTTAGATACTCAGCAGCCTCAGTCATGGTCCTCTGAGACAGACGATGACTCAGCACCTCAGCCTCAATTGTGGTCTATTCAGACAGACACTGACTTCAGGACAAGTTAAGTTATGCTTTATTATCATTGCAATAAGAAGATTAATAGAAGAATTCTGCTGTGTGTGATACTGGTTGGTTATGGTCAGTGGAGAAGATACCATATGCCTGTGAATCCCTTCAGATTGATATATAAAAGCATGACATTATTCTAGTGCGCTGAAAGCCCTGATAGGGACAAGGTAGAGAAGATCTTAGTTCTCCCCAAAACATAACAGCACTCTGACCATGGACAGCATCCCCGTGTTGGGGCACATGGAGACTTGTGCGGCTCACTTGATGTGGTAAAAATACCTTAGAGCCATCATACTGGAGGGGGGGGGGGTGCTGGTCGGCGTTGACATGCAAAGTGCGGCTAAGAAGTGTTGTCCCACCTCCACAAGGAACAGCAACCTAATATAAGGCTGTCATGCAATGTTCATGTCTCATTCCTGAAGCTGGAAGTTAAGATAGTAGGTATTTATTACCAAAACTGCCTCCTGTATGGGACCTTGCAACAAAGGGGGGCAAAGTTTGGCAACAACATTCTACATATAGAAGTACAGCTCTACATCTGGGACTAAACAATCCGGTGTATGGCCCAAAACTTTAGATGGAGAGATACAATAAGGCAAGTAGGACTAGGGACCGGTAACAGTCAGTAAATCAGTAAATCAAGATAACTGTCCTTCGGTAACAATTTAGAAAATTGAGGTTGTAATTATGTCATTACCTTACATAGAGGGATATGGGCACCATGGTGTTCAGAACGATGATATAGCCCCAGAAGCCTAAAAATCCTCGATAGACCGGAGAGTAATCTTTCCCATCATATAGATACCATAATGTGTTTCCAGTGTTCACGTTGCTTTCCCAAACTGTCTGCCCGATGGCAAGACCTGCAGCGGCCAGGAGAAGCAAGCTGAATATCTGGAAGACAGAGGTACACATTTTACACCTAGCTTGTACATATATGCATTATGGTCGAGCTTGTGCTGGTCTGGTTGACACAGCCAGGCATAGCATGCATCTACTTAGGCCCTTATTTATCAAGGGCTAGCGCCAGGTAGTGTCTGACGAGCGCCAGGTACCGCCAGCTATCGGCGGCTACCGAATCAAGTACGCACGGCGGCGGTCACAATGACGCATTTATCACGCTAAATGAGGCAAGCGCCGGCGAGAGCGTCAGCTAGCGCGGGATTCATCATGTAGCCGACTGCAACCAACAGCGCCGCTGCTAATCCCATCACAGCGACAGGTATGACCTGGCGCTCCCTGGCGTGGTCCAATGCATTTCAATGGAGCAATCTTTAAATAATCATAATTAATTGCTATTAATGGTTTTTTTTTTTTTTTTTTTTAATGTCAAAAATTCTGTGACCACTTCTGCAATGTTAGGTTTTTTTTTTAAAGTAAAAAAAAAAAAAAAAATGTGCAGAATTGATATTAAAGGTCTGATATTAATGTATTCATATTACAAAATGTTTAGACAAACTTGTATCATTTTTACATATAAAAAAAAAGGTTGTTTGGGGGTTAAAAAATACTTTACACACATTGCCGCCAGCGCTCTGGGGTTTAAACCGGACCTTCACCATGATTTAATGAAAAGCCCAAACTCTTAAAAAACAATTCCTCAGCATCTAAAATTAATATATTTTACATGTTTAGTCACTAATTTATTATACTTCCCCCCACTGGGCTGCAACTCTGTTCGGGAATTTAGGATACGGGCGCCGCCATCTTGACTCAGAAGCATCACACTTACTGAGGAGAGGAGAGTGGGATAAGGTACAGGGGGGCGGGTTATAGCTGTGCTTTGCTCAGACAGAGCAGAGCTGGGGTCAGGGAAAGGTCAGCAGTCCCAGAATGCAGAGCAGCACAGTCACTTCCTGTTTGCAGGCACTTCCTGTTTGCAGGCTGCCTGCAAAAATGGCAGCTTCCATAAGCCGCCATCTTGGATGTTTAAAGGCTTATAAAATGCAGTAGATGCAGGTAGGATGATTTTTAATGTGAGCAATCTGTATGTACAGGGTGTGGGAAACATATAAGATAGACTCTTATTTAGAGTGAAGGTCCGCTTTAAACAAGGAATTCACAGCACGAGAAATTTTTGAGCGTGATTTTTTAATGAATCTGCAGCAAGCCGTTCGCTCTGGCCATTCGCTGTCAGGCGCACCCATACAAGCGGAACCTGTGAAACAGCGACCCCTAACCCCGTATTCAACATTACCGCACACCGACTGAGTCGCTGTCAACAAGCAAACGCCGGCCAAGCACAGCGAATACTGGCTGGCGCTGTGAAAATCACGCTACTGGCGCTCATCTGTCGCTACCTGGCGCTATTAATGAATCGGCCTCCCCGTTAAAATAAAATATATATAGCGGCTTGTGGTGGTTTCCTTAGGATTTGGTTATATGGATTGGTCAACTTTAGCGTTGCGCAGAAACGCTTCACTGTACCTTGAGTGGCTATTGCTGTCTCGGAACAGGTAAGAGCTGCCTGTATACACTTAAACGCTATGCTTAACATTTCCTTTGTGAGTGTAATTATTGAATATTATTAAACGCTCAAGTTTTAAACTGAATTACGATAAATGTTCTGTTATTTTCTTCCTTCTTTCTACATTGAAATATATGTGGCTTCTGATGAGGAACACTTATGGTATCTGTGACTGGAATATTTGATGTTAATGGGCAATACTTGAGACACTGAATCTCGAGCAATCAAGAGTATTGATCTGTCTTTTGCAATCTCAATCTATATTTTCCGGTAAGAGTCTGCAATATCGGTGGAGGGCACAATGGTGACTATATGGTTTGGAGACGCATGTGCCTTGGGATCACGAACCTTCTTGGGATTATTTGAATGCTCTAGGTGCTCTGTGCTATATAAGTAATATTTATCCTGTTTGGACCACTGGAATAAGAGGTTCAGCACGTGAAGTACTTGTTGAAGAACTTTTAAGGACTTTCTATTTAAGATTGTGTATTGTGAAGTTGTTTTATTTTTTTTTAGCACGATGTATCATACCAAATAATATATATATATATATATATATATATATATTATATATATGTAGTATCACTAAGATATTTCCGTCTTGGTGGACTCACACCCTGAAGGAATACTATATTTACAACTCTAGATCTGATGGCTGGCCTCCGCTTTTGCTGCACAGTGAGGCTCACTCCCATATAACACCATGAGGAGGTTCTAAAGCATATTTTGTTTTTTTGTATTGCTTGGCAATGAGACCAGAGGGTCCCCAGCCACTCACCTCAACATGAACCCTATAAAGATGTTCCCAACCCATTTAGTCAGTGCCTGTGATCGCTGTTGCTTTGAGCACTTGCTTGTAGTTATTATTATTGTGATCAACCATGTGTATGACCCTGAATCTTGCCTGACTTTGTCCTTGCCTGAACTCTCCTTGTACTGTGCCTTTAAGATCTCCTGTGATTGACCTCGGAAAGCTTCTCGACCTTGTACTGCTACTGTGTATGACCTTGGCTTGACCTTTGACCCTGAGAAGTCCTTGCCCTTGAGCTACATTGTTTTGTTGGACTGGTTTCACTTGTATGACTCCTGGCTAAGGATCTCACCCACCCATAACCTGTGTCTGGCAAATGGGGGCTTGGCTATAGGAGAATGAATGGTAGAAATTGGGCCATACCCTCTGATTCTGCTTACTGGTGAGTCTGACAGAGCTCTTATAAAGAGAATTGTGTGGGTTGGCCAGAGGATGAGGATGTTGCCCATCGCTGGAACAGGTAAGCTTATTGTTTCATTGTTTTATGA
Source organism: Gastrophryne carolinensis (assembly GCA_027917425.1). NCBI lineage: Eukaryota > Metazoa > Chordata > Amphibia > Anura > Microhylidae > Gastrophryne > Gastrophryne carolinensis. Next base: position 616,696,078 of record CM051234.1, on the reverse strand, counting down.
GCAGGGTTCGTTAAAAGTTCGATTTGGACGAGCCCAAACTTTTAAAAAGTTTGATGAACTCTAGTTAGCAGGGGCGCACCCAAGGACTTGCATCTCCTATATATATTGTGTATTGATCAGTCAGTTTCTAATTGAGCCAAGGAGGTTGTTTGTTGATCATATGCACTATGTACTGTGTTTAAGCAGTAGGTATCCCATCTCAAGTGATACCCCTTCTCGTGAGGTGTTGCACCTCTTCCAGACCTGGGGGGTGGTTGTAAGATGAGTATAGGTCGTTTATTGTTTTTAACCACAGATTCAGTTTGGTCCTTCTAGGTGAGTATATAAAATAGCCAAAGACCATGATCAATAATCATATTGTAGTTTTTGGTTCTTTTTCATTGTTTCACATCCAACCAAATTGTAGCAATTCAAATTTCAAAAAAATAGGTTTGTGTGTAGAGCCCTCTCTTACTATGTACACCAGATTGTTCATCATGTGATCAATTTTAGTTCTCTTGAAGGTCGACTTTCCACTGTTTTTCATTATTTTACTGTCAGCGCCTGTAAACATGAAGAAAATGAACATGAAATTTCCTGATTGGTGTTATCACCCCAAAATGTTACAATCCTTAATGATGGCTCTGTGGAGATGCAGTCATTTGCATATAGGGAGATCACACATTCCTAATGAGCTCTTGTATTAGGTCTTGTATTATGAGCCCAGTGTCACTGCGTCCTCCTGATCCATACACATACATTGTAAGGGATGTTATATCCTACCAACTTGTCGAATAGAGTGTTCTGGTTAATAGCGTTGAGCGCCAAACTGAAATTCACAAAAAAAACCCTAACATTGGAATGCTCCAACAACTAATGGAGGCACAGGCTGACTGTGTCCTCCACTGACCTGCAAATACAGTGGGGTTAAGCAGTTCTTCCTGGGTTACTTCATGTAGGGTAGTAACAGACAGTGTTGGACTGGGATGCCTGGGGCCCACCTCACATTTAGATGCAAGAATTACCAACTTACATTCAGGGACCATGCACAGAAACATTATGCCAAACTGTATTTTCTGTGTGTGTCCTTGGGATTCCACAAATATGCTATACATAGCTCAGGTTTGGTGATGAAGGCCCTCAAAGGGAACCATGGGACCAGGGCCCCAGATTTTTTTCCTGGTAACCCTGTGGGCCAGACCTAAAGTGCTACTGAGGACCACTGCCATTAACAACTTTGGGACAGGTATTTGTCAACCTTTTCTCCAGGGATCTGCTATAGTCAGTGAGTAATACAGACAGGGCCGTGTCATTTCCTGAACTCTTACCACATAATAGGTGGGTGCCAGGTTAGCGGAGGCGCCGCAGTATATCCAAATCCAATAAATAACCAGCACACCATTAGATATTAAGAGCCATAGTATTAAATATCCAGAGCTTATAAATAAAGCAATCCAAATTATCAAAAAATTGTTAGAGCTTTTTGGCCCTGAGGAAGGGGGACCCGATCCCCCTGAAACGTTGTCCAGGACTTTTGCCGGGACTATCGCTTTTTTGATCATTTGGATTGCTTTATTTATAAGCTCTGGCTATTTAATACTATGGAACTTTAATATCTGATGGTATGCTGGTTATTTATTGGATTTGAACTTTTGGAAGATGATGCGCCTCCACAGTGGTGTTGCTAAATTTGACTGGGTCCTGTCAAGACTCATACAGTAAACTTTTTTTTGTCTTCTAACTTAATTGGATGCAGCTAGACAAATAAACACTGAAACAGAAGAGACAAATGGTGTTCCCATTCTCGAATGATGCCAAAGAGCAGAAATATAATAAATAAGGTGGAGAAGCAAAAATGATAGGAGCCCCCTGGGCTTTGGTGCTGTTGCATCTCCTGCACCCCCTATAGTTACTCCCTGCACCTCCACCTCTAATATAACAGAGGCAGCAGATTTCGCAGTGCTAAATATTGCATTGGGAGTTTAAGAGTCATGTTGCATTATCTCACCTCTAGCTCCCGCTGTGACTATAACAAACAAGATAAGTCATTCTGAAAAGCCTGCCAGCACCCTGGTGAGAATTGCATAATGTTACAGCTGATGTATTATAATTGTTTCAGTTCTAGTAAGATTTTATAAATTGTAATGCAGCCTTGAGCATGTTATTAAAATGTAAACAGCTCTCGGCTGGCTCACAGATTTCTTTGATGTTTACATTGCGCTGCTGTGATGTAGAGAACACTTTGAAGATTATCTCCTATGCTGAGTTACTGATGGGTAGGAGTTCTTGGGGGACATGTGTGACATGGCTCTAAGGAGGAAACACAGATGGTTAGGATACATCTCATGTTGGGAGTAAGTTTGCACCAATTCATAGATGAAGTTGGCAACGGGACAAATGTACAACAGATCTCATTGAGAACCTATTGTTTGGCTTTTGTTAATTCCAGTGATTGGTGAGGATTTACAATAGTTAGTAACTTCCAGAGACCTGTCCACACTGTTATTGGTTCCCCAGATGATCATTTTTTCCAATTAAATTCTTTATGAATGGAAATTCCTCAGATTTTTATACTGTGGCCAATCCCACTTCCTTGCTTTTCCATAGTTCCCTGAGCTTGGTGGTAAACAAAGGTTTGCTGTTGTTCCATACGTTAATCCGCCTATATGGAAGTATCATGTCCTCTAGCTAATCCATGCAATCAAAGCATGCTCTTCCTTCTCTTCCTCTGACCACCTTTATACTGACCTGACCTTGGCTTTGGTGAACTAGAGCTTCTGCTTGAATACTGAAATCTGACAAAATTTATTCTAAATTCATACTATAGTTAAAGTCCCCCCCCCCCCCACAGTTGCCACAAAACCTTTTTCCTGGCTTCGATGCCCGCATACCAAGCATCTTTGGCCTGTGGCATGCTCCCTCCCCCAGCCATCCAGATAGGGGATGTGGCCACTCTCGCTCCTGATCTCCCCAGAAGCATCTCAAACCCAAATCAGGGACAGGGAACAAAACCTGGGTTAGTCAAAATACTATATTTTGTTCCCCTTTAAACTAAAAAAAATCATTATTAGGCTGAGTGATAAAGGGGACGCGTATTTCACTCTGGAAATGTTCCTCATACATTTGGTTATCTTCTCAAGCATTTTAAAGGCATTTTATTCTTTTACCACCCCCACCCTATAGCATTAAATGGAATTTGGAACTTTTCAACTCTTAGAATTTTTGAAAAACGTGTCCAAACTTCATCTGAATTGAAGCGAGGCCCATTCGAGCAATAATTAGCAATGCAAAAACTGGTGACTTGTTACATTAAAATATTAGGGGTCATCACCATTAATACTATTTTATGTAATAACATTACATAATCACTTAACATTAACCAAGGCCTACCTCACTATTTGCCCTCTAGACCCTATTCCATCCCACTACTCAAAAATCCTCTCTGGACCTGTCGGTCCTCATCAGTTTCTGACTTATCTCGCTGCGTTCTTTTTCATCCAAACTTCTGGAACAACACGTTCTGAATTGGCCACACGCTATAACTCTGCTAACTCCTTACTATATTCTCTTCAATCTGGATTCCACTCCAACCACTTTCATGAAACCACCCTCACCAAAGTTACTAACAATCTATTAACAGCAAAATCTAAAGGCCACGACCTATCCTCTGCTTTCAAGACTGTTGGCCATCTTCTTCTAGTCCAGATTGTGAGAATTCAAGACCACGCACCTTCATGGCTTTCCTCTTACGTTTCTGATTGCACATTTAGTGTTTCCTATCCCCGCCCTCTGTCAGTTGGTATACCACAAGGTAATATTCTTGGACCACCTCCCAGTCTACACCTAAGGTCTTGGAAAACTCATAAACTCATTTAGCTTCCAACACCACTTCTATACAGATGACACTCAGATCTTCCTCTCTGGCCCAGATCTCTCTTCTATCCTATACCACGTTCCTGATTGTCTGACAGCTATCTCATGGTTCATGTCATCTCGCTTCCTCAAACTCAACATAGACACACCAACTATATCTGTCACTGACCTCACAATTACTGCAACTCCCCAAGCATGATTCCTTGGGGTTATACTGGACTCCTTCCTCTCACTGACACCTCACATTCAATCACTTGCCACCCCCTGCCATTTCCAACTCAAAAACATCTCCTGCATCCGCCCTTCCTCCCGCCTGATACCACCAAAATCCTAGTGCTTGCCCTGATCATCTCCAGACTAGATTACTGCAACACTCTCCTTTGTGGTCTACCACAAAACAGACTGGCACCTTTCCAATCTATTCTAAACTCTGCTGCTCGACTCTCGCTTCTCTAGCACTGCTCCTGTCAGTCCCTACACTGGCTGCCAATATCGGCGAGGATTCAATTTAAAATACTAACCTTAACATACAAAGCTCTCTACAATCAGGTTTCTGCCTACATTTCATCACTTATCAACAAATACCAACCCAGACGCAATCTCCGCTCTGCCCAAGACCTCCTCCTATCCTCAACCCTAACCCCACTCCTGCATCCAGGACTTCACAGGCATTGCCCCATTACTCTTTAATGCCCTTCCTCATACAAATCGCCACTCCCCAAGCCTTCAAGCCTTTAAGGGTGCCCTCAAAACCCATCTATTCAGATGAGCATATCACTTGGCCAAAATAAAAAACAGCCTGAGCCACTTCAGATCACTTGCCATTATACTAAGTATATATTACATGTGACCTACCTTTTGTCTCCACCCTTATCCTTTAGATTGTAAGCCCACAAGGGCAGGACCATATCTCCTAGTGTATTTCAGTATGACTATGTACTTGTACTTTTCTGTCATGTATCAAAAGTTAGTTCTTTTACCCTGTTTGCAATTTCACGTTGTACAGCACCATGGAAGATGATGGAGCTTTATAACTAACTTTATTTATAACTTTATTAATAATAATAATAATAATAAAAATAACTTTTTTATGTGAACTGTCAAATGTGTTCCCCAGCATTTCCACATGCACATACCCACTGGTAGTTTTCGACACTAAATAAACTTAATGGAACCCTTACCAGCAAATACAACTAGCCCATGGCAATAGGGCGTGTTGCGTATTGTACAGCCTCGAAGTAAGATTTTATCATTATCCAGACTGGAACTTGATCCCCTCCAGAATAAAGTGCCCACAAACTTATCCAGGCGGTTGTTTGGCTCCTCACATTCAATCAGTCCTGGAAACCATAAAAGAGATAAAATAAGTAGGACTAGAGTCAGACTGTCCCATTGTATCCTCTGGTGGGCCCCCAAAACTAACCCAGGCTACCATCAGGGTGATACAAGTGATCCAAAACTAAGTGTTTCTTGCTTGCATGGAGTTTTCTCAGAGTTTGTTATTCCTGCAGTAAGTTACATTTGTCATTTGATTATATATCATAATTGAACTGCCCTTGATATTAGCATTTAACTACCTCCCAACCTTTTGAGTTGACAGTAAATAGTCCTTTGCCCAAGGGAGATTCATTTTGCGGGCAGGGTTGGACTGGCCGGTGGGCCTCATTGCTTCGTGGCTGGCTGGGCTGCAGCTTCCAACACATTCAATCCCTGTCCCCTTGTTCTCTTCCCCAGCCCTACTGAGCCCCACCCCATCTGAGACACCCAGTGCCATGGTCTCAGCATCATGTCTGTGGGGCCCATACCTACCCCTGTCACATTATCTGTCCCTACAATACAAAAGCTTCAGGTGCATCAATTTGGCCATATCCACCCCTGTCCATGATTGGTACCACACTGCTACAGCCTCAGCATTGGAGTTCACTCATTGGCCGGCTGGGAAGCACATTCAGGGGGTCTCAAGGGACAGTTATGAGCTGACCGGGGGCCAGTAGAGTTTTTGGCCCTAGTCTGCCAGTGCATACAGGGGTATATTTATTTGCTGAAACGGGAGGGGCCATGGCAGAAATTCAGGGGACTGCATGCCAAAAAAACTATGGGGAGCCACTGTTTTAGGGACAACATAGGAGTGCGTGTCCTAAAGCAGTATGCACATATAAAGAACCCTACAAGGACTTCTATTTCTACCCCATTGGGGACTCTCCTGACTGAAGACAACTGCCCAATTCAACTAACGCAGACCAAAACCCAACCCTGTTTTCCATGGCGCCTAAAAGACTTTAAGGACAGGTGTATAGTGTGCCTCCCCCAGACATCCCAATTTAGGATGTCGCACTGTGTGAAATTGCCTGGTTTATTCAGATACTCAGCTAGGGACATGTGCAGGCCTCTGATGGCATCCCCTGCGCCCCTCAATCTGATGCACAGAAGAAGGGAGCGGCAGCGGAAGACAACTGTTGATCTGTGTTTAGAGTGATCTAAAACCAGACCTAGCATCTGTAAGTTAGAAATCCACCATGGTGGGGTTTTACATAGTGGGGTGGATGTCTAACTTATAGATACTAGTTTTTGGTACACTTTAAACACAGATCACCAGGTGTCTGCTGCCGCCATTTCCTACTGCTGTGTATCAGATTGGGGTGCAGAGGATACCATCTGAGGCATTAATATGATGGAAACGCACGCAAGGTGAGGGGACGTGAACGGACCAAAACCTAGGATAGTGGAAATTCCAAGTTTTGGTCTACACTAATCATACCTCCTTGCTGGGCATGAATATACAGGGGGCAGTGTATTCTAACTGGACAAGAGCCTGCACATGTGCCAAAAGAGCCTGGGTTGAGGTGAGTAAATAGGTGAATCAAAGAGTTTCACGCAGAGGGGGAAACGCAAATCAGGATGCTCCTGTAAAGAGGGCCAAAACTCAAAAGAATAGAGTTTTGCCATGTAAGATTCATAAATAGTTTGAGTGCTGTGGCTCCTTTAAGACTTTTGTATCCTAATTGCCCTGCTAACGTGCACCTCCCAGGTTAGTTATAAAATGGTCTGAGCGGCTGCCACCCCTCCTTTGTTTCTTTTGAATTTGTGCAAGCACATGGTGTGTGGGGTCTAGGCTGTATTGCAAGGTCTTTGACCTTCCACCCCATGGCTTGCACTTGAGGTTTAGGGCAACCTCAGGTAAGCCTGCTCCCAATTTATCTATTGCATTGTATGTCCCAAATGGGGCTCTCAGAGATTAGAGTTAGGACTGCACCTCACAGGGGCACCTTGGCGCTGGTGGTGCAGCTTAAGCATACTTCTGCAGATGTGTGTGACCGAGCCCTCTGTTTTTAACCAAGTTTAGAGACAGATTGTAGGTTGGTCAGCAAGCTAACTGGTTTGAGTGCTGTGGCTCCTTTAAGACTTTTATATATAATATAATCAATAATTAATAGTGTTAATCTCACTCACCATCGAAATCGGAAAGTGCTTTTTCGTCTCGGAGTTCCTTGTCTGTAATTTCAAGAGCCATCTTATATTTCAAGTTCGTCTCCCTAAAAAAATGTTAGTATTGATGTCATGGGAAGTTCATGTAAATTACTGACGGGTTTCATTGGTTCACCATATGTTGTGTGCCGCAATGCCGGCCACAGGGAGACGGTGCTGTTAGGGTTCGGCGCTGAAGGCTACCCATGGCGCTGTGTCCTGTTTTTTTCCAATGGAACTAGCGATGGCACCAGTGGGGAGGGCCAGGAATCATTTGTATTTAACATGTAACTGAACAGCGCCAGCACGGAATAACCCACAATGACCTCACTAGTCAGATTCCAGAACCTCCTCAACCGATCTCCACATCAAAAAAGTTTCAGATTAATTCTTAAATTTTACTAAAATTTCTACTACAAAACATTTATATTGCACTTATCTCCACATAATATATTAGATACATATTCATTCTTCAGTTCTAGCTGGTTTAGTTAGGCTTTAATTTGTTCTTATCATGTTGGATTCCTCCATTTTACAAGAAGTCAACTTGCATTGCTGGCCACCCTTGATGTGGAGGCCCTATATTCGAGAATACTGCATGAGGCCGGAATTAGGGCAGTGAGAGATAATTTAGGTCAGCTGAATATCAAGGAACAGGAACACAACAGTTTTCTGCTCTCTATTCTGAGATTCATTTTCACACACATAAGCTCTGTGTTCAATAGTACCCACCATCTCCAGATACAGGGAACAGCGATGGGAACAACATGTGCCCCATCGTATGCCAATCTGTATCTAGGGGTGGTGGAAGAACCAGTTGTGGGCAGGGAGGACCTTGTCATGCACCTGTGCTACATGGTTGGCACAGGTTCTTAGACGATGTCCTCTTGTTCTGGACGAGTACAGCAAAGCAACTAGGATAATTTGTCCAGATATTGAACCAGATCGAGAACAATTTAAACTATGACAAGAAAAGGGTAACTTTCCTGAACTGAAATTGAATGAAGAGGGAGAGCTTGAAACATGCCTATATAGAAAGAAAAAAGCTTCTAATAATATACTGCAAACGGCTGATTAACAGTATACCAGTAGGGGTATATTTGAGAACACAAAGAAATTGCTCCAGGGGTGAAGACTTTGAAATAGAGGAAAAGAAACTTAGGAAATATTTCAAGGAAAGGTGCTATAGCAATAAATGTCTACAAAAAGCCTACCATAGAGCTAAATATATTAATAGGAAAGCAAAGTTAAAAGATAAAAAACCCTTAACTAATGACAAGGTTTAATAATCAACATAAAACAATGAGAGGCATCTTGAATTAATACTGGTACATCTGGAAAAGAGATGCAGAAGTGGCTAAAAGGGTACCAGAGATTCCAAGAATAGTTAAATCGAAAAGTTAAATCGATCAAAGATCGAGTGGTGGGAAGTCACTACACTAGATCCAAAAAAAGAATGTTGCAATGTGAAGGGGACCTACACTTGTGTGGTGCCCTTATTGTAGGTATTTGTAGGCCAGAAAGGGCAAAAATGCTGGCGCTAAATAATTGGCGCGATAGCCACTAGAAAGATGCTAAATGGCGCACATCATAAATAAGACTCATAGTGTTCCACCGTAAGCAGCTGCATAAAGATCTAAGCAGAGGAAAGCTGTAAAGTAATTGTATATGCAGATGTGGGCAAGCTGAGGTAGGAAGATGTGGGCAGGAAAAGGTGAGGTGAAGTGGGAGGGGTGAAGTGAAAAGAAGTGGTCAGAGCTGGGTAGTGGAAAGAAGTGGTCAGAGGTAAGGTGAGCAGAAGTGAGGCAGGAATAGGTGAAGTGGGATGTAGTTGGCAGGGCTGTGTCGGGAAAAGATGATGTGGTCTGAGGTATAGCGGGAAGAGGTTAGATGGATAAAAGTGAAAAGTGGAAAGGGCCCAGTGGAGGATGGTCTGGTGTTCTGGTAGGCCAGTCCAACACTGGAGGTGTGGCGGGAATGAGCAGAGATTGAGATGCAGGTGGCATTTCACACCCTGAAGCACACCCAAAGTTACGTTTGCTTCACCAAATAATTTGCATGACCCCTATAGTTACATCAAAATGTAAATATGCTGACGGCCCAGGCAACAGTTTTCTGTATACTTAGAGTGGTAAAATGTAAAAAACACATTTATGGAATTTGGTCAATAAATAAATGTGTTTAAGCAGAACATAACCCGGGATCTTCACGTTCCGTGTTTTTTTTCCGTTCCCCGGAGGCATCCTGATTGGAGATTGCCTGCTTGTAAACCTGCCAGAAAGTGCCAAAACAACTCACCTCTTCTGTGTTCCAATAGCGCAAGCGCCCAGCCAATGGGAGAAATTTGCCCTGTTTATCTCTTTTGGCAAACGTCTTTCATTAACTATTATAGGGGGCACGCTGCCAGGAATGCGGCAGCATGCTCCCTATTGAAAACAATGAGAGTCACCTGCCAAATTAAGTAGTCATAGCAGGTGGCTGTCATTGGACGAGAGCCAGGGCATGCCCTGTTGGATCCTGGAAGGGTAAGAGATTACCTGGGGGGGTTCACACAGTGGGACATCACCTTTCGGGATGCCCCAGGGGAAAGCAATCAGTTGACCCTGGAATCTTTCAGATTCCAGGCCGCCCACTGCTGGGTTTTGTTCCCCTTTATAGAGTGTTTATGGTTTAAAAAAATGTCAGATATTAGTACGGTGCAAACAATTACCCATCAAGCTCAGCAGTTTCTACATAGCATACGCTGTTTGCCTCAAAATTGGACAGGAGCAGAAGATCTGCCTGAAACATGAAGGGTAAACAAATAATTAATCATTATCTTCTAAGACTTGAAAGTAAAACAAAACCTGTGATTTTAACTATCCTGGGATTCGTTCCGTGTCCTGGGACTGGGGACATTCCGATTTGGGATGCCCTGTTATGTGAAACTCCCAGATCGCCCATACAAACTTACCTTTGGCCTGGATAGCCAATTTGAAGGGCCCTATGAATGTTGTCCTATGATTTCCACTGCAGAGAAGGCCCCTAATGCTAGAGGAAGGGATCTGGATAAAAAGGATGTATCTCTTTAAAGCGGAACAAGAACTGGGATTTTGACTATCCCAGGTATTGTTTCGTGCCCTGGGGTGCCCTGCTGTGTGAAACCCCCCAGATCTGCAATAAGAGCTTTCCACGGTCCAATGGCGCAAGGGTGGGCCCTCTTCCAATCAGAGTCCAACCAGAAGCGCATGCGCCCCCCCCTCCCGGCCTATCTGAATGGCTGGGGTTGGAGTGCGCAACCGGACGATGCTGGGGATGCAACCGCTTGCTCTTCCCATTGCAAACAATCAGAACCGTTTTCTGAATGACAGAGGAACGGCAAACGGCTCTAATGGGACAAAAGCGCACACTTACCAGAACGTAATATACCTCAGGTGAAGGCCAGTGGCCTTCCCTGGAATCTATTAGGTTCTAGGGCGAGTTGCGAAGGGTTTTGTTCTGCTTTAAATCAGGTTGTCACACCCCTGGCTGCCCCCCCCCCCCCAGCATGTGCCCTTCCCCAGCCCCTAATATAAAAATGCAACGTACATGCATCCACCAAAAATGAATAGGCACAGCATGTGTCTAACCACCTAAAATTTAGCTGCAGCCCCATGAAATGTAACTTTACATACATGAATACATGTGGATCCCCCCATTGCTTGTTAGATGGCATTAAAGAACAGGCAATGGGACCTTTTTTTCACCCCCTCCAGATGGCTGTCCTAAGCACAGAGCTAGGGTTGCCTAATAAGAAATACAGCCATATTTCCATTATATATATATATATATATATATATATATATATATATATATATATATTACTCATACTGTTAGTAAATAGGTTGATACGTACCGGGACAAATTCATCCTTGTTAATTCGCACAATGTCTCCAACGTGAATATCTTTCCATTTGTTTTTTTTAAAGCTTTATGTAAATAAAACAAAAATAAGAGCTTAATATGAAGATATCAAATGCTATGATATATTGCTTTTAATTAATAATTAATTCTGATAATTTTATAATTACTTAATATGAAAAACACAGTTTTAGCAATAATTTAACAATAAAATGAGTCCTGCAGTGGCTGCCTGCCTGACACCTCTATATTATAAAGAAGCAGCGACCTGACTGCTTTGAGAGCAGCTTTTGCCTGGAATTCTACTATAATAATTAAAGTAAACAAAATTAAAGTAAAAGTAGTAAAAATGAGTGACTGCATTTCTATGTTTAGCGCTTGTATCTGCACGAGTTACATTTTTTTTTGCGCTAAAGGACGCACCCACCCAAAGGACGCACCTAGGATTTGGAGGAGGAAAATAAGATATAAGATATAAGAAATAAATATTCTGAACCAAATGTTGAGCTAAAACACCATCCCCCCATGAGCCAAATAATAGACTAAGTGCAGAATCCCCCCATTACAGACAGTGTGGCATTCCCTCTTCATTTCCCATGATCAGTGTGGCATTCCCCCTCCTGATCCCCATAGGAAAAAAAAAGCGTCGCCCCTGTCCACCCACTGTACGGAGTTCTGTGTGTGCAGACGCCACTGAGAAGAAGCGGCAGCGGTAGAGACAAATGGGACAGGGCGAGCGCCAGAGGCAGCGATCAGTTGCCATACCCGTGCACCCGCATGCCACTCCTACATTTCCTGTCCTCCCGTAAGAAATATGAAATAAATATTCTGAACCAAATGTTGTGCTAAAACACCATCCCCCCATGAGCCAAATAATAGGCAAGGTGCAGAAACCACCCATTATATGCAGTGTGGCATTCCCCCTCCATTTCCCATAGGAAGTGTGGCATTCCCCTCCCAATCCCCATAGGAAAAAAAACATTGGCCACGCCCACCCGCTGTACTGAGCTGAGTGTTCACTGCCTGTGTGTGCAGACACCACTGAGAAGCAGCGGCCACAGTAGAGTGGGGACGGCGCAAGCACCAGATGTAGCGATCGGTTGCCCTGCCCGCACACCCGCCTGTCGCTCCTTCATTTTCTGTCCTCCCGTAGCTGTGGCGATGGAAAGGTGAGTCCTTTTTCCCCCCGATAAGACGCACTGACATTTCCCCCCCCCCCCCACTTTTGGGGACAAATAAGCGTCTTATAGTGTGAATTACGGTAAGTTAGAAAGGTCTTATAAAAGGACATTTTGATAGTGTTTTGCCCGATAAAAATACTGGCTAAATGAATAGACTTTAGTCCTAGGCCAGCTGCTCCAGGGATGAGCTGACAGCAGAGATGGTTTCCCCAAGCAGTAAGGCAGCCTGCTCTTCTGTAGCTGAGGGCAGGAGCCAGCAGAGTGCTAGCATGGAGCAAGGAGAGAATATGTTCATTATTTTTTTTTTTTAGACTTTAGGTACATATTTAACACAATAAAATAGCAGCATAAACACAATAAAATAGCAGCATTAACACAATAAAATAGCAGCATAAACACAATAAAATAGCAGCATTAACACAATAAAATAGCAGCATAAACACAATAAAATAGCAGCATTAACACAATAAAATAGCAGCATTAACACAATAAAATAGCAGCATAAACAAAATAAAATAGCAGCATAAACACAATAAAATAGCAGCATTAACACAATAAAATAACAGCATAAACACAATAAAATAGCAGCATTAACACAATATAATAGCAGCATGGAGACATGTCGATTCTTACATTCCATCCTTCAACACTTCACAGGATCGGTTATTAATCATGTTGTCCATTCGGTGACGAGACTAGGAGAAGTAATGCAGATATTATGCTGGTGAATTCATTCATAATGTAGACAGCAGATTCAATATACTTCTATCTGTAAATGCGCTGCTACAAGGGGGAATTTGTGCCCAAGAGGTCCAGGGTCCTACCATGACTGTTCCATCCCCCATTCAGGAGCTTAGTGCCCATAACTCATCATCATCTCGTCTTCAGATGAATGACTTTGCACAGCACTGGTGAACCTAAACCATGGCAGGTGTCAGCACTAGGCGTACCCAGGCAGGTGTTAGGGTTCGGCGCTGTAGGCTTCCCGTGGCAATGTGTCTCGTTAGACACAGTAGTGCTACCTGTGGTAGCGCTGGTGGGGAGGGACAGACATGGAGGCTGATTTAAAGTGGACCAACACCCAGGATTTTGACTATCCTGGGTTTTGGTCCACTTCAGGGGGGCACCCCGATTGGGGTAAAACCCCTCAGCAAGCCCCCAATACTCACCTCAACACGCTCCCACGTGGCCACGGACAAGCGGGTGACAGCGGCGGACAAGACAGTGCGCCCGCCTCCCGCACGTCGCTCTGACAGGGCGCGCGCCCGCGCCGGCCATTCACAAACGGCCGGCGCGCGCACGTCTAGAGGAGCGCGCGGGAGGCGGCGGCGGCGGCGGCGGCGATGAGGTGAGTTTATTTGGGGTTTTGGGGGGGGCCCTCACCGTGGGACATCCCGATCTCGGATGTCCCGCGGTGAGGGAGGTGATTGGCCCGGGAATCTTATAGATTCCCGGGCCGATCACCCCTGGGTGATGGTCCACTTTAAGTATAGTGACATGTATTACCATGTGAACGTCTGTGTAGCAGCACTTAGAGCGACCACTAGTAGACACTGCAAGCGGGTGTCTGGCACTGTGACTTAGCTTAGCAGCCGAACAAGTGACGCTGTACTATCCTGTCCAAAAAACAGGAGGGCAACACAAATAGCCTAAAGAAGGAAGTGCAATCAATATTCCCCTTGGGGTGCTCCCCATGTCCCAGACAACTCATAACCTACAACAAAAACTCCTTAAGGAACCTGGAACATATGGGCATTCCAACCAAGCCTAAAGTATTAAATGTAATTTTATTGGTGGCCACAATCAGACCATTAGAAACACAAACACACCAATACACAGGACAAGGTTAAAAAACACCCGCTCCCTTCCCTGGAACTAGAAAATACATACAATGCTTTAATATTAAATATGATTTCTTAAATGATAAAATTAATTTGAGCGGTAAAAATCAAATAATTATATAATATGTACAATAGATAATCAACCCTTATTGTGCCAAAGATAATAGTCAATCCTTTTAAAGTGTCACAATCAATATGCAATCTATAAATAATAAATAATTTACCCCTTACTGCATATAAAGGTGCTAATTAGTAATAAAGTGTCAAACACACCAATCCATAATAAAGTGTCAATGTGCTAAATACTCCTACTTATAAAGTGCTTATGTGCCAATCAAATACAATAATACAAGTATAAATCCAAAATCAATATCCCAATATGGGTTTGCAAAAATTGTGCATAAAATTTCAAATGCCAAAGGAACAATCAATAGTAGCTAATAGTAACTGTTAATGTTAATTTCTTCTAAAAAAAACATCCAATTCTTATTTGAAGCTGTCAGCTGTTGATGCTGTAACACGCTTCTGTGGGAGGCTATTCGACAAATTTATAGTTCTTATAGTAGAAAATGATTGATATACCCTCAGGCTTATTTTTGCACAAGGGCAAGTTAGACCTTTCTATTTGATGATCATTGCTTTCACTTACTACATCATCAGCTAGGTCTTTGATTGCAGTGATGCCCAGGACGATGACCAGAGGGATGAAGGTGATGTACCATGACACTGTGGTGACTTGCGGGATACACTGGGAGAAGACAAAATCGAATTGTAATTAGTTAATAGTAGGGCACTTTGGATTCAGATCTGGGTAAATAAAATCCAGATTTTGCAGATTCAGTTTAATGAGTTTTGGTGAAATTTAATTGAAAGATAATGATAGACTTCTCCTTTAGCCAATGAACATATTTTTGGAGCGAAAGCAGAAAGCGGCCCCTTTAACTGTAACAAAACAGTTATGTATATAAATGAGTGCACTTATGTGACTTACAGTAATACGGTTTAAAAGGAGAACTCCTATATTCAGTAAACAACAGTATGGATGGGGGGGGGGGGGTGCAAAACTAGGTATAAAGTTTTTCATTGTTAAATATTACTTACCTGTCACGGTCATCTAAATGAAATGTAAAAAAGATAACAACAAAATATATAATAAATCATAAAGAATGTTGTATAACCTTTACAACTGTATATCGACTTTTGCACCCCCCTGTATAATTTTCTTTAACCCTTTAAAGATTCCCGGACCAATCAATTCCCTCCCCCTGGGGCATCCAAAATCATGATGTCCCGCTGTGTGAATTCCCGGAGGTCGCCCATACACTTACCTTCTTTCCCGGTCCAACAGCGCATGTGCGAGCTGTGGCCACATCCCCGCTATCCCTCTAGCCGGGCGCGTGCCCGCACCAGGCATTTGTGAACCACTGGCGCAGACACTCTCCCTATTAGAGGGTAGCAGGGGATGCGGCCATTGGCGCGCTCAGAACCACTGGACTTAGACGAAGGCTCAGACGACATGATTGGACGAGCGGCTGCGCATGTGCCGTAGGACCAGGAAGAGGTGAGTTGGTTTTGGCGATCTGGGGGGTTTCCCACAACCGAGCAAGATGGTCAACCATTAGTGAAAATCCTGGGTTTTGGTCCACTTTAAGTGCCAGATACGTAGACTTTACGTAGCTGACATTTTCCCCTGTCGTGGACACAAAAAAAAAAGAATTTTATTTAAAAAAACATTTTTTTTTTACATTTTGTAACAAGAAATATTGAGAAAACACTGAAAAAATTACAAACAAGACAGTTCATGTTAAAGCCCAAACTCTGCCGAAATAAAACAATATATATTTTTTCTGGGAAATTTCTGCATAATCACAGTTAAGCCTCTATAGCGCAAAATAGTGAAAAATGCTCTGGCAACAGAGGGTGACAAAATCTCTAGGTAGGCTGGCAGCGAACGGGTTTATTAAGTTGTCACATTGCTCTAGTGAAAGTTTTAGGTGCAAATCATGCTCTAACTTCCCCCCTTTCCTGAACCACGCCTTATCTGATCTCATGAGTTATTTTGACATAAAGAAAGAAAGAAACAGTTTTCATGAGCTATTTTAAGTTTACATCCTCTGCATGAGCTTGATGGCTGTGACAGGTGGGTGGGACTGGAAACCGCAAGAGGAATCTAAAGATGCTTGAGTAACAAAACACAACAATGTTTAAGCACCTCATTATTGCACATAGAGATGTAGAGATAGGTGTGATACCTGTATGATGAGCAGGATCAGGAAATAAGCGTTGGCGATTCTTGTGAATTGCTCAAACAAATTGAGAGGTAGAAAAGTGATTACGTTGTATTTGGATGTCTTGATTTCATTGACCTGTGATTAGGTGCACATAAGAGGGGGGGTCATTCATCATGTATTACATAAGTACATTTTAATTTGGGTTGAAAAAAGACACATACACACACCTTCCAACTATTTCTTTCCCCCCTTCCTACCTCAAAGGACGTCACTGCAGTGTGACGAAATATACATTGGTTGGTTAGAATAAATGAAGAATTTACAGTTTACCATGTTGAAAAAATATTAGGGTAGATAGGGTTGCTAATACCCTGTTCTCCCTCTGACTGCTAGCAGCCAACTGGGTTCGTGAGACCTATTGTTTGCCAGAGAAGAAGGCTGTCATTGCTGCCGTGGGCATCACAGAAACGTACGTTTTGAAAGTCTACTATCACACTTTCTAAGGGGTGTTAACGAGCGAGCATCCTAAATCAACATATTGACTTTAGGCCTGGTTCACATTTCCAAAGAAAGTCAGAACAATATTACGTCTAACAAGGTCAGTGATGCCCTATGTGGCCAACAAGGTTGGTGAGCCAATGCAGGCCACGTGGTAAGTGAGCCAATGCAGGCAACAAGGTCAGTGAGCCGATGTGGTCAACAAGGTCAATTAGTTATTGCAGGCAACAAGGTCAATGAACCAATGTGGGTAACAAGGTTGGTGAGCCAATGCAGGCCAAGTAGTAAGTGAGCCAATGCAGGCAACAAGGTCAGTGAGCCGATGTGGTCAACAAGGTCAATTAGTTATTGCAGGCAACAAGGTCAATGAACCAATGTGGGTAACAAGGTTGGTGAGCCAATGCAGGCCAAGTAGTAAGTGAGCCAATGCAGGCAACAAGGTCAGTGAGCCGATGTGGTCAACAAGGTCAATTAGTTATTGCAGTCAACAAGGTCAATGAACCAATGTGGGTAACAAGGTTGGTGAGCCAATGCAGGCCACGTAGTAAGTGAGCCAATGCAGGCAACAAGGTCAGTGAGCCGATGTGGTCAACAAGGCAACAAGGTCAATTAGTTATTGCAGGCAACAAGGTCAATGAACCAATGTGGGTAACAAGGTTGGTGAGCCAATGCAGGCCACGTGGTAAGTGAGCCAATGCAGGCAACAAGGTCAGTGAGCCGATGTGGTCAACAAGGCAACAAGGTCAATTAGTTATTGCAGGCAACAAGGTCAATGAACCAATGTGAGTAACAAGGTTGGTAAGCAGATGCAGGCAACAAGCTGGGTGAGACAATGCAGGCCACAAAGCCAGTGAGTCAATGCGGGCAACGCGCTCAGTGAGCCAATACGGGGCAACAAGGCAACAGAAGAGCACAGGACAGGTTTGCCTTTGTGCCCCAGCAAGCACTGCCTGTTGGTGGTGAAGGGAAGCACATATCTGACCTGGTACCTAAAGGAACATCAACAGTCCAAAATGTTAGTGTGGAGGGGTGCAGCGTTGACTTACCACCACTCATTGTAGACATGTCATATTATGAAGTCATTAACCTAATAAAATAATAATATTTACTGTAAATGTATAGGTACGTGTACATACAGCGTATTTGCTTTGCTTAAAGAAGTAATATTTTTTCTTCATGAATTGCGGTTGTGTGTGGAAGTTTCGGTCATTTGCTTTCACCTGCCATTTGCAATCTGAAATGAGACAAAAATATTTCATATCAGCATCATTAAAGAACTCCACTTAAACCGGACCAACAGCCTGGCACAGTTGGAAACTAAGGGCCATTTTGGAGCTTCCTCTACCAGCATCTCAGCCATTCTGCTGCCTGGATTCAACTGACATCAACACTAAGTTCCTGCACATCCAGCAATAGCCTCCAGATGCACGAACCACCATTTTGTTTCTAAATTCTACAGCAGGAGTTAGAAAAGATAAATTAATTTTTATGTGCAGCAATCTAAATTGCCCCGGGGAGGGGTGCATATGAGCACCGTTTGTTGTGTTGGTCTGGTTTAAGTAATTTTTGACTGTTGGTCTGCTTTAAAGTCCCTGTAATGAATCCATACCTCACAACCTTGACTGACATAACTTTTTTGTGATACAGGCCGTTCAAGACACTGACAAGCTATGCAGTGGTCCAGACAACCACAAGAGGAAAGTAGAATCTGCTTGTTCCTGATCCCCTCTGACACGAGCTCTGCGTGACCCCCAGACTCCCTTAGAAAAATGAAAGTTGCCTGGGTTCTTCAAACCTTTATAAACTAGTGGGACACCCCCCGGTCCCCTTGGGATGAGCCTCGATCTCCGCCTCTTGGCTGTGGCTTGCTAAGTCTTAAAGGTCTACTAACTTTCCAACAGAAAGTCATAGGAAGCTGGTGGTGGTGCCAATAGACCCAGTCCAGTGCTGCGCAAACTATGAGAACAAACACCGCTGTTTTATATGGCTCCTAAGTTCTTGGATCTGAGCCCCTGGGTGTCTGGGGACGTCAGGAGACCCACATACGCATGCATTATGATTTCTAGGTTCCTAAATTGTGATCATGGTTAATGCCTAACATGCACAGCGGCTTTATAATTCTTTATGAAATACTGCTGGAGTCCCCAAGGCTCAGAGTCCGAATGATTGCCCTCCGGCCATGAAATTAAACTGTACTCACCTCCACTGTCTTTATCCAGCAACAGGAAGCATCTTCCTGCTTTCAGGCTGCTTTCAGGCTGCTCTGGGGTCCTCCTTCGGCACCTCTGGGAATCTCCTCCCAACCCTTAGCTGTACAATGACACGTCCTGGGGTATAAATATCCATCCCTTCGGCAAGGAGCAATCAGAGCCTGGCAAGATGCAGGCCTGGAATGATGAGGACCCTCATCCTCCTTAAATCCAAAAGCCAACACAGGGGTATTTTGACCACTTCTGCCAGCAGAAGAGCAGCCGATGGAGAACCCTAGAGATGCCAGACAATGAGAGGACGCCGTCCAGCACTGAATGAAGGTGTCAGATGTGAGTAGAGTTTAAGGTCTACTTTAAAATCATAGCATTTAATGGGTATTTTTGATAGTTGTCCTTTAAGTGCTTCATCTCAAGCTAAAACTCTAGCTGCTCTTACATAGTAGATGCCACACATTTATCCACATGGGCACAATAACACAAATAACTAATGGCTTCCTACCTTTGGACATGGGTTTTTGTTCAGATTCGTGGTCCTGTTGTTCTGGAGACTGTGGACTTTCCAGCTCATTGTCTGTCTCATCATCAGAATATGGAAGTTCTTCATCATTTGGGTCCTCAGAGTCTTCACTTGACTGTCTTTCATTATTCACCATATTCCTGAGAACGACAAATTAAAAGTACATAAAAAGTGAATAAAAAAGAGAAGATATTGGCTAGGAATTTGCGGAGAGACCAGTGTATTACATTGAAAATCCTCCAAGGGTCCCAGAGGCAGAGGAGCAATCTCAGAGATATATCATAACTTGGCCTCAAGGGGTACGGATACGTGCCCATCCTATACCAAAAATTGGCACCGTGAACTAGGTAGGGAGATGGATCAAGAAATATGGCTGAGGATGTGGAACGCTTGTGTCAAAGAATGGAGGAGGTGGAGCTTTTCAGCTAAAACAGGCGCCATTATCTGGGATTAGAGTGAAGCAGGAGCAATTACAATTGGCAAAATGTGCTCTTCATGGGGGGAGCTTTTTGGGGGATGCTAGTTAAAAATTTGGGGTTTGGTCCGCTTTAAGTTTAAGTCCTTCTACCATTTTTGTTGCCTGTCTTTCGACCCGTTCTATTTTAATAATGGACAAAAACTAAAGTGAATGGACTGCCCACAGTCCACCAAACCTTGCCAAAACAAAGGGTAGCCGCATTACATATAGGATTTTAATTTTAGTATATTTTACATAAGCATGATCACAATAAGAGAAAAACAGATTAAGAACAATTAAAACATGAAAAATAAACCATACAGGATATATGCTCTAATTCGTAAATATATGGAAAAATTCAAGCAACCATTTGATGGTGTATGTATGGCCCACTAGTACACAGATCTAAAAAGGAGAGTGTGTTCCCTGTCCACAAAGATGTGAGAGCAGTGTCCCTATTTATCTTAAGGATATCATAATAGAAGGTGCATGTGCAAAAAAAGGAAAGTGCAGAGTAGTGCATAAGGTACAAAAAGGTATTATTCAAGAAATATACCAGTATTTGAAATACATACACAATCAAGTGCCAGTACAAGCCAATAAAAATTGTATATCACCGAATATGAAGAGTAGGGATGAGCGAATCGATCCGGACGAACCCGGATTCGATCCGAATTTCAGGAAAAATTCGATTCGGATCGAATCCGAATTTCCCCGCGATTCGATCACTCGAAGTTTTCCTTTAACATCCATTCATTTACATTACAGGCATTCTAAGATGGCGGGCGGGACATGTCTGGACATGTATCCCGCGCCAGTGCAAGCTGGGGCAGTCACATGCAGCCTATCAGCAGCCAGCAAGCCCGGTGACGTCACACAGCGGTATTTAACGGCGGCCATCTTGCTTTTCCTCATTTCTCTATTGCATTCGTGACAGACAGACAGAACGCTGTGTAGCTGAGGCAGTTAGACAGGCTGGAGACAGGCTGGAGACAGGGACAGACAGGGACAGACAGGGACAGGCTGGAGACAGGCAGGAGACAGGCAGGAGACAGACAGGAGACAGACAGAAAGCCAGGGAAAGGTAGGAAAAACGGAGCTGGCTGACAGGGAGATTTTTTTTTTTTTCATCCAGCCTTTGTTAGCGTTTTCAGGCTGCTTATAGTAACTAACTGTGCATATATACTGAACTGATCTTAAGTCTGCTGTGAGGCATCCCATTCTGTGACTAAAGCAGCCTCTGTTTAAGACCATATAAGCATTTGCTCTAATCATATTTGAAATTAGGCCTGATAAAGACACTTTTGCTGGCCAAAGCACTACTGTACCCTGGCAGCTCGATTCCTGCCCGGGGCATCCCATTCTGTGACTAAAGCAGCCTCTGTTTAAGACCATATAAGCATTTGCTCTAATCATATTTGAAATTAGGCCTGATAAAGACACTTTTGCTGGCCAAAGCACTACTGTACCCTGGCAGCTCGATTCCTGCCCGGGGCATCCCATTCTGTGACTAAAGCAGCCTCTGTTTAAGACCATATAAGCATTTGCTCTAATCATATTTGAAATTAGGCCTGATAAAGACACTTTTGCTGGCCAAAGCACTACTGTACCCTGGCAGCTCGATTCCTGCCCGGGGCATCCCATTCTGTGACTAAAGCAGCCTCTGTTTAAGACCATATAAGCATTTGCTCTAATCATATTTGAAATTAGGCCTGATAAAGACACTTTTGCTGGCCAAAGCACTACTGTACCCTGGCAGCTCGATTCCTGCCCGGGGCATCCCATTCTGTGACTAAAGCAGCCTCTGTTTAAGACCATATAAGCATTTGCTCTAATCATATTTGAAATTAGGCCTGATAAAGACACTTTTGCTGGCCAAAGCACTACTGTACCCTGGCAGCTCGATTCCTGCCCGGGGCATCCCATTCTGTGACTAAAGCAGCCTCTGTTTAAGACCATATAAGCATTTGCTCTAATCATATTTGAAATTAGGCCTGATAAAGACACTTTTGCTGGCCAAAGCACTACTGTACCCTGGCAGCTCGATTCCTGCCCGGGGCATCCCATTCTGTGACTAAAGCAGCCTCTGTTTAAGACCATATAAGCATTTGCTCTAATCATATTTGAAATTAGGCCTGATAAAGACACTTTTGCTGGCCAAAGCACTACTGTACCCTGGCAGCTCGATTCCTGCCCGGGGCATCCCATTCTGTGACTAAAGCAGCCTCTGTTTAAGACCATATAAGCATTTGCTCTAATCATATTTGAAATTAGGCCTGATAAAGACACTTTTGCTGGCCAAAGCACTACTGTACCCTGGCAGCTCGATTCCTGCCCGGGGCATCCCATTCTGTGACTAAAGCAGCCTCTGTTTAAGACCATATAAGCATTTGCTCTAATCATATTTGAAATTAGGCCTGATAAAGACACTTTTGCTGGCCAAAGCACTACTGTACCCTGGCAGCTCGATTCCTGCCCGGGGCATCCCATTCTGTGACTAAAGCAGCCTCTGTTTAAGACCATATAAGCATTTGCTCTAATCATATTTGAAATTAGGCCTGATAAAGACACTTTTGCTGGCCAAAGCACTACTGTACCCTGGCAGCTCGATTCCTGCCCGGGGCATCCCATTCTGTGACTAAAGCAGCCTCTGTTTAAGACCATATAAGCATTTGCTCTAATCATATTTGAAATTAGGCCTGATAAAGACACTTTTGCTGGCCAAAGCACTACTGTACCCTGGCAGCTCGATTCCTGCCCGGGGCATCCCATTCTGTGACTAAAGCAGCCTCTGTTTAAGACCATATAAGCATTTGCTCTAATCATATTTGAAATTAGGCCTGATAAAGACACTTTTGCTGGCCAAAGCACTACTGTACCCTGGCAGCTCGATTCCTGCCCGGGGCATCCCATTCTGTGACTAAAGCAGCCTCTGTTTAAGACCATATAAGCATTTGCTCTAATCATATTTGAAATTAGGCCTGATAAAGACACTTTTGCTGGCCAAAGCACTACTGTACCCTGGCAGCTCGATTCCTGCCCGGGGCATCCCATTCTGTGACTAAAGCAGCCTCTGTTTAAGACCATATAAGCATTTGCTCTAATCATATTTGAAATTAGGCCTGATAAAGACACTTTTGCTGGCCAAAGCACTACTGTACCCTGGCAGCTCGATTCCTGCCCGGGGCATCCCATTCTGTGACTAAAGCAGCCTCTGTTTAAGACCATATAAGCATTTGCTCTAATCATATTTGAAATTAGGCCTGATAAAGACACTTTTGCTGGCCAAAGCACTACTGTACCCTGGCAGCTCGATTCCTGCCCGGGGCATCCCATTCTGTGACTAAAGCAGCCTCTGTTTAAGACCATATAAGCATTTGCTCTAATCATATTTGAAATTAGGCCTGATAAAGACACTTTTGCTGGCCAAAGCACTACTGTACCCTGGCAGCTCGATTCCTGCCCGGGGCATCCCATTCTGTGACTAAAGCAGCCTCTGTTTAAGACCATATAAGCATTTGCTCTAATCATATTTGAAATTAGGCCTGATAAAGACACTTTTGCTGGCCAAAGCACTACTGTACCCTGGCAGCTCGATTCCTGCCCGGGGCATCCCATTCTGTGACTAAAGCAGCCTCTGTTTAAGACCATATAAGCATTTGCTCTAATCATATTTGAAATTAGGCCTGATAAAGACACTTTTGCTGGCCAAAGCACTACTGTACCCTGGCAGCTCGATTCCTGCCCGGGGCATCCCATTCTGTGACTAAAGCAGCCTCTGTTTAAGACCATATAAGCATTTGCTCTAATCATATTTGAAATTAGGCCTGATAAAGACACTTTTGCTGGCCAAAGCACTACTGTACCCTGGCAGCTCGATTCCTGCCCGGGGCATCCCATTCTGTGACTAAAGCAGCCTCTGTTTAAGACCATATAAGCATTTGCTCTAATCATATTTGAAATTAGGCCTGATAAAGACACTTTTGCTGGCCAAAGCACTACTGTACCCTGGCAGCTCGATTCCTGCCCGGGGCATCCCATTCTGTGACTAAAGCAGCCTCTGTTTAAGACCATATAAGCATTTGCTCTAATCATATTTGAAATTAGGCCTGATAAAGACACTTTTGCTGGCCAAAGCACTACTGTACCCTGGCAGCTCGATTCCTGCCCGGGGCATCCCATTCTGTGACTAAAGCAGCCTCTGTTTAAGACCATATAAGCATTTGCTCTAATCATATTTGAAATTAGGCCTGATAAAGACACTTTTGCTGGCCAAAGCACTACTGTACCCTGGCAGCTCGATTCCTGCCCGGGGCATCCCATTCTGTGACTAAAGCAGCCTCTGTTTAAGACCATATAAGCATTTGCTCTAATCATATTTGAAATTAGGCCTGATAAAGACACTTTTGCTGGCCAAAGCACTACTGTACCCTGGCAGCTCGATTCCTGCCCGGGGCATCCCATTCTGTGACTAAAGCAGCCTCTGTTTAAGACCATATAAGCATTTGCTCTAATCATATTTGAAATTAGGCCTGATAAAGACACTTTTGCTGGCCAAAGCACTACTGTACCCTGGCAGCTCGATTCCTGCCCGGGGCATCCCATTCTGTGACTAAAGCAGCCTCTGTTTAAGACCATATAAGCATTTGCTCTAATCATATTTGAAATTAGGCCTGATAAAGACACTTTTGCTGGCCAAAGCACTACTGTACCCTGGCAGCTCGATTCCTGCCCGGGGCATCCCATTCTGTGACTAAAGCAGCCTCTGTTTAAGACCATATAAGCATTTGCTCTAATCATATTTGAAATTAGGCCTGATAAAGACACTTTTGCTGGCCAAAGCACTACTGTACCCTGGCAGCTCGATTCCTGCCCGGGGCATCCCATTCTGTGACTAAAGCAGCCTCTGTTTAAGACCATATAAGCATTTGCTCTAATCATATTTGAAATTAGGCCTGATAAAGACACTTTTGCTGGCCAAAGCACTACTGTACCCTGGCAGCTCGATTCCTGCCCGGGGCATCCCATTCTGTGACTAAAGCAGCCTCTGTTTAAGACCATATAAGCATTTGCTCTAATCATATTTGAAATTAGGCCTGATAAAGACACTTTTGCTGGCCAAAGCACTACTGTACCCTGGCAGCTCGATTCCTGCCCGGGGCATCCCATTCTGTGACTAAAGCAGCCTCTGTTTAAGACCATATAAGCATTTGCTCTAATCATATTTGAAATTAGGCCTGATAAAGACACTTTTGCTGGCCAAAGCACTACTGTACCCTGGCAGCTCGATTCCTGCCCGGGGCATCCCATTCTGTGACTAAAGCAGCCTCTGTTTAAGACCATATAAGCATTTGCTCTAATCATATTTGAAATTAGGCCTGATAAAGACACTTTTGCTGGCCAAAGCACTACTGTACCCTGGCAGCTCGATTCCTGCCCGGGGCATCCCATTCTGTGACTAAAGCAGCCTCTGTTTAAGACCATATAAGCATTTGCTCTAATCATATTTGAAATTAGGCCTGATAAAGACACTTTTGCTGGCCAAAGCACTACTGTACCCTGGCAGCTCGATTCCTGCCCGGGGCATCCCATTCTGTGACTAAAGCAGCCTCTGTTTAAGACCATATAAGCATTTGCTCTAATCATATTTGAAATTAGGCCTGATAAAGACACTTTTGCTGGCCAAAGCACTACTGTACCCTGGCAGCTCGATTCCTGCCCGGGGCATCCCATTCTGTGACTAAAGCAGCCTCTGTTTAAGACCATATAAGCATTTGCTCTAATCATATTTGAAATTAGGCCTGATAAAGACACTTTTGCTGGCCAAAGCACTACTGTACCCTGGCAGCTCGATTCCTGCCCGGGGCATCCCATTCTGTGACTAAAGCAGCCTCTGTTTAAGACCATATAAGCATTTGCTCTTATCATATTTGAAATTAGGCCTGATAAAGACACTTTTGCTGGCCAAAGCCCTACTGGACCCTGCCAGGTCGATTCCTGCCCAGGGCATCCCATTCTGTGACTAAAGCAGCCTCTGTTTAAGACCATATAAGCATTTGCTCTTATTATATTTATATTATAAGACACTTTTGCTGGGCATAGGCTTACTGCTGCCTGCCAGGTGCACTTCTGTTGAGGCATCCCATTCTGTAACATAGCATACCCCTCTTTATTTACACTAAGCAGCTCTCTTATTTACACTAAGCAGGCCTGTTGGAGGCTGAGTGTTACTGCTCACTTTTGGTGTGCATTATATTCTGTTTCATATAGACCCACCGCTGCCCGGGGTTTTTTTAAATATCACCTACTACCACGCCAGTTAGACTATGTCGGGCAGACAAGTGCCTGGAAGTGAAAAGAGGAGTGGCAGAGGCCAAGATTCCGCAGGAAGAGCTCGCATCAGACTGGGGGCCAGTAGCAGCAGGAGTCACGCTGAGAGACCTAATCTGCCAGTATCTGCTAGCGGTCGGGTCTCCACCAGTAACGCATCTGCCGTGGTAGATTGGTTGACGCGCTCATCAACAACATCATCACAACTTACGTCTGAGACCCCCAGTCTAGGGTCGGTAGGTTCCTCTGACACAACCCTGAGTTGGCATGCCCCGAGAGCAGTCCCTGTCCTCCCATTGCCTCTGGCCTACGCCGTTCCCTCCCCCAGCGACGTATCCTATGCTTTGGGTTCAGCTCCACTCTTTAGTGAGGAGGACCATCAGATAGAGGACAGTCAGCAGCTACTGCCCAGCCAAGAAATGGAGGTGGCTTCTTTAGCTAGGCAGACAAATAGTGATGTGGACAGTGTCGTGGGTGCTGCGAGCGTTCCAGCTCCTGCGCCAGACACTGTTGACGAATCCACGAACATCAGTGACGTACAGCCACAACCCGGTGATGATGATGATGATGACGATGAAGCCGATCGCACTTGGGAGCCGGGTGATGAAGGGGCTTCATCGTCATCATCAGGAGAAGAGGGGTGCAGGTTGCCCCGGAGTCAGCAGCTGAGGCAGCAAAGTGGTAGCAGTCAGCATGGGGGCACAATTCCAAAGGCTGGAGCCGGCCGGGGCCGGGGCCGGGGTAGAGCACCTGCTGTGCGGCAGTCTACCTTATCGGGAGGTAGTGGAGCAGGGGTTCCTGGAGTTGGCAACAGCAGCAGTGAATCAGTGAGGCCAGGGGGTGGGAAAAGTAGCTACTCGGCAGTGTGGCAGTTTTTCCTGAGGCATCCGCAGGAGGGTAACATGGCCACATGCAAGATATGTAGGCAAAAGGTGAAGCGTGGCCAGGGTCCAAATGTTGGCACCACGGCCCTGCGTCAACATATGATGCGTCACCATAAAACGACCTGGGAGAACCGAGGCTCCCAAGGGGTGGTCCAGTCTGCTTCCTCACCAAGTGAGCTCCCAATTTCTGCCAGCCAAGGCTCCAGCACCTCAGCCGAAGGCAGCTGTGCGTCATACCCATCCTCTGTCGCTCCTGCTCCTCCTCCTCCTCCTCCAAGTCATGCATCCCGCCAGCAATCCATCAGCAAAGCCATGTCCAAGAGACAGCAGTATGCGCCCACTCATCCTACGGCGCAGAAGCTGAATGTGCTCCTGTCCAAGTTGCTGGTGCTGCAGTCGCTCCCTTTTCAGGTGGTGGAATCTGCACCTTTCAGAGAACTGATGGCTTGTGCCGAGCCGAGGTGGAGAGTCCCAAGCCGTCATTTCTTTGCCAAGAAGGCAGTACCAGCGCTGCACACTTTTGTTGAACAGAAGGTGGGCCAGTCCTTGAGCCTGTCGGTGTGTAGCAAAATACATGGCAGCGCCGACATCTGGAGCTGTAACTACGGTCAGGGGCAGTACATGTCGTTTACGGCCCACTGGGTGAATGTGGTCCCTTTGCAGCAGCAACTTGGACAGGTCACGCCGCTTCGGCCTCCGCGCTCTCTGCCCATTGGGCCTGTGACACCGTGCGACTCGGCCTCCTCATCCTCCGCCATCTCCTCACCCTCCACTGTAGGCTCAAGTCTCAGTGCCCCTCCAGTCTACCATGTGTGCAGGGCACGGAGGTGTCACGCAGTGCTTCACATGGTTTGTCTTGGCGAACGGAGTCACACAGGGGAGGAACTGCTTAAATGTATTCATCAGGAAATCCAAACATGGCTTACTCCGAGAAAACTTAAAATGGGAATCATGGTTACCGACAATGGGAAGAACATTTTGTCTGCGCTGCGCCAAGGAAGCCTGACCCATGCCCCCTGCATGGCTCACGTCTTCAATCTGGTTGTCAAGCGGTTTCTGAAGTGTTCCCCCCATCTGCAGGACATCCTAACAACTTCACGGAAACTTTGCATGCACTTCAGCCACTCCTACACCGCCAAACACACCCTTCTTGAGCTACAGCGTCAGAATGGTATCCCCCAACATAGTCTGATTTGCGATGTTTCCACCCGTTGGAATTCCACCCTTCACATGTTGGACCGATTATATGAACAGAGAAAAGCCATCACGGATTTCCTGATGATCCAAGCAGATAGGGGGACTCCCCTGTGTAACTTCAATGTCAACCAGTGGCAGCTCATACGTGACACCTGCCGTTTGCTCAGGCCCTTTGAGGAAGCCACTTTATTTGTCAGTCGGCAGGATTACGGGATGAACGACGTGATTCCACTGCTTCATGTACTACAGCACATGTTGGAAACCATGGCTGGTCAGGGCACTGGAGACATGGCGTTTACATCTTACGGCCACATGAACCCCCTTGGAGCTGAACTGGAGGAGGAGGAGGAGGAAGAGGAGGAGGAGGAGTTGCCCAGCGAAACACAGTTTAGGCTTGGCGAAATGGCTGGTTTATCTAGTCAGCGGACAGGAGAGGAGGAGCAGGAGCAGCCAGAGGAGCTAGAGGTTTTTGAGGAAGGAGAGACAGAGGACCCGGGCACACCGTGGCAGTATGCAGTGGAGATGGAGACAGGTAGTCCATCCGAGTCACTTGCGCAAATGGCACGAAGCATGCTCACGTGCTTGCGTAGTGACCCCAGAATTGTTTCCATCTGTCGGCGGGATGACTTCTGGCTGTCCACCTTATTGGACCCTCGCTTCCGGCACAAAATGGGGGCATTTTTTAAACCCACCGAGAGGGAGGACAAACTCAACTACTACAAAGACATTCTACGTAGGCAGTTGGCCGATGCCTATCTGCGCCATGGTCCATACTCTCGCAGGTCTGACTCGAGGGGACCTCTGCGCTCACCTTCCACTGCCATGGCCGCTGGGGGGGTTGGCAGCAGCAGCAGCAGAAGCTCCATCAGCAGCAGCAGCCTCAGTCTTCAGTCGCTAATGAGTAGCTTTCTACACCCGCATAGTGAGGCTACTCATGAGCAGCAGGAAGACCTGGAGCAGGACCTGAACCAGCAGGTCATGTCATACTTTGACATGACCATGCCAACACACCTTGAGGATCCGCTGGACTTCTGGGCAGCCAAACTTGATTTGTGGCCGCAACTAGCAGAGTTTGCCCTGGAAAAGCTGTCCTGCCCGGCAAGTAGCGTGCCATCTGAGCGGGTGTTTAGTGCGGCGGGGGCCATAGTTACGGCGAGGAGAACTCGTCTGTCAACTAAAAATGTGGAGAGACTCACCTTTGTCAAAATGAATCAGGGATGGATCAGCCAGGATTTCCACCCACCAATGCCTGATGCATGCGACTAGATTCAGCATGGTGCAACGTTTTACACTTTCCAAATGGTGCAAAACATATTTATGTCTTTAGGCCATTTTTTGGGCTCCTGCTGCTGCTACTGTCAACTCCTGCCAACTCCAGGGTGTGATTCATCCAATTTTTGGGCTCCTGAAGCCAACTCCAGTGTATATTTGGGCTCCTGCTGCTGCTGCTGCCAACTTCTGCCAACTCCAGGGTGTGATTCATCCAATTTTTGGGCTCCTGAAGCCAACTCCAGTGTATATTTGGGCTCCTGCTGCTGCTGCTGTCAACTCCTGCCAACTCCAGGGTGTGATTCATCCAATTTTTGGGCTCCTGAAGCCAACTCCAGTGTATATTTGGGCTCCTGCTGCTGCTGCTGCCAACTTCTGCCAACTCCAGGGTGTGATTCATCCAATTTTTGGGCTCCTGAAGCCAACTCCAGTGTATATTTGGGCTCCTGCTGCTGCTACTGTCAACTCCTGCCAACTCCAGGGTGTGATTCATCCAATTTTTGGGCTCCTGAAGCCAACTCCAGTGTATATTTGGGCTCCTGCTGCTGCTGCTGCCAACTTCTGCCAACTCCAGGGTGTGATTCATCCAATTTTTGGGCTCCTGAAGCCAACTCCAGTGTATATTTGGGCTCCTGCTGCTGCTACTGTCAACTCCTGCCAACTCCAGGGTGTGATTCATCCAATTTTTGGGCTCCTGAAGCCAACTCCAGTGTATATTTGGGCTCCTGCTGCTGCTGCTGCCAACTTCTGCCAACTCCAGGGTGTGATTCATCCAATTTTTGGGCTCCTGAAGCCAACTCCAGTGTATATTTGGGCTCCTGCTGCTGCTGCTGCCAACTTCTGCCAACTCCAGGGTGTGATTCATCCAATTTTTGGGCTCCTGAAGCCAACTCCAGTGTATATTTGGGCTCCTGCTGCTGCTGCTGTCAACTCCTGCCAACTCCAGGGTGTGATTCATCCAATTTTTGGGCTCCTGAAGCCAACTCCAGTGTATATTTGGGCTCCTGCTGCTGCTGCTGCCAACTTCTGCCAACTCCAGGGTGTGATTCATCCAATTTTTGGGCTCCTGAAGCCAACTCCAGTGTATATTTGGGCTCCTGCTGCTGCTGCTGTCAACTCCTGCCAACTCCAGGGTGTGATTCATCCAATTTTTGGGCTCCTGAAGCCAACTCCAGTGTATATTTGGGCTCCTGCTGCTGCTGCTGCCAACTTCTGCCAACTCCAGGGTGTGATTCATCCAATTTTTGGGCTCCTGAAGCCAACTCCAGTGTATATTTGGGCTCCTGCTGCTGCTGCTGTCAACTCCTGCCAACTCCAGGGTGTGATTCATCCAATTTTTGGGCTCCTGAAGCCAACTCCAGTGTATATTTGGGCTCCTGCTGCTGCTGCTGTCAACTCCTGCCAACTCCAGGGTGTGATTCATCCAATTTTTGGGCTCCTGAAGCCAACTCCAGTGTATATTTGGGCTCCTGCTGCTGCTGCTGCCAACTTCTGCCAACTCCAGGGTGTGATTCATCCAATTTTTGGGCTCCTGAAGCCAACTCCAGTGTATATTTGGGCTCCTGCTGCTGCTGCTGTCAACTCCTGCCAACTCCAGGGTGTGATTCATCCAATTTTTGGGCTCCTGGAGCCAACTCCAGTGTATATTTGGGCTCCTGCTGCTGCTGCTGTCAACTCCTGCCAACTCCAGGGTGTGATTCATCCAATTTTTGGGCTCCTGAAGCCAACTCCAGTGTATATTTGGGCTCCTGCTGCTGCTGCTGCCAACTTCTGCCAACTCCAGGGTGTGATTCATCCAATTTTTGGGCTCCTGAAGCCAACTCCAGTGTATATTTGGGCTCCTGCTGCTGCTACTGTCAACTCCTGCCAACTCCAGGGTGTGATTCATCCAATTTTTGGGCTCCTGAAGCCAACTCCAGTGTATATTTGGGCTCCTGCTGCTGCTGCTGCCAACTTCTGCCAACTCCAGGGTGTGATTCATCCAATTTTTGGGCTCCTGAAGCCAACTCCAGTGTATATTTGGGCTCCTGCTGCTGCTGCTGTCAACTCCTGCCAACTCCAGGGTGTGATTCATCCAATTTTTGGGCTCCTGAAGCCAACTCCAGTGTATATTTGGGCTGCTGCTGCTGCCAACTTCTGCCAACTCCAGGGTGTGATTCATCCAATTTTTGGGCTCCTGAAGCCAACTCCAGTGTATATTTGGGCTCCTGCTGCTGCTGCTGTCAACTCCTGCCAACTCCAGGGTGTGATTCATCCAATTTTTGGGCTCCTGAAGCCAACTCCAGTGTATATTTGGGCTCCTGCTGCTGCTGCTGCCAACTTCTGCCAACTCCAGGGTGTGATTCATCCAATTTTTGGGCTCCTGAAGCCAACTCCAGTGTATATTTGGGCTCCTGCTGCTGCTACTGTCAACTCCTGCCAACTCCAGGGTGTGATTCATCCAATTTTTGGGCTCCTGAAGCCAACTCCAGTGTATATTTGGGCTCCTGCTGCTGCTGCTGCCAACTTCTGCCAACTCCAGGGTGTGATTCATCCAATTTTTGGGCTCCTGAAGCCAACTCCAGTGTATATTTGGGCTCCTGCTGCTGCTGCTGCCAACTTCTGCCAACTCCAGGGTGTGATTCATCCAATTTTTGGGCTCCTGAAGCCAACTCCAGTGTATATTTGGGCTCCTGCTGCTGCTACTGTCAACTCCTGCCAACTCCAGGGTGTGATTCATCCAATTTTTGGGCTCCTGAAGCCAACTCCAGTGTATATTTTGGCTCCTGCTGCTGCTGCTGCTGCTGCCAACTTCTGCCAACTCCAGGGTGTGATTCATCCAATTTTTGGGCTCCTGAAGCCAACTCCAGTGTATATTTGGGCTCCTGCTGCTGCTGCTGCCAACTTCTGCCAACTCCAGGGTGTGATTCATTCAATTTTTGGGCTCCTGAAGCCAACTCCAGTGTATATTTGGGCTCCTGCTGCTGCTGCTGTCAACTCCTGCCAACTCCAGGGTGTGATTCATCCAATTTTTGGGCTCCTGAAGCCAACTCCAGTGTATATTTGGGCTCCTGCTGCTGCTGCTGCCAACTTCTGCCAACTCCAGGGTGTGATTCATCCAATTTTTGGGCTCCTGAAGCCAACTCCAGTGTATATTTGGGCTCCTGCTGCTGCTACTGTCAACTCCTGCCAACTCCAGGGTGTGATTCATCCAATTTTTGGGCTCCTGAAGCCAACTCCAGTGTATATTTGGGCTCCTGCTGCTGCTGCTGCCAACTTCTGCCAACTCCAGGGTGTGATTCATCCAATTTTTGGGCTCCTGAAGCCAACTCCAGTGTATATTTGGGCTCCTGCTGCTGCTGCTGCCAACTTCTGCCAACTCCAGGGTGTGATTCATCCAATTTTTGGGCTCCTGAAGCCAACTCCAGTGTATATTTGGGCTCCTGCTGCTGCTGCTGTCAACTCCTGCCAACTCCAGGGTGTGATTCATCCAATTTTTGGGCTCCTGAAGCCAACTCCAGTGTATATTTGGGCTCCTGCTGCTGCTGCTGTCAACTCCTGCCAACTCCAGGGTGTGATTCATCCAATTTTTGGGCTCCTGAAGCCAACTCCAGTGTATATTTGGGCTCCTGCTGCTGCTGCTGCCAACTTCTGCCAACTCCAGGGTGTGATTCATCCAATTTTTGGGCTCCTGAAGCCAACTCCAGTGTATATTTGGGCTCCTGCTGCTGCTGCTGTCAACTCCTGCCAACTCCAGGGTGTGATTCATCCAATTTTTGGGCTCCTGAAGCCAACTCCAGTGTATATTTGGGCTCCTGCTGCTGCTGCTGCCAACTTCTGCCAACTCCAGGGTGTGATTCATCCAATTTTTGGGCTCCTGAAGCCAACTCCAGTGTATATTTGGGCTCCTGCTGCTGCTGCTGCCAACTTCTGCCAACTCCAGGGTGTGATTCATCCAATTTTTGGGCTCCTGAAGCCAACTCCA
Organism: Gastrophryne carolinensis; assembly: GCA_027917425.1. NCBI lineage: Eukaryota > Metazoa > Chordata > Amphibia > Anura > Microhylidae > Gastrophryne > Gastrophryne carolinensis. The sequence continues at coordinate 616,662,303 of CM051234.1, read as the reverse complement.
GTGTATATTTGGGCTCCTGCTGCTGCTGCTGCCAACTTCTGCCAACTCCAGGGTGTGATTCATCCAATTTTTGGGCTCCTGAAGCCAACTCCAGTGTATATTTGGGCTCCTGCTGCTGCTACTGTCAACTCCTGCCAACTCCAGGGTGTGATTCATCCAATTTTTGGGCTCCTGAAGCCAACTCCAGTGTATATTTGGGCTCCTGCTGCTGCTGCTGCCAACTTCTGCCAACTCCAGGGTGTGATTCATCCAATTTTTGGGCTCCTGAAGCCAACTCCAGTGTATATTTGGGCTCCTGCTGCTGCTACTGTCAACTCCTGCCAACTCCAGGGTGTGATTCATCCAATTTTTGGGCTCCTGAAGCCAACTCCAGTGTATATTTGGGCTCCTGCTGCTGCTGCTGCCAACTTCTGCCAACTCCAGGGTGTGATTCATCCAATTTTTGGGCTCCTGAAGCCAACTCCAGTGTATATTTGGGCTCCTGCTGCTGCTGCTGCCAACTTCTGCCAACTCCAGTGTGTGATTCATCCAATTTTTGGGCTCCTGAAGCCAACTCCAGTGTATATTTGGGCTCCTGCTGCTGCTGCTGTCAACTCCTGCCAACTCCAGGGTGTGATTCATCCAATTTTTGGGCTCCTGAAGCCAACTCCAGTGTATATTTGGGCTCCTGCTGCTGCTGCTGCCAACTTCTGCCAACTCCAGGGTGTGATTCATCCAATTTTTGGGCTCCTGAAGCCAACTCCAGTGTATATTTGGGCTCCTGCTGCTGCTACTGTCAACTCCTGCCAACTCCAGGGTGTGATTCATCCAATTTTTGGGCTCCTGAAGCCAACTCCAGTGTATATTTGGGCTCCTGCTGCTGCTGCTGCCAACTTCTGCCAACTCCAGGGTGTGATTCATCCAATTTTTGGGCTCCTGAAGCCAACTCCAGTGTATATTTGGGCTCCTGCTGCTGCTGCTGTCAACTCCTGCCAACTCCAGGGTGTGATTCATCCAATTTTTGGGCTCCTGAAGCCAACTCCAGTGTATATTTGGGCTCCTGCTGCTGCTGCTGTCAACTCCTGCCAACTCCAGGGTGTGATTCATCCAATTTTTGGGCTCCTGAAGCCAACTCCAGTGTATATTTGGGCTCCTGCTGCTGCTGCTGCCAACTTCTGCCAACTCCAGGGTGTGATTCATCCAATTTTTGGGCTCCTGAAGCCAACTCCAGTGTATATTTGGGCTCCTTCTGCCCCTCATAGTGATGCCACTTCAACTCTCTGCAATTGTGCCGCTCTGCGATTCTATTAGCGATGCCTCTGATCTGCATGTGATATTTCTTAAAAGTATTATTTAACTAACCCAGCACGCATCCTGTGCGTGTTACAGCAAGGCTGAATGGTTTACAACCCTATTGAGGCTGTAGGAGGCTCAGAAATAGCCGTTTTTAATAGCGATTCGTCGCGAATTTATTCGGGTCGAAACGATTTTTGTCGGAAAATTCGGCGAATCAGTCGAATCGAATTTTTCAAAAGTTCGCTCATCTCTAATGAAGAGCTAGCTCCAGTTCATCCTCCCGCTGCTGACAACGATGCGTTGCGCGGCGGTATGATCCCACCACTTCGTCAGGATGTTGTCAACGTTCTATTATGATATCCTTAAGATAAATAGGGACACTGCTCTCACATCTTTGTGGACAGGGAATCATTTCCCGGGCCAACACACTCTCCTTTTTAGATCTGTGTACTAGTGGGTCATACATACACCATCAAATGGTTGCTTGAATTTTTCCATTAAAAGTACATAAAAAGTGAATTAAAAAAAGAAGATATTGGCTAGGAATTGGTGGAGAGACCAGTGGTATTACATTGAAAATCCTCCAAGAGTCCCAGAGGCAGAGGAGCAATCTCAGAGATATATCATAACTTGGCCTCAAGGGGAACAAATACATGCCCATCCTATACCAAAAATTGGCACCATGAACTGGGTAGAGAGATGGATCAAGAAAAATGGAGGATGTGGAACGCTTCCTTTGGTTGCTCGGCGTCTGTGGCTTTATCGAGGCTAACGTAAAACTAATGGCAAGATGGTATATGGTCCCAGAGAGAAGGAAACACTTTTCCACTGAGTCCCAGGAGAACTGCTTCCGGGGGTGCCTCTCTCCGGGGTCGTGTGGTGGGATTGCCCAGCAGTTAGGGGATTTTTGTCAAGAATCTTTAGAGTTCTCAGCAAGGTATGTGGTAGATCTGTGGTCAGAGACCCTTGGGTAGCTCTCTTCAACGCGCCAGTCCTCCACAGTTGTAGACTGAAAAAGCAGTGGATGTATTATATCCTATCAGGGGCAAAGCTGGTGATAGCTGGGGCTTGGAGGTCCCCCACCTTGAGCTTCAACACCTTTAAAAACAATGTTAACTGCATTATGGCCATGGAAAAAATGTCCGCCATTCACAATGGGACTTTGGAGATGTTCAGGGAGGTGTGGAATCCTTGGGTTCAGAATTTTCTCCCTACAGATTTCGATGTAAACCTAATGAGCATCTGATCCTTCCTCGACCCCTTCCTTTACTCCCCCCTCACCTCCCCCCCCTCATAGGGGTTGTTATTTTTCTTTAATTTATTTGAATTGAACTTCTTTAGTAACTCTTTAATCTGTGTATGAACAGTATTATGCTTATAGAATAATGGTCAGAATATACACAATAAAAAGATTGATAAAGGAGAAAATCCTCCAAGGGTTGTGCCCTTGCCTATCCAGTTACCACATGCTTCATAGAGAGAACATATAACACTACAAACGCATGAGGACATCATCAGGGCAAGGGCCGCTTAGTGAACCAGCTCATAGAGACTAGACGCTAAGACCATAAAATAGATGCCTGTTTCCATAACTCTTTTTTGATCCTTTTTTGACTATAGCTAATGGATTTTGACTTTTTATTAAATCCAACAAAAACTGATCAAGGTGCATGGGTATAAAACCCAAAACTTTGCCTCTCTGAGTTGTGGCTCACACTTGACATGCACCCCTGCTCAAATGTATGCTTACATAGGCCAAACAGCGCTCATAGGCAGCTTGACTAGTAGAGTACATGTTGACACAGGGGGTGGGGTAATAGCTGTGCTTTGCACAGACAAAGCAGAGCTGGGGTCTGTAAAAGGACAGCAATCCCAGAATGCAGAGCTGCACAATCGGAAGACACTTCCTGTCTGCAGGCAGCCTGAGACTCCATGGGCCACCACCTTGGATGTTTAAAGGATCATAACATGCAGTAGATGCAGGTAGGATGATTTTTAATGTGGACAATCTGTATGTACAGGGTGGGGGAAACATATGATAACATAACAGATATGCTCTTATTCAGGGTGAAGGTCTGATTTAAATCTCTCCTGAAGTTTTAAAGCAGACCAAAACTTGGAAAATACATTTGTCCAAAACCCTTGCCAATATTATCTTCTTAGGGTGTAGAACTAGGAATTTATATTTTAGCTTTTTGAATTATCCCAGAACACCTTTTTTTTGCTGTCCCTCTATGTGAGATCGCAGGCTACCAGTCATTTCATGACATCATCGCCACACACAACAATGTCAAAGAATGGAGGAGGCGGAGCTTTTCAGCTAAAACAGGCGCCATTATCTGGGATTAGAGTGAAGCAGGAGCAATTACAATTGGCAAAATGTGCTCTTCATGGGGGAGCAATTTGGGGGATGCTATGTTTAAGTCCTTCTACCATTTTTTGCCTGTCTTTGGATGTGTTCTATTTGAATAATGTCTTTTTTGCAGGGAAGGTCTCCAGAACTGCACGAGATTAACTAAAGAGCGAGCCTACATCACCTCCACTCCTTGTCTCAACTCATAACACACTGCTGTTAAAGTATTTGTTTAGCTCATGCCATTCAGTGCATTTGTCACACTGTTTGCATTATAGGACTGTGCGCTGGTTATTTGTGTCCTTATTATAGCGAAAATGAACTTTGTCCACGTTATGTATGGGTGGAACTAGAAAGACGGGTTGGTTGAACTGACTTCAGAGCTTCTGGTGTTCTAGCAGGTGGCGTCACAATGTGGAAAGACAAGTCAGTTAACCTTATCCACAGAAAATGCGTCATGGGCTGTGTTGGGCTGGGGCATTTAGTTGAGGAACTGTAGATCCCAGCATGCCTGCCCAGTTATGGGGCCCCTTTGCCTGAAAGCTCTGTAACCAGTATACATCAGGGGATAAGTTTGCTTGAATAGCGGCTAAGAGAGGAATTCTACAAACAACGCAATAAAATGATTCTTTAGTGTACAACCCAGCAAAACTAAAATAAAGTCATCCAAGAATTAAAACTTACAAAAAAAACCCAAAGTGAACCTCTAATTCTGATACCCAAGGTATAGCCCTTACTCTCAACCTAACCCCAAAAAATTACCTAAACATCTGGAGCCCCAGATCTGAATAGAAGACCTAACTCCAAATCCAAAACTTCCATAGTCTTGACGCAGGGCTGTGGAGTCGGTAAGCCAATGTTCCGTCTAACATGGGTCTTAGATTGATAGAATATAAAATATATCTATAAATAACATTTTACGCTTCTTATGAAAGCTTCATTAATTATAAAATACTATTTAGAGATTGTCTTTCTTATGCTGGAGTTGACACATTTCTACCGACTCCACAGCCCTGGTCTTAAGAGGAGACGACTGACTGGGGACATGATTAACTTGTATAAATATATAAATGGGCAAGACAAGAAATATGGGGAAACACTATTTCGGGTAAAATTCTCTCTAAAAACAAGGGGGCGCTCCCTTCGACTGGAAAAAAAAGAAATTCAGTCTGTGGAGGCGACGATCATTCTTTACCATAAGCACTATAAATCTGTGTAATAGCCTCTGACAGAAGCTTGTTACAGCATCAACTGCTGAGAGCTTTAAAAAAAGATTAGATGCTTATTTAGAAGAAAATAACATTAACAGTTACTATTAGCTGTTATCAGTAAAAAAAAATAAAATAAAAAATAACTTTCCCTACCCCAACACCCTTGGTTGAACTTGATGGACATATGTCTTATTTCACCGTATTAACTATGTAACTATGTAAAAAACGTACCTTCAATCTTTAACAGCTGACATAAACTTGTGATCTGACCCTATGCTCTAGCCCCTAAGGACTAGAGCAGGGCTACTCAACCATTTCTTGTAGAGGTTCATATACAGGCATCCAATGAGAGGTGAAGGTCCGGGCGAGGGGCTGTCACGGGGGGGAGGGAGTGGATATTTAGAAATTCGTGCACTGGGGGGACTATAGATTCCACAGGCAAAACTAAAAAAGGATGGGATGGGGCAGAACTGGGGGGCAAGAATGGATGGGGATGGGATTGATGAAACAAAGTTGGGGGGGATAAGAGAGATGGGGCTGACCTGGGGGGACAGAGATGAAAGGGGCAGAGATGGCGTGACAGGGATAGATGGGACTGAGCTGGGGCAGTCGGACAGGATTGGATGGGGCAAAGAGACTGAGAAACTAAGTTTGTGAGTACCATGTAATGCCACTTCCTGCCCGTGCAGTACTTCACATTGTAATACTAGGTGCCAGGGAGCCATGACACTGGCAGGGAGACTAAGCTCTACATCACTGATCAAGGGGGCAGCGCTGAACGTGGCAACACAGAAGAAACTGAGTGCAGGGCTGTCAGGGCAGGGGTCCGGAAATCTGGCCCCGAGGTCAGCATTCGTACCCAGGTCCTCCAGTTGAGTACCACTGGACTAGGGGATGACTGGTGGCAGTGGAGAGGGCAGTGGGGACTGAAGAATGATCAGGGGCAGAGGAGGACTCACCAGTGGCAGCAAAACTGAGGGGTGATATGATGTGACGCATCACAAAGGGGGCCCACTGAGACTTTCCTCACCAGGAGCCCACATTACCTGGAGCTAGCCCTGTAGGCCAGGTAATGTAGCTGAAAATCATGAAGGCATTATTCTAGTAACAAAGAAATGCCATTTCACTCCTGGGCTAAGAAGCATAATGTCATTTTTCCACACATGGAAAAAGCATAATATGTTGTTAAAGCCTTTCCTAGGACAATATTTTCAGCTAAACAAACTTTGTCTCAACTTGTGTTTGCTCTGTATACAGCACGATGTCTTTCGCCACTTACATAAAATCACATCTTCAGGTTTTCAGTTATCTCCTTCTCTTTACTTCCCTTCTCTGTGCCATTTGCTACTCACCAAACTTACATTCCTAAGAAGTACCTCTTCAAGTCAATGTATAATCTAGAGTAGGTTAAAGAAGACCTACATCCAGGGCCGGATTATGAGGGGGGCGCAAGGGACGCGAGCTCCGGGACCTCCACGACTTGCCCTGCAAGGGGGGCCTTCACCACCCTTTGGGTTATGGTCTGGTCCAGGAAGCTTTTCAGTCTTTGGTCTGATGAGCTGTGGGGCCAGCAACAAAGCTTTAGTTGGCATTGGGGGCCCCCAGCACCTTTTTTGTTTTTACAAACCTAAAGCCAAAGCCACCGCAGGGCTGGACCAAGATTCTCAAGCAGCAAAGCCGCCATCAGCAAGCTACAGTGATGGGTGTGTGCAGAGCTGTCAGTCGGTGGCCGCTCACTGCACATAAGCCACCAAGCACAGCCGCTGGCAGCTCAATGCAAGGAACTGTTTCTGCTGGACCAGCTGAGGGACTACACCCCCCCCCCCCCAAAATGGCAAAGCTGGAGATCCTGAGCAGGACACACCCTCACAAGGGTGACACAAAGGACTCGATCTTCCAGTAAGTAGCCCTATGTGATGATTGAGCACCTAGTTTGAACTGGGCCTCAAGGCAAGAGGCTGGTATGCCATGGGGGGCAATCTAAACTAGCAGCTTAGCTATCAAATATAGATTGTAAGGTAGCAAGCTCTTTATTGTTTGTTTGGAAATATATTATAACAAATTGTCTGAATTTTAAGAAAAATATCCAGGGGTATCCCTAAAAAAATGACGAGAGTTCGGAACCCTTGCCTGGTAGCCTCAGACTCGGGCTCTACACTGGGTGATAGCTGATAGACCTATTTCTTCATTTGGCACACACCGTAGTAGTGATATCCCTACCAATGTGTGTGTAGTGTGAATGTCTTTTGGCTAGTTATTTTTTAACTGTTTTGCAAAATCACTAGTTTGGGAGTGGACATGGAAAAAAAACACACCTTCCTCCCTTAGGGAGCACCAAAAAATATTGGATTGGACCAAAAAATTGGAGGCGAGTGATTGGTAGGATTACATTTTAAAAAGCAAGGAGGACATTTGTAGAACTGACCTTCACCCTTGGAAGCCGCATGATAGCGGCGGGCGCGGGTGTCCCTGTTGCGACCCCCCTTTTTGATGAGTGTTTCTGACATGCTGTTATTCTGATGTGCTAAACCCTGGGCACTGGTAGTATTTGATTGTTATTTTGCTGGCACTTGTATATTGCGGTTTTTGGGTTTCTGTATTTCTTGTTATATCGGTTCTTATATCGAATAGGTATTATGGGGTGGGATTTATAGTTAGTAGGTATCAATATTGCAGAGTTTGGTGATTGTTCAACATGTTTACAGCAGTACACATTTTTTAGCACTAAGCACTTTTTGAGCAAAAAATGTTTTAGTTTTTTGTACATTCTTTGCTGTTGAATGTTGAATATTGGGTGAGGAGCCGCTATTTGACATGTTCCGTGATGTATGGGAGCGCATGACAGTGAATGGCCATAGCGAACGGCTCCCAGCATATTCATTAACAAATCACGCTCCAAAATTCTCGCGCTGTAAAATGCATGTTTAAACCCCAGAGCGCTGGCGGCGATGGGTTAAAAGTAGTTTTTTAACCCCCAAACAACCATATTTTTGGAAAAAAAAAAACATGTTTTTACAAACATTTTATAATATGAATACATTAATATCAGACCTGTAATATCAATTCTGCACAAATTTATTTTTTCTTTTTTTTTTTTACCTTAAAAAAAAAAATAACATTGCAGAAGTGGTCACAGAATTTTTGACATTTAAAAAAAAAAAAAAAAAAAAAATTAATAGCAATTAATTATGAATATTTATAGATTGCTCCATTGAAATGCATTGGAGAGCGCCAGGTAGCGAGAGGTCATACCTGTCGCTGTTCAAGGTCGCTCGCTGGCGCTGTGGGCTGAGGCTGGAATAATGATGAATGATTTGCTATCTGGCGCTCTGTCAGTCGCTAAGCAGGATCGGCTTGATAAATGTGTGATTGCGGAGGGGAGCCGGCATTCTCGTGGCGGTGAGCGTCATTACCGTTCGCTCACCATTCGCTACCTGGCGCTATCCCTTGTTAAATAAGGGCCTATGTATATATCCCATTAGTGGGAGTTTTGAGATATTTTGATGATATGATAGGGGATTAGCATCACTGTTTTTAAATGTCTTGTGCTTTGTGTATATGTATGTAAGTGTTTCTATGAAATTTCATGTGTAAATAAAAGTGATATATTTTTGAGGATATAGGTTTGTGAATATTTTTGGTGCTCCCTAAGGGAGGAAGGTGTGTTTTTTTTTCCATGTCCACTCCCAAACTAGTGATTGCATTTACTGAGGTATGAGCACATGTTAAATGGAATAAGTAGTGCACCCCATAGCAATTGTTGTAAATTGCAAAATCAATTGAGTTAACTCTCTGAGTATGGTGGAGCGTAAAATCTTTGGGATGCTCCTTGGAATTGCACACATTCTGAAACAGAGGTTCTATCCTGAGCTGTGGTGAGTTTTTTATTTGAGTTTTTGCTTCTGGCTCATTTTAGATTTCTTACCCAGTGAACGGACTAGTTCTGATCATTGCAAAAATTGTCTGATTGGATACAACCCTAGTGATAACCGTTAATGTGAATTTTAGCGTGGGTGTGCTATTTTATCAATTATTTCAAAGATTTCAGAAGAACAGACAGTCAGACAGTCAGACAAGCATAGTCAAGGCTGAGACAACATTCAAAAGTGAAAGTTCACAGATAATGAGGCCAGACAAGTTCAACAACAAAATGTCCACAGAACTCCAGCATACCTAAAAGCCTAAATCTGAACTTGTGAAGCATCCCACAAAAAAAAACCCTTTGAGCTTGCTAAAGAAGAAATACGATTTAGGAGCAATAGATAGAGTGGCACACGGGCTATGGTTGGCTGGACAAGAGCGAAGGTACTTGGATTTGGGTATTTTGGGCCTTGCCATGCAGATGTCAACCCTTATCCTCAGTACCTACCATAGTCCTTGTGTTGATTCCTAAAGGCACAGAAAACCTGGTGCAACAGATCCCATTAACACCCATGATGGCACCTATAGACTAACTGGATTTGCACCAATAAAGGGGATTCTGTTTGTACGCTAAGGCAGGAGGTTATGAGCCATGTACACCATAAATAGGTCATAAAAACCATAAAATACTTTTAAAACAAGATAGTGTTCCAAAAAACAATGCCATAAGTTAAGGCAAATACATCAGACCTGACAGTAAAGTGTCAACATCAACCCATCCTGCTCCTGTGAAATGTGCCCCATTTGAGTGGATTCCTAGCCCTAAATATAAGTTTAGTTGCACTGAGCACCCCTCCCCATTACATAGCTATTTGGGATGTCCCACAACCTAATAACACCTAGGAAGTCTGAAAATGGGCTTTTCCATGTTTTGATCACCACATCAGCAACAGCAGCATTCTCCTCTGACATCCAATTGGGCTCGCTACCTATCTGACTATTTTTATATTACTCTTACTGTTACAATGTAAGAAGTTGAGAATGAAAAGGCTACTAAAGTTTACTACTCCTTAAAGAGGAACATTACAGGTTGCTGGGGAGTTAATAAAAACTCCCCAAACCTGGCTTGACCAGCCCCCACTGCCACTGTGGTTTAGCACTTACCTATTAAATCCATACTGTAACTACCTGAACACCACCCATTGGAGTAGATCCAAGCATCTGGTGTCGGGCTCTCCGGGGGGGGGGGGGGGTTGGTGCCCGTCTACTGTATGCCCCTTAAAATTATGAAACACCTTATGGGAGCCATGGATAAGGTTTGCGTGACCTAGGGAACCTCCACGGATATAATAAGGATTGTTATCCAATGACCAGACGAGTGGCAGGTGAAATGCGGGAGCAACCTACCCTTTCCTTCCCTCCCCCCCTTATCCCCCGTCCCTTCCCTTCCTCCCCCCCATCCCCAACTCCCCTCTTCCCTCTGCCTCGACACCTCTAATCCGGGTCCCCTCTTTTCCCCCCTCTTCCTTTTGAAATACTAAGGATTTAAAAGTTTTCAACGATTTTTCTCTGTCTACAAATTTGGAAATGTTTGATAGTCTAAACCACGCCCCATCCCACCTGGCACTTGGACCAGGGAATAGCAGGTGTGCCGGTGGAGGTGCGTGCTGCGGGTGCCAGGTCGGGACATATTGCTGTTCAAAATGTGTTGCATTCCACTTGCTCCATCCTTATCTAATGCACTTTGTAGAATGTTAGTTAGGTACGGTTAAGGCATAATTCTATGTAAGACAGACTGCAATCTTTTGCCTCCCCTGCGTGGGATGGCTTTATTGACTGTATGCCTTCCATACCTGTACTGTTGAAAACCTAATAAAAATATTGAAACAGAAAAAAAAATGATGAAACACCGTAATCAGTATCTCTCGCCACCACTGGTACCCAATAGGGTTCAGTGGGCAGGATTGCACACAGTAAGCACACTCGTCTGGTGAACCTCATTGGGCATAAGTGGTCACGGGACAGACAGGGGTGAACATATCCTCTCTGCTGCCTGAGGCGAACCATAGAAAGGAAGCGTAGCTCCACTCTTGAATAGAACGGTGCACCGCTCTGCCTGGCTCCTCCAATAATGGGAGAGGTGACGACTTGCTCAGGGCTACAGTCGCTGAACCACCAATCATTGACTGTAAAAACATGATAGCATGCAACAGTGCTAATGAAATAAATAAAACAATATATTGAACAAAACAGTTCCACCCCTCTACAGAACCTCCTGGGGTGGCTGCCTCATGTGGCCTCAATACAGGTGCACCTGGGGGCAGGGTGCAGAATATATAGCCCAGTTTAAGAATTTTCAAGGAATCATAGCTGAATAGAATTCTGAATTGGGATAGTTGAAAGCTAATTGAAATGGGGACTGGAGTGGTGAAGTGATGTGAAGAGATGCTCCTCAATGTTCATTGGTTCAGGAACTGGCTGGAGCAACTCTCACATATGGTGGCTCATGAACTTTAAAGTGGACCAAAACCCACCCTGGAGTCTATGAGACTCCAGGGCAGGCATACTCTCTCCTCATGGGGCATCCTGGGCATCCTCTCTCCCCCTGGGGCATCCTGGTATGGAGTAATTGGGGGGGGGCTTTCTGCACCTTGGCTGCTATGGGGTGATTGGAAGGGGATTCTGCACACTGCCTGTAATGGGGTGATTATGGTGGGGATTCTGCACACTGCCTGTAATGGGGTGATTATGGTGGGGATTCTGCACACTGCCTGTAATGGGGTGATTATGGTGGGGATTTTGCACACTGCCTGTAATGGGGTGATTATGGTGGGGATTCTGCACACTGTCTGTAATGGGGTGATTATGGTGGGGATTCTGCACACTGTCTGTAATGGGGTGATTATGGTGGGGATTCTGCACACTGCCTGTAATGGGGTGATTATGGTGGGGATTCTGCACACTGCCTGTAATGGGGTGATTATGGTGGGGATTTTGCACACTGCCTGTAATGGGGTGATTATGGTGGGGATTCTGCACACTGTCTGTAATGGGGTGATTATGGTGGGGATTCTGCACACTGCCTGTAATGGGGTGATTATGGTGGGGATTCTGCACACTGCCTGTAATGGGGTGATTATGGTGGGGATTCTGCACACTGCCTGTAATGGGGTGATTATGGTGGGGATTCTGCACACTGCCTGTAATGGGGTGATTATGGTGGGGATTCTGCACACTGCCTGTAATGGGGTGATTATGGTGGGGATTCTGCACACTGCCTGTAATGGGGTGATTATGGTGGGGATTCTGCACACTGCCTGTAATGGGGTGATTATGGTGGGGATTCTGCACACTGCCTGTAATGGGGTGATTATGGTGGGGATTCTGCACACTGCCTGTAATGGGGTGATTATGGTGGGGATTCTGCACACTGCCTGTAATGGGGTGATTATGGTGGGGATTCTGCACACTGCCTGTAATGGGGTGATTATGGTGGGGATTCTGCACACTGCCTGTATTGGGGTGATTATGGTGGGGATTCTGCACACTGCCTGTATTGGGGTGATTATGGTGGGGATTCTGCACACTGCATGTGATTGGAACTGATCTATTTTAGTACACCATTTGGTTCAGAATATTTTATTTCTTATTTCTCCCCTCTAAACCCTGGGTGCGTCATATGGTCAAAAATACAGTATATAGATTCTGCAGATTATGTTTAAAGAGGACCAAAACCCACAGAGATGAGCCCGGGAATCTATAAGATTCCAGGGCCGATTGATTCCCCCCCCCCGGGGCATCCAAAATTGGGATGCCCCACTGTGTGAAACCCCACAGGTCGCCCCATACACTTACCCTCTTTCCTGGTCCAACAACGCATGCGCGAGCCGCAGTTACATCCCCACTATCCCCAAGCATTTGTGAATGGCCAGCGCGGGCACTCTCCCTGTTAGAGGGTAGCAGAGGATGTGGCTGTCAGCACGCTTGGAGCCACCCTAGACGAAGGCTTAGACAACGTGATGTCAGCGGATCCTAGCATGCTGATTGGACGAGCGGCCGCGCATGCGCCGCAGGGCCGGGGAGAGGTGAGTTGGTTTCAGCAACCTGGGGGGTTTCACACAGTGGGGCACCCCGATCAGGGTGCCCTGGGGGCAAGGACTAAAACCCAGGATAATCAAATTCCTGGGTTTTGGTCCACTTTAAAAATATTCCTGCTATGTACATATTAGGTTCGATTTATGGTCGGTGCACAAAAACGCTCAGGTGGAACAAAAATGCGCCTAGGCGCACGATTCATGGCTGCGCGTGCACACCGGGCGCACATGCGAATCGCACCAAATGGCATCGTGGGACCAGTGAGGAGGGGACAGAAATGTTTTCCTCCCGCACTGAGCTGACCATCCACAATGTTTTCCTTGTACAGTAACATTGTTATACTTGGCAAAATAACGCCATTCTTGATCTGCTGCCATCAATACGTTACAAACATGGAAATAGGGGTTTAGGCTGAGCCCTTTGAAACTAAAGAGCTCACATCAATCCTAACTTTGCGTGCTAATTAAAATACGCACGCGAGGTTAGGATTGATTTGAGCTCTCTAGTTTCAAAGGAGTCAGCCTAAACCCCTATTTCCATGTTTGCAGTTTGTGTACAGGATCCCATCAACCCAAACCAGCACTGCAAAGTGTTTTTTCATTAACATAATATTACACAACAAGATGCGTTGTGTCAAGCGGTTCTGGCGAACTGATCGTAGGATCGTCAATATGTTACCCAAACCGGATTTATTCCATAAATACAAAACTAATAAAAATTATTAAAATTACTTAAAAGTGCAGTTTTTTTGTGTTTTATTTACTTTAAATGGCTCTTCTACTTCTAACATGGTTTTATGTGAATGGCAACCCATACGGATCACCCAGTGTCACCTGAATTACTGGAAAAATAGATATTGGTACTTGATTTAAAAAAAAAAAAGCATGGACACCTGTGGTACAGGGCAAGCTTGAATATCCTGGGATGCTATTTGTACATCCTGGATAAGAAGACAGGTGACACATAAACACAGGTCCCTTATACAGTGATACATCACAAAATATGGGGAGGGACACAGAATGTACAATTCAGTTTCATTTAGTGCGACAGGTTCTGTCATCACCAACTTGTTACAGTATAAGCCCTGGGAGCAAACTCTCCCGATCCCTTGTTTAGATGGTTGGAGCTCTGTCCATTATTGTTGTATTAAAAACAACTTGTTTATGGGCAGCCCACTCCAAGACTTCCCACCCACCCTATACACACCGGAGCCCCGCGGCTTACCTTGTGCCTCTCCGGGCGTCGGGCTTAGAATAAGGAATAGTCCTATCTATACTGATAGGTGTGGCAGCACTTTGTGACTTCACAGTGTGTGTGACCGGACACAAGGAAGTAGTTACACTGACACAAACAGGCTTTACACACTTAGTGCAAGTTCCTGGAGATGAAGGAGAAACATCTCCGTGGACAGGTAGGAAAGCACATCCCTAGATCCTGGATACGCCTGGTCATTATTATATCTACGTTACACACTATGGTCCTGGTCTTTAAACTGCATCCTGATTTGTATATATTTTGTGAATTTTAATCAAAGTAATATAATTTATTGGGAGGCAGGGGCATAACTTGAAGGGGTGCAGGGGGTTTAACAACACTGGAGTACAGAAGATTAGGGGGCCCCCATCATTGTTGCTACTCCACTTTATTTATCATATTTGTGCTCAATTGTTATAATTTAGAGAAAGGAAACACCATTCCTCTCTGTTGTTTCAGTTTTTAGTTGTCTTACTGCCCTCAATTAAGTTTAAAAGACAGAAAAAATGACTGTATGAGCCCAATGACTGAAAGGGCCCCATTTAATGTTAGCACCCGGGCCCCGTCACATTTAGTTACACCACTGTTGGGAGGGGACTTTGTGATATAACACCTCAGTGATAGGTGTTTTAACGTACTGTACAGGTAATTGGTTGCATGTGATTGACTGATATTATTATTAATCTGTAGCCTGTCACCTGACAATATACACAGATACAAATAAATAATAATATCTGTATAATAATAATATATACAAATAATAATAGTATTAAACAATGAGCCAGATCTGCCCCTGTTCTGGGCTGGTGCAGGTCTGATGAATAGTTGGAAAGTTGTTTCAGAGGGGCTCATAGAAAAGTCACAATGCCTCACTGAACACGGTTGCCCCCAGGACTTAGATAGCACAAAGAATGTGGACTCACAAGGCGAAGGCAGATGAACCAGGGACCAGGCTGGGCAGTAGTCGGGCTGAGGTCATACATGGGTTCCAAGGGGATACACAGGAGAATGGTCAAGGGTCAAGCCATGTTGTCAGATGGTTCACGGTACAAATGGTAGGCTAGCGGGCAATCTTTTAGATTCCAGGGCACGGCCACATACGTTTTGACACGCTTAAATGTGAAGATTGCTGGAATTCAATTATTTTTCATACCTTTCGTTTAAGTGGGATTGGTATTGTGCAATTTTTGTTTAAAGTGGACTGAAACTGAGCCGGATCGGCCAGGGAATCTTATCCATTTCCTTCCCCCCGGGGCATCCAAAATCAGGATGCCCCGCTGTGTGAAACCCTCCAGGTCGCCCGCTACACTCACCTTACTTGGCGGTCCAACGACGCATGTGCAGGCCACGGCTGCATCCCCGCTATCCCTCTAGCAGGGCGCATACGCGGGCACGCTGCCTGTTAGAGGGAAGCGTGTGATGCGCCCGCCAGCGCACTTGGACCCACTGTGCTAATACGTCGGTTTAGACGCCCATAGCTCAGCGGCTCCGAGCGCGCTGATTGGACTAGCAGCCATGCATGCCCCGTAGGACCGGGAAGAGGTGAGTTGGTGTAGGAGATCAGCCCTGGGGGGAAGGACCAAAACCCAGGATAGTCAAAATCCTGGGTTTTGGTCCACTTTAAAACAGACCAACACATAAGACAGCAAGGTCGTCACCTAAGGCTCCAAGCTCTCCCACATGAGGTGGAAAGCTCAGCACAGCACCAACACACAACAGTGAGAAGAATCTCTGGTGGTTGGAGACAGGATCTAGAGATGGAGTAAATTATTTTACTACAGACTGTTTAAACATCCTGACTCATTATATTTTACAACACGCCATCACCATAGCGAGCGCTAATTCCAGCCTGTATTTGTCCTGCCTTGTTTGTCGCCACTGTACTGTGTGAGGCTGTTAGGGAATAGGTGGAGCGCAGTGAGTACATGACGGCTCAGTTATCTGTAACTCCTTATCTCAGGGAGGTGGTGCTATGCCTCGAGAAAAAGCACAGTGACTGTTCAGTGTTGTGTCGCTGTGTTAATGCTCATTAAAGAAGATATAAAACAGCTCTTGGGGAGCAACATTATCACTTTTTTAATAATTCCAAGTACCCGGGTTCACGAAAAGCTTCAGATTCACCCACCCATCTAATCACATCTACCTGCCAAACCAGGCCTACTCAATTTACCACAAGATCTCTCTACCTGCCCAACCAGGTTGAATCAATCTATCTCAAGATCTTTTACATGCCCAACCAGGCTTTCTCAACCTACCCCAAGATCCCTCTACCTGCCCAACCAGGCCTACTCAATCTACCTGCCCAATCAGGCTCACTCAGCCTGCCCTTAGCAGGTCCACTCAATTAACCTTGATATCTCTCTACCTGTCCAGCCAGGCCTACACAGCACACAGCATTACACAGGGGTACACAGCATTGTTCAGGGGCACACCAACAGGGGGTATCTATTATTTTACAATTAAAAGCGTATCTCTTCTTGCTTGAAAAGTAGCAGCAGGCCTGTGGCCTACTTATTTTGATGCTATAATTAATTACCCCCTTGAGGGTACTTGGTTGGAACCTCTTGTCGCTAGAAGTAAAAAGGTTGAGAACCACTGTTTTAAAACCCCAATATTGCAACAAGCACTGCGTTATTCTACACCAGTTTTTGATCACCACCTCCTCCAAGATGGTATTCGGTCTCTCAGCATGCTCACACCGTACTTCGCAATGGGTGGGAGGTGGGGGGGGGGGGGGGTATGTCGAGATGGGGCTGTAACAGGAGCAGCACGCCTCCTCCATTTCGATATATTTTGTCTTAATGGAGGCTGGCACTGAACAGCGGGGTCTGAGAAGACCTGGCCCAAATAGGTTATTCAACCCCTTAATATTGCTTAGACACATTTAAATAGTATTACACAGTTTGCTGTTTATTAGATTGTATGTCAACATTTATTACAAAAATATAAATGTGTGCAGCACTAAACAAATTACGTGTAGGGAACAGGTAGTTAAACATTTGAATCCCATATTCTGGGTACCTGAAAAGTGTACAGACATGCTGCCTTGAGAAACTGGGACTACTGTCACGAAACGCGTTGGCTTCTCCCAGGGTGGGGACTGGACACTGCGGAGCCCTATATACATGGAAGATTGATGGTCATTTTTGTGACATGCACTTTTTGATTGATTATTCGAACACTTTATTTAGATGATTTGTTGTAAATGGATGCACTTTTTTGAGATGCACATGCACTTTATGTATTATGGATCATATATGGGTTGATTTTTTATGGATATGAATTTAGCATTATAATTATTTTGGTATAATCGGAGCATTAAGAGCAGCAGGTCCAGCACACCCCCTTGTGGCAGATTATGTTTCAGGGAGTGTTATATGGTCATTTTAATATGTGGAGTCTGTTTGTCTTTTTTTTAAGAGAGCTCGGAAATCTGCGCGATCAGCGGCTCCCACCTTTGCAATTGCTGCTTCATCCCAGAAGTAAGATAAGAGCGTGGCCCGAAATTGGCCTGTTTGTTAAGCTTCAAAGTACAGGGCATCCCAGATCATGCTCTGGGCATGTATGTACTCACGGCCTCCTAGTGTGTTCACTGGTGTATTTGTAGTTTGTCTCACTGCACTGATGGGTAAAATATGGGGCACATATTCCTTTGTGTGGACAAACATACATTGGTCATATATGCACATTATACATTATACAAACCACAGCATGTCAGGCTGTGAAAAGTAGCAATGCAAAGCTCTCTCAATAGACTTTAGGATCACTTTAATGACATGCATGTTCATTTGTAGTTTTCATAAAAGTAGAAAATCAAAAAATAATATAAAAAATAACTATGAACAGATGTGACTATATACTATAATACTATACTGCACTATAATAGATAGTATTACATTATAAAAAAGACCAGGATACAGTAGTATAAAGGAAACATGAGCACCCTGTGACACCGCTAAAGAATCCTCCAAGTTATTGTATGCGGCACAAAGCTGAACTGTTACACAATATTCTTTGTAAACTGCAAATCACAATCACTTTGTTTGAAATGCGGTCTTCCCAGTTTAAAGTTGCTACATATATATATATTTATATATAGTAGACAGTGAAAACAATGCTGGAGGGGCAGATGTCACTTAAAGAAGACACACCATTAAAGTCCACCTGTGGCCTAAATTTTTACTTGGAACAAACTTCTAGTGCAGGGGTACTTAAGTGATGGACCGGGGTCCGAATGCGGACCTCTGTGCCATATTTCTGGACCCCTGCCCTAACAGCCCTGCATTCAGTTGCTTTTGTGTTGTATTGCTCAGGGCTCCCTCTTTAATTGATCGGTGATGTGTTGCTTAGTCTCTCTGCCAGTGTCATGGCTCCCTGGCATCTAGAATTGCAATATGAAGTTCTGTATGGGCAGGAAGTGGCATTGCAAGGTGTACACAAACATTGTTTCTTTGTCTCTTTGCCCCATCCAATCCTGTCCCGAATGCCCCAGCTTTGCCCCATCCATCCCTGTCCCGCCATCTCTGCCCTAACCATCCCTGTCCCGCCATCTCTGCCCCATCCATCCCGTCCCCCTAGCTTTGCCCTATCAGTCCCTGTCCCCCCAGCTTTGCCCCATCAATCCCTGTCCCCTCAGCTCTGCCCCATCCATCCCTGTCCCGCAATCTCTGCACTATCCATTCCTGTCCCCCCAGCTTTGCCCTATCAGTCCCTGTCCCCCCAGCTTTGCCCTATCAGTCCCTGTCCCCCCAGCTTTGCCCCATCAATGCCTGTCCCCTCAGCTCTGCCCCATCCATCCCAGCCTTTTTTAGTTTGGCCTGTGAAATCTACCCCCCCCCCCCCCCCCCCGTCCGGACCTTCACCTCTCACCAAATGCCTGTATATGGACCTTTTCAAGAAGTGGTTAAGTACCCCTGTCCTAGTGGGTCCTTTACTACAGCCATGGCTTCACCTTTCTAGCTTATGCCCACTGACCTTAGCTTACCTAGGCAGCAGTTTTCCTGGAACACCGGCCCTTGAAGGTCACTGTAGTACTGAATAGAGGAGGAAACAGGCTTACATTTCTCGGTGTAGATAATATTTAAAGTCCCTGTCCAGGAAAAGCCTAAAAAAACACATACTGACCTTTCTGCTCTAGTCGGTGGTATAAAATTTAGTGGGTCCGGAGACCAGGCAAGCAACGTTCGTGCTTACCCCCTTCCTCCAAGATGAATGTCACAGTGATCCTTCAAAACAGAGGTAGATGGTGAGCAGTGGTCAAAGGGCCAGTGTACAAGAACAGACGCATTGCAGGGGCAAAAGTGATTATGTGTTTTCTGGCCATATCCACCCCAGTTCCTGATCTGTCCATGCAAAGCTATAGCCTCAGGTGAAGAACATACATATTGATCGTCTGAGAAGCACATTGGAAGTTTGGTCCAGCAGCTTGTTGGCTGGCCATGGACTGGCTGGTTTTGGCCCCAGTTTACCTGGATTGATTAGTTATTAATATGAGGAGATGGAACATTTTGTGTGCAAGGATGGGGAAATAACTTGGGAGGGCGACTCTTACAGAATAAAGGGTTTGACAACCCAAATAAGAGTACTCACCTTTTGTTCCCCTGCAGCTTATTGGTTCTAATCCGGCAATTAGCAACTCATCCTTTTTCTAGGGTTGCCACCTGGCCAGTATTTTTGTTTCTTAACTTTGCTGGCGACTGGCCTGGTGGTGCCCATATTTGTTTTTATCTAAGTCATCCTTCAGCTTGACCGATTATTACCTCTCCATGTAGTCGGTTAAGCTGAAAGAGTTCCAGAAAAAACGTTACCGGTAAGTCTGGCGGTGGTTTATCCAAGACATCCTTCAGCTTGACCGACCACATAGAGAGGTAATAAGCGGTCAAGCTGAAGGATTCCCGTAAAAACCGTTGCCGGTGGTTTGTTTTTTCTGGTAATTGTAATTCTTGGTATACTTTTCCCATCCTCAATTACCAGTAAAAATACCAGCACCACCAGGCCAGTGGCCTTTAATGTAAAGAAAAAAAATACCGGCCAGATGGCAACCCTGCTCATCCCACACAGGCCAGGCAAGAACTCCAGTCACCGTCACTTACGAGTCAGGATCATGCCCTGGCGCCATCAATCACACAGCCGCCAGCCCTCACCAATAACTGCAACGGAGGGGGTTTGCCCAGGCCTGACACGCCCACTCCATTGTAGGGAACAGAGAGGGTGTGGCCGCAGCCCTGTGAATGTTGGCCTGATTCAGAGTGTCAGTGACTGGAGTTCAGACATGGCCAGCAACGAGATGTGATCCAGTAATTGGGTTGCTGATCGCCAAAGTATGAGCAGGGGTAAAAGGTGAGCGCCCTTTTGTTTTTTTATTTGGGTGGGCAATCACTTCAAGAACACATTAATTACAGCTGAATGGTCTCCTACCTATTGCATTTATATGCTATATACAAAAGAGGATCGCCAAGGTTAGTGCTGCAGGTTTGTCAACACAAATGCCTTCAGCGAATCATATACCTGAGCCATTGTGGTTGGAACACAACCTCCAGCCATGTTTAAAATCTTGTTTAACCAGAGTTACCATGTGACTGCTTGGCAGAAGAATAATTAAAATGCCTAAACACTATTGATATAGCAATCATTGTTATGAATCAACAAATACCACACAAAGTTGACACGTGGAAGATTCTAACCTCTGCTCTATGATAGATTTGGCTCAACACACAAACATAAATATAAAGCTATATGTGACACATAGAAATAACCATAAGAATTATAGACCACCAGTCATGTTTTTTACATTTTGCCTGGAAAGTCTCTTTAAAGTGTAAAATCTTACTCCACCCAGGCAGCCACTATACAAGTAGCCACCTCAGATTAAATAGGTATAATCACAGTATGTAATCTAAGATAAATCATTGAATTCTAATGTAGGGCTGGTTAGTGAGGTAACTCAATGTGATGGGGTCCTGGTGTGAAAATTAAATGGGGCCCTATCACGGCTCATACAGTAAAAGCCAAAAAGTAAGAGCCAAAAAGGTGGAGGAGCAACAATGATAGGGTCCCCCTGACCATATGGACCCCTGTGGAGTTACACAACCTCAAGTTGCGCCCCTGAAGTTTGGCACCAATCCTAAATGTAACAAACATAGTACAAGAGGAAGACACACATAGTGTAATCCAATTTTATATGTTAATTAAGAGGTAAATATATAGTAACAGCACTCAGCAACACTATAAATTGTGTTGGCAGTTTAAAAAATCAGGTTGCGTTATCTTTCCCTTCTGCTGTCAATGTAACAAGCAAGAGAAGTCATTCTTTAAAGCATGCCAGCTCCCCGGTGAGTGTTATGTTGTTATAGCTAGGCTACAGCTGATATATCATATAACTGATTAAATTGTGATTAGTTGTGATACCGTGTAAAGCAGTCGAGAGCCTGATACTAAAATTTCTTGAAGCTTTCTGTGATGAATGCATCTCACTGCACTGATGGAGATCACACTATTAAGATTGTCTCCTCTGCACTTGTCCTATAGACAACATGTGCACATCAGGAATCAATACAGATGTGTCCGCCCTTACCTTTTCCCCGGGCTAGTGAGATGACCAGCTCTTGTTTTTGAGACATTCATAAGATGGTTATCTTGTCTAATGTACTATGTGTGTGTATGTGGCAAATCATTATGTGAATGAGGTCTTCCAGAGCATATCCTGATGCTGTGTTGAAAGCATGATCTGGGAAGCTGGGTCCAAATTCAAAATAAAGTAATGGTGGACACATCTGGACAGCAGATCCCCGGGCAATTTCAGTCACATTCCTGCAATAAAATAAATGCTGCCAAGAATTATACTGCTACCAGACCTTCTAATCAAAAGACACACAGCTCATTAGTGTAGATCAGAATCGAAATAATTTCCCCAAGAACATACATGAAATACATAGAAGGAATTCTTACTAGCAGGTAGACCCAGTACAGTGTTTAGGAAGAGTCAGGTTGGGAAATGAGAATAATAATAATAATCTTTATTTATATACGCTAGGGATCTCTCTGTATAAGGAACAATTTTAAGGCTCCACTTGTAAGAGTCCTGTCTAGGAAATGTTCCAGAGAAGGTTAGGGTCTGAGATAGGGAAGAGAACTTTCCTGAGCCAGGAGCTGCCTGCCCAGACAGCCATTCCAACATGCTGCTTGTAGGAGTCCTGGTCCATGAAGAGGTAAGTTGTTCAGGATGTAGAACATTACAGCAGATAAGGGAGTGAGGGCACTGCCAGGAGCTCCCTAAAAAGCAGCTCTAACTAAGATACCACTTGAAGGAGCCTGATCCAGGAGGTGGCAGGAGAAGGATAAGGTTGATTTCAGTGGGGCGTATAACAGTCCATGCAACTGGAATAAGCACTTCCCCCACAGCAGGTGTTAACCGCAGCAGGCATTGGATCTTTTGACCCCTGGGGCAACGGATGCGAGGACCTGACCATAATGTGAATCTCAATGGAAAGAGAAAAACATTAAATCGAATTTACAGCCGCATTCTAGCGAATGGTTGTGGGGGGCCGCATCAAGACAGATTCGGGGGGAAGTGGATGGTGGGGTTTTCCAGATTGCTGGAGCCGCCCATGTACAATTCCCCCCCGCGCAACTTCCCAAAATCGATACCTGAACTTCGGCCAAAATGTGGCCAACCTTGTTCATGCGGCCGGTCTTGACCAGTCTTGACCAGTGGCCAATTAGAGGAGTGATTGCTAGATGCTCCCCCCACCCCCCAGTCTTTCACAACGTGGTCCTGCACCTGTTTGCTAGGAAATCAAGGACTTATCCCAACGAAGATTAATGCAGAACAGGAAAACTACCTGGATGGGGGAGGAATCACAGCTCTCTTCCTGCTCTAGTCCTGCGTACCACCCCTGAACAATACCCACATGCAATGAAGCAAGATACCTATGGACAGTCTGACAGGGAGACAGCCGAGGAGGACATTTACCAACAGTAGACACATCATTGAAAATGAAGGCTAAAGAGGATATTTTTTCGTTTATTTTGATCAGCCAGCAGTCTATTAGGCTGAAGTGGGAGAAAATATTCCAATTAAATAAGCCGACAGATCAAATAAAAAGCCTAAAACAAACACACAAAGCCTCTAAAGTGGGAGGAACATTGGCAGACCTTATCTGGACAAGTGAAAATTTAAATACAGTCC
Organism: Gastrophryne carolinensis; assembly: GCA_027917425.1. Classification (NCBI taxonomy): domain Eukaryota; kingdom Metazoa; phylum Chordata; class Amphibia; order Anura; family Microhylidae; genus Gastrophryne; species Gastrophryne carolinensis. Next base: position 616,639,067 of record CM051234.1, on the reverse strand, counting down.
GCTAAATATTTAACCAAGAGATGTAAAAGATTATACTATGAATACAGTAACAGACGTGGATCCCTTCTGGGTAAAGCATTACACAAATACCAATCTATTAACTTTATAGCAGTCGCAAAGTAGCCAAGTCAAACACCACAAAGTAGCCTCCGCATTCAGGTATCATAGGAGCACTATTGTGAAATTGTGTAATACTAAAAATCCATATAATCACTTTGGCTAATGAGAGGAGGGGTCACTCATACACCCAAACTGAATAAAACTCCTGCCAAGCTTGTGGGTTATTCTTTCCTGGTGACAGGTTTAGCATATGTCCTCTTCCCTCTATTAAAATAAAAAAAAACAAGCCTGGCTGAATATTTCTTGATGCCTAATGGCCTCCCGCCATCCGGCATATTTGTATGGATTTTTTCATTGGCCATTTTTCACCATAGTTCTCTTTTAACACAGGGCATAATCTATCAATAAATAGGTTAATAGGTCGAGGGGCACGGAGAGAAAGCTGGGGTCCCAAACCTTTTTAGCCTTGAGAGCCGGATCCCACCCACAGTGAGAGATGATCAAGATCCACATTCAAAACAAAGAGTTTGGTGACACAAATGCCTGTTTACAGTCATTAGCCTCGATTCAATAAGGCTCCAATCACACCTCTCCACTTGTGCTGCCCATTATTTTTAATGGGCCAGTTCACATATATACGCTGCGTATATATGTGAACTGGCCCATTAAAAACAATGGCCAGTCTTTTTCCTTGCATTGTGACTGTGTTGCCCAACGCAGCACAAGCAGAGGGGTGTGAATAGAGTTAAAAATAGTTAAAAAAAAACCTCATGGTAGTAAAAAATTCATTTTATGAGAAAAAAGCCTAAGAATATCACTGTTGCTGAATTACCAAATAGGAAGATAATGAAAGTAAATGGTACATTTTCCTCTTAAATTGTAGTAAATAGTATAATTGGGGGTCTTGCTTAATAATTGATGAAGTCAGATGTGCATTGTGGTGTGGATTGCAACCTGCATGCTGGTGAGTTTTTTAGCAATAAGACACAAAAATATGCTTGTCCTGCATTTCCTTCGCCAAAATCACCTGTACTTATGAGGGCACATTATTTATAGTTTAGGTACATTAATTTTCTAGTGATGTAAGGATATATTTTTAAAGTTTGGATTTAACAGCACCCTATGGGCTATTCTAAAGATTTCCCCATTTTTTTCTGAATAGCCCCTACGGTTCTGCTGTTTCCAAACTTAAGAACAAATATCCTTCCCTCATTGGAATAATAATGAGCCTAACCTGTAAAAATGCCCCATCACAGCTACAGGTCTTTTTAGGGAAAATAAGTAAAATAAACTTTTGTTGTGTTTTTTGTTTTGTCTAAACACTAAAATTCTCAATGGGATGCAGGTTGCAATCCACACGGGCTTCACCAAAGAATTAGCATGGATTACTGCTTATACTTACCTTCCTTCCTCTTCGCTCCTTCCGTCACTGAGAGGGGGGGTAGCGAACCCTGCGAAAGTCTACGGGCACCTTCTGCCCGGACTCATGCCGCGCGGTGGGGGCGCATTATTGCGCTCCGGGGGGGGGGGGGGCTCTGCCGCCCCGTCTCCCCGCTCCCTCGTTCCTATTGCCATCTTGCTGCACCACGGGCGCCCAGAGTTTGCGCCGTTTTTGCTTCTCTGGCGCGCTGTGCCCGCCCCTCGAGGTGCCTCCCTGCTCCTGAGAGCTTGTTGGCGCCATCTTCTCTATCCCTCCTTATTGGTGCGGGCGCTGCTGGGGCCGATCGTGATCTGCTGGTGTCTAGGATGCGCTGTACTCTGCCTCCTCCTCTCGCTGCCGGGGACGCCCCTCGGTCTCGGTGTGGGGCTCCCCGGGCGCGGATCCTGCATCCTGCTCCTCTGACTGGTCTGAGTAAGTCTTTCTTTTGCTCCTATATGTGCATGCGCTGTGGGATGCTCATTTAGTTTTTCGCTTGTGTCTTTCAGACAGGTATCATTTTTGTTTTGGGGTTTTGGCCTTGTAACTCGTTTATTTTGCTACTGATCACCATAATGGAGGCTTCTGGGGATAGCGAGCTTGGGGGACCCTCGGGGCGGGCTAAGCTATGTGTCATGTGTGGTACATGCCCTCTGAGCGGTCGCAGCGCTGTTTGTGTACCCTGTGACCAAAGCGTCATTTCGGAACAGGATGGGGCAAGCGCTACTCTCCCCAGCCCCATTTTACCTACGGCCTCGCCAACACCCCCGCGCCTGGATTTAGCCCCCAGTGAGGGGGAAGCCAGCAGGGGGTCTCAAACGAGTGGCCAGCATAGAGCGACAATTATCGCGCTCGGCTGCTGGCAAGGCCGTGTGTAAGAAGCGGCATCTTGAGCCGAGTTATTCACTTTTTAATGATGATGATGATGATGATTACGTGGCTTTTGGTGGCCGAGACTCCATGGAGGAGGGTGAGTTGTTTCATGACTGACTCCTCAGGGGACCGACCGGGTGGCTTTGACAGTGACCCTGGGTTTTCCTTGGACGAGGACAGGTGGCTCCCCGATGACACGGAAAAGTTGTTGTCTGCGGTATTTGAGACCTTGCACATTGTACCCCCGAAGGTGGCCAAAAAGAAGCAGGGGGACTTATTTCGGCCTGAGAGACAGCGTCTTGTTTTTCCTGAGCAAGGCCACTTCTCCAAGATGGTTTTGAAGGAATGGGAGAGGCCTAATAAGTCAGTGCCTAAGGGTCTGGACAGACGGTATCCATTCTCTGAGGAGTTGATTCGCCTTTGGTCCCATCCCCTGGAGGTGGATGCTCCTGTTTTGGGGCTCTCCAATACCACGGTTATGCTGTCTCCCGATACTACCTCCTTGCGTGATCCTGCTGACAGGCGCATGGATCAGCTGGCCTGTCACGCTTTCACCTTTGTGGGTGCTGGCCTCCGTCCGGTCTGTGCCGCTGCCATTGTCTCCATAGCCATCAAAAAGAAGGTGAGATGCCTTGTTGATATCGCCAGATCGCGCAAGCGGGCGGAGGATTATAGGGACCTCCTAGCTTGTGCGGATTTCATTGCCTTTGTAATCTCGGCCATGGGCGATACCGTCCGGCTTGGCGGCAGGGATTCGGCCCTGCTGGTTGCTCTTCGTCGTTCTATCTGGCTGCGGCAGTGGGCAGCTGACGCAGCCGCCAAGAAGTCTCTCACTGGTATCCCTTTCTTGGGGCTTCGGCTATTTGGGGAGCGTCTGGATCTCCTGACGAAAGATGGCAGGCTCCCTCAGCGTCGGAAGCCTGTGCGACCCTTTCGGGGCTTGTCTTCCTTTCGCCCCTTTCGAGGGGGAAGAGGCTCTTCCTTTCAGGTGGCCGCAGAGACTCCTGGGGACGTGGTAGATCCCGCGGTCGTCACAATCCCTCCTGGGAGTCCAAGTCCAAGCCACCTGCCAAGGCCCCTCAGGCATGACTTCTGCTATTTTCTCATCTCTGGAGACAGCACGTCCCGGATCGGTGGATTCAGGAGGTGGTGTCCACCGGCTAGAAAATAGATCTGGCAGCGTGGCTGCCCCCAAGATTTCTTCAGTCGCGGATCTCAGAGAACCCGTTGATGGCGCAGGGCCTAAGAATGGCTGTCCGACGCCTTCTGTTGTCCGGGGGGATTTGTCCTGTGCCTCACCAGGAACGGGGTTGAGGGTTCTATTCTAATCTGTTAACGGTACCCAAGGAGGACGGTACTTTGAGGCCTATCTTGGACCTGAAGGGTCTCAACAAGTTTGTCAGGTTCAGACGCTTTCGCATGGAGACCTTACGGTCTGCAGTGAGTTCGCTCCGGCGGGGCGATTTTTATGACCACGGTGGATATCAGGGATGCTTACCTGCACATTCCTATCTTCCAGGGACATCAGAAGTTCCTGAGGTTCACACTGGAGGATCAGCACTACCAGTTTGTGGCGCTGCCGTTTGGGATTTCCTCAGCCCCCCGGGTGTTCACCAAGGTGCTGGTGGGTGTCATCGCCCTACTGAGGAGTCAGGGCATTTGTATTATTCCCTATCTGGACGACATGCTGATTGCTGCTCAATCTCTTCAGCAGGCCGAGAGTGACACCCAGACGGTGTTGTCCACTCTCGAGGATTTCAGCTGGGTGATCCAATTACCCCAAGTCTTCTATCACTCCGTCATTGGTGAGGTTCTTCCTGGGCATGATGTTGGACACCTCTCAGGTCAAGGTGTTCCTCCCCCAGCAGAAGGTGGAGAGCCTTCAGACGCAGGCACGGGCCTTGCCGGCATGCCAATGACCATCCATCCATCTGGGGATGAAGCTGGTGGGTCTCATGGTGTCATGCTTCGAGGCTGTGCCCTTCGCCCAATTGCACATGAGGCCGCTTCAATTGAATCTCTTGACCATTTGGGACCAGACACAGGAGTCCCTGGAGCAGGAATTTTCGCTGTCTCCTCTGGCCAGGCAGTCTCTCTCGTGGTGGTTGGACTCCAGAAATCTTTTAGTGGGCAGGTCCTTTCTGACTCCTCGTTGGGAAATTGTCACCACGGATGCCAGTCTCACCGGCTGGGGAGGTTTCTGGCAATCGCTGAAGTTCCAGGGCCAGTGGGGCCCGCAGGAGGCTCACTTGCATATCAATCTCCTGGAGCTGAGAGCGATCCGGTGGGTCCTGTTTCATTGGACTCCCCACTTTCGGGGTCACGCGGTCCAGATCCTCTCGGACAATAAGATGGCTGTCGCCATCAATCACCAGGGCGGGACTCAGAGCAAGCGAGCCCTCAAGGAGGTGACACAGTTTCTGTCTTGGGCGGAGGAGAATGTTCTCTGCATCTCGGCGGTTTACATTCATGGGGTTGAGAACCAGGAGGCAGACTCCCTGAGCAGGGGGGGGTCTCCCGTTGGGGGGAATGGTCTCTCAGCAACAAGATTTTTCACACTCTGTGTCGCCGTTGGGGTCTGCCGGATGTGGACCTGTTTGCGTCCCGACACAATCACAAGCTTCCAAGGTTCGTCTCTCTGTCAAGAGATCCTCTGGCCTTCGCCACAGACGCTCTGGCAATTCCTTGGATGGAGTTCTGTTTCCTTTATGCCTTTCCTCCATTTCCACTCCTGGGTTGAGTGCTGCGCAAGATAGCCCAGGAGGGGGTGCCAACCATTCTGGTGGCTCCTCGTTGGCCGAGGCCGTGTTGGTTCGCGGACATTGTTCAGATGTCAGTGGATCGATACGTAATGTCTGACGATCCAGGGCTTCTCACTCAGGGGCTGTTGCGCCACCCCAGTTTACAAATGCTGGCTTTGACGGCTTGGCTGCTGAAACCTCCATCTTGACGGAGAAAGGGCTGTCTGCTCCGGTCGTGCATACCATGATTCAGGCTCGGAAGAAATCCTCCTCTGTGATTTATTACAGAGTCTGGCATGCTTACATTGCCTGGTGTGAGTCTAGGGGTCTTCCCTGTCGCACTCTCTCCATCTCTAGGATTTTGGAGTTCCTACAACACGGTTTGGATTCGGGCCTCCAGTTGAGTACCCTCAAGGGTCAGGCTTCGGCCTTGGCTATTTTCTTCCAAAGATCTTTCACCAATCAGACTTATCAAAACCTTTTTCCAATGAGTTACTCATGTACGTCCCCCGCATAAACCTATGTTACGGGTGTGGGATTTGAATTTGGTGCTTTCTGCTCTCCAGGGTCCTCCTTTTGAGCCTTTGTGTGATGCTGCCTTATCCATTCTGACTCTGAAGGTGGTCTTTTTTGGTAGCTATCACTTCGGTGCGTCACGTTTCAGAGCTGGCGGTGCTTTGTGTGAAGCCTCCTTACTTTGAGCAGCATCAGGAAAAGGTGGTTTTTCGACTTAAACCGGACTTTATACCTAAGGTTGTTTCTGCCTTTCATCTCAATGAGGACATTGTTTTGCCTTCCTTGTGTCCCGCACCTTCTAATTCTAAGGAGAGGACTCTTCATGCCCTGGATGTGGTAAGAGCCCTTAAGTACTACCTGATTGCTACAGAATCTTTCAGGAAATCAGATTCTCTTTTTGTCCTGCCTGACGGACCTAGGAAGGGCTTGCCTCCGGCCAAATCCACTATCAGCAGGTGGATCAGACAGGCGGTGGTGCAAGCGTACTTTGCCAAGGTGAAGGAACCCCCTTTTCGGTTCATTCTACCAGAGCTATTGGTGCCTCTTGGGCTTTTCAGCACCAGGCATCGGTTGAACAGGTTTGTAAGGCCGCTACTTGGTCTTCAGTTCATACTTTTAAAAAGTTTTACAAGGTTGATGTTAGGGCCTCAGCTGATGCTGTTTTTGGCTGTAAGGTGCTTCAGGCGGTAGTGTCATGAACTACGTGCTGTTGCTCACTGGGGATCCCACCCTTCTTTTGGACACTGCTTTTGGATATCCCACTTTCAAGAATAGAGCGACCCGAACAGGACACCAGGAAAAATACAATTCTGTGAGTACTCACCTGTAGAATTGATTTTGGTGGTGTCCTGTTTGGGTCGCTCCATCCCACCCTTGTTCTGTTATCCTCTTTTGCCTGTTATGGTGATTACTGTTGTATTACTTTTTTCTTGAGAGAGTTCATTTGAGGCTGTGTGAAGTAACATGGTCTCTGGCCTCCCGGTATGTCTCTGTTTTTACTACTTTTCAACCACTGGGGATTCTTAGGGAGACAGATGCCTTTATATGGGCCAGGAGGAGCCACAAGTTTCATTTTGCAGTCACTGCGCCACCTTGTGGCGGATAACCCACTTGTCAAGAATGGAGCGACCCGAACAGAACACCACCAAAATCAATTCTACAGGTGAGTACTCACAGAATTGTATTTTTTATACTGTGTTGCTTCTGTTTGAATGATGCACGAATTTGGCGTTTTGTAACTTTTTTGATACATTGAGAATTATTTATACACTGAGAGCCCTCTGTGTAAATTATTTTCCTCAAATAACACTTTACTGTAGCTCCTATTAATTCCCATCTGGGTCGTGTCTTATAGGTTTTTTAACTGTCTTTTTACAAATAATAAACATGGATTGATTGATACTTATGTGTGAGCGGCACTTTGGTGGGTTTTACTAGTGGACCAACCTGACAGCTCACTTCTTTTTTGGACGATATATAAATGAGGCCTTTAGGGCATTTCACCGTGTTTAAAGCTTGTCATAAGAAACACAGGATGTCTGGATCTATGCGGTGGAAGTGAGGTGCAGAACAATGGATATGGGGGGGGGGGGGGATAAACTGCAACAGACAATTCTAGCTTATTCAGAACAAAAGAAACATGTTGGAGGATTGGGGGAAAGGCGCTGTCCAGACCTAGGAGCCACATGAAAGAGGGTCTGGTACCAGGATGTGAAGAGAAAGAAGGACTAGCAGAATTACGAGACAGGTGAGCGGAGAGAAGGAAGGGTTCTTCCTGATCTAGAAGCTTCTCGCCCAGGCACCACTTGGCAGAGGTCCTGATCTGAGTAAATGGAGTAGCAGACGAGATACAGACATCATAAAAAATAGCTGAAAACAATTTGTCCCGGAATGGGTTTATCAAAAGGTGTGACGTTTAAGAGTGTTTATAGAGGTATGTAAATATGTATTTATAGTGTATTTAACAAAACAAGGCTTAAACCTACAAACCTTTACCAGAATATTAACAAAGGGTTAATTAATGGTACAATCATTACAGTTTAGCCTGTTAGCACCGGCCTGGTAATTTAGACCTAATTGTGCTCAATGCGCTTCGCTCATCAATTGGGCTTCCTCAGGAGTTGTCAGGTGGGGGTAATAATAATAAGCGGGAGCTGACAAGATCTTCAGGCAGAGCAAAAACCCTTAAGGCCAGCCTTGGGGGGAATCCTATAGCGGGGATGCTCCACTGTGTGAAATCCCCAGGGTCACCGGTAAAGTCACCATTGACGCTGCAATCGCCACCCGATGCATATTCGTGTAGCTGTGTGCGCTGAATGCATGAATCAACTGCACCTCAACTGGAAGCCAGGGATGGCGCCAGCTGGCTGAATCTCGTCATCGCTGCAGGCTGAGGTCAGCCAATCTGTGGCACTGCCGAGACGGCCGCAACACCTGTGCTACTCAGACGGGGGTACGCGGATCCCCCAAAATTAGGCTTTGATCCACTTTAATGTAATTGATGCCATTGACAATGAATCCTAGTCAGTTTATAGCAAAAAGGCCTGGTAAGACGTGGCCGGAGTAATTTGGAGTAAGGAGGACCCTTATACTTTGTATGATATTGTTCTCAGTTTTGTAGCAAGGAGGTGGCATAAAGAGGTATGAGATGAGGGTGCTTTTCCCTGCCACCCCATACCATACCATTTTGTGAGTACTCACCTGAAAAATGGATATTGTCAGTGTGCCACACACCCCGCTTCCCCTTTAATTCTTCACGATTGGGTTACTCACCGCTAGGTGACGCAGTTGCAGAGAGGAAGTCTTGTAACGAGCCCCCTTCCGGCCTATATATACCTGGTACCTCCCACTTAACACCAGTGATTTAAAAAGCAGAAAGACAAGGTACCAGTAAATCTAAAGGTAACCTCAAAATAAATAAAAGCTTCACCATATAAAGGATTCGGGATACAGAAAAGGGCGGGGGTGAAGCGGGGTGTGTGGCACACTGACAATATCCATTTTTCAGGTGAGTACTCACAAAATGGTATTATTCTCAGTGTGCCACACACCCCGCTTCCCCTTTAATTCTTCACGATTGGGACATCCAAAAGCAGTGTCCACAAGGGATGGGTATCCGAAGGCAAAAATGAAGCATAACTTAGATGACTGCAGTCTGCAGAACTTTGCGGCCAAAAACAGCATCCGCTGAGGCCCGCACATCAACTTTGTACAACTTAGAAAAAGTATGAACAGAAGACCAAGTACAAACTTGTTCAACAGAAGCTTGGTGCTGAAAAGCCGAAGACGCTCCAACGGCGCGAGTAGAATTAGCAGTGATACGAAAAGGGGGAACTTTCCCCTTAGCAGAATAGGCCGCAATAACGGCCTGACGTATCCATTTGCTAATGGAAGATTTGGCCGGTGCCAAACCCTTCTTAGGCCCGCAGGGCACAACAAAAAAAGGCATCCGTTTTACGAAAAGGAGACGTGATAATCAAGTAGTACTTAACACAGCGTACTACATCCAAACAATGCAAAACCCTCTCTTTGTCATTCTTAGGATTAGGACACAAGGAGGGAAGAACAATATCCTGATTCAAATGAAAAGCAGAAACAACCTTAGGAAGAAAGTCTGGTTTGAACCGAAAGACCACTTTATCCTGATGCCTCTCAAAGTAAGGCGCCTGGATAGACAAGGCCGCCAACTCCGAGACACGCCGGACGGAAGTGATAGCTACCAAGAAGACAATCTTCTGAGTCAGGGTAGACAAAGCGATATCTTGCAAAGGCTCAAAAGGAGGAGCCTGAAGAGCAGAAAGAACCAAATTCAAATCCCAAACAGGGAGTAATGGTTGCCTGGGGGGCCGCACATGCATAACCCCCTGGAAAAAAGTTTTAACTAAAGGATGAAGGGCAAAACGCTTCTGAAAAAAGATAGATAAGGCAGAAACTTGCCCTTTCAACGTACTTAGCTGAAGACCAGAGTCCAGGCCAGATTGTAAAGACTCCAGAATCCTGGAGACCGAAAAGACCCTACAAGGAAAAGATCTAATCTCACACCAAGCGATATAGGCTTTCCAAGTCCTATAGTAGATGATAGAAGAAGACCTCTTCCGGGCACTGATCAGAATCTTAACGACTGAGTCAGAAAGACCCTCCTCCTTCAAGATGGAGGTTTCAGCAGCCAGGCCGTCAAACCCAGCGCTGGTAAATTGGGGTAACACAACCGACCCTGAGTGAGCAGATCGGGCCAAAGAGGCAGAACGAACTGGTCCACTGCCAGCCGAACGATGTCTGCGAACCACACTCGCCTTGGCCACCTTGGGGCCACGAGAATGGCGGACACCCTTTCCAGAGCCAACTTCCGAACCACCCTGCCCAGCATGGGTATCGGAGGAAACAGGTATAGAAACCCCAGATCCCCCCAGCTCAGGGACATGGCGTCCACTGCCAGAGCCAGAGGATCCTGGGAGAGCGACACGAAGTTCGGGAGCCTGTAATTGTGACGAGAGGCAAACAGGTCCACCTCCGGCGTTCCCCACCGGAGACACAGTGAGCGAAAAACCTGAGGATGGAGAGACCATTCTCCCAGACAGGAAGAGCCCCTGCTCAACCGGTCCGCTTCCTGGTTCTCCACCCCTGGAATGTACACCGCCGAGAGACAAGGAACATGGGCCTCCGCCCAGGTCAGGATCAGGGACACCTCTCTGAGAGCACCCAGACTGCGAGTCCCTCCCTGATGATTGATGTAAGCAACCGCTGTTCGATTGTCTGAACGAACCTGGACCGGAAGGCCCAGAACGTGTTGGGTCAGGAGAGCAAGAACCCGACGGATGGCTCTCAGTTCCAGAACATTGATGGGTAAGTGGGCCTCTTGAGGTCCCCACTGCCCCTGGAACTGAAGCTCCTTCCAGAATCCCCCCCATCCCGAAAGACTGGCGTCTGTGGTGACAATTTCCCAAAGAGGGGTCAGGAAAGACCTGCCCCTCACGAGATTGGCCGAGACCAACCACCACTGGAGGGACTGCCGGACCCGGGAGGACAACTGGAAGGGCTGATCCAGCGACCGAGGCTGCCGGTCCCAGGACGCCAACAGATAGAGCTGAAGCGTCCTCGTGTGAAATTGAGCAAAAGGAACTGCCTCGAACGAGGCAACCATCAACCCTACCAGCCTCATCCCCAGACGGATGGACGGCCGAGGATTGGAAAGTAGGACCCGAACCAACTCCTGAATCAGATGAATTTTGGACTGGGGGAGAAACACCCTGTGTTGACGAGAGTCCAACTGCATCCCCAGAAAGGACACCACCCTGGCCGGAGCGAGGGAGGACTTGGGGAAGTTGATCACCCAGCCAAAGCTTTCCAGCATGGAGACCACCATCCTGGTGTCTGTCTCCGATTGAGTGAGGGAGCCATGATGAGAAGGTCGTCCAAATAAGGTACGACACGAATGCCTCGAGATCTGAAAATGGCCATCACCCCTGCCAGCACCTTGGTGAACACTCTTGGAGCCGAGGTAAGGCCAAACGGAAGTGCCACGAATTGAAAATGCTGATCTTTCATCACGAATCGAAGAAAACGTTGATGAGCCTGGCAGATGGGAACATGAAGATAAGCATCCTTGATGTCTATGGACGTCATGAAGTCCCCCCTGCCGAAGAGAACCGATGGCCGTACGCAAAGTTTCCATGCGAAACTTCCGAATACGGATGAACTTGTTGAGTAACTTCAGGTCCAGGACGGGACGAACTGACCCCGTCCTTTTTGGGGACTGCGAAAAGATTGGAGTAAAAACCGAGGCCAATCTCTAAGCGCGGTACCGGCCGGATGACCGCCATTTCTAAAAGATTCCTTACCGACGCCAGGAGCCCCTGTGCGGCCAAAGGATCGATGGGCACCCGAGACCGAAAGAACCGTGAAGGAGGGCAAGACTCGAACTCCAGTTTGTAACCGGACGACACCACCTCCCGGATCCATCTGTCCGGAACCTCCTGGTCCCAAACCTGGGAGAAGTGTCGCAATCGTCCCCCCACCCGCACGGGTGAGGGCAGCCCCTCATTGCTGAGCGGGCTTACCGGCAGGCTTGGGCTTGGCGCCCCAGGACTGAGTGGGACGGCCACGGCCCCTCCCCCGGGACCAACCTGCACCTCTGGCAGCGGGAAAGGAAACCCCCCTGCCCGCTCTAGATCCCCGAAAGGAAGGCCTAACGGTACTTGCACCCCGAAAGGGGCGACGAGGCCTCTTGCGTTGAGGCATTTTACCACCTTTTGCAACTGAATCAATTTTATCACCAAACAGTCGCAAACCCAAAAAGGGAAGTGCTGTGAGCACCTTTTTAGAAACTAAGTCCGCCGACCACTGGCGCAGCCATACTGACTGACGAATAGCCACCAGCATTGCAGCTGTCCTGCTACTCATTGCCAGCGCATAGTCCTGGGCGGTCAGAACATGGGAAATAAAAGACTCACACTGCTTAAGAGCACTAAACTCATTACAAGCGGGATCAAGATCTGCGCATAGATCCTGAATAACGGACCTAACCGCCAATAGAAGAAGCGCCGAAGCACACACCGGCCGCATCGTCGATCCGGCACTAATAAAACCATGGTGAGCATACTGGTCAATCCGACGATCCTCACCATCCTTAATGGCAGTGGTCTCAGAAGACTGTACCATAGCCGTGCTAGAGAGCCCTAGCACAGGGGTATCGACGTCAGGGGGAACCGACCAAAGCTTCACCAATTCTGCCGGAAAAGGATAGCGTTTATCCCAACTGGAAGGAATCCCATTTAGTCGCGTGGGATGTTCCCATTCCTTAAGCACAACCCTCTCAAAGTGTTGTTGTCTGGGAAACACCAAACGCGGCTGAGGCACATTAAACAGCTCACCCTTTGGCAGGGCGACAGCCTCAGGCGGATCTAAATTCAAAATTTCAAACATTTGAGCCAAAATGGAGGGGGTGTCAAGGGATACCCCCGCAGCCAGATCGCCAATAGCATCGATCTCAAGCTGGTCTGCAGGCTCATCTGACTCCACAAGGAGTTCCCCCTCCTCGTCCAGGGAGTAATCGGACCAATCCACAGGTTCGCATCCCTCATCCTGTGAAGCAGGATCTACAGGAGAAAGGTGTTTCCGTTTCGCTGTAGCCTTCTGACCTACTTTCAGAAGGACTAGCCAGGTATAATAGAACCAGGAAGCCACTGCATTGAGGGAATCCCAGGATCTGTGGGGAAAGAACAGTAAGATCCCCAGAAAAAAAGGGGCAGCATGAAGTACAACATTCATGCAACAGCATATACCAACACATAGTAACACCACATAGTAAAAACACCCCAGAGTGCTTAAAGAGGTCAAAAGAATTTGAACCAGTTTTTTTTTTAAAAACAATCATGAATATAACAAGAGACGGCCCCACACGAGGTGAGGCCGCTTACCTGCCCAAGGCTGAAAGCAAAGCTGAACGCAAGGACAGCAGCAGCAACAGCAGAGATAATTCACTTCCTGCGGCTGAGTGCCCCGCAGCTGACTCCTGATAAGAGGGAGGAAGTGCGGCTGGGGCCGAGCTGCACGTCGACGCCGCTCCAGCCACGCCCCCTCTAACGTCATCCGGGCCCCGCCCCCCAGATTCAAACAGTGCGGCCCGGCAAACGGTGGTGCCGCAAAATGCGATGGCGCCCAGCGCCTTCAGTAAACGGAGGGGAGGGAAAGCCTTTACTAGGAGTTTCAGGCCATGCGCGCCTGAACCGCTGACAGTGCGGCCTGCCGAACGGCGGTGCCGAAAACGAGAGGGCGCCCGGACAATGTGGGGGGGGGGGAGGGGAGAGCGTCACAGGCAGCTTCAGCCATGCTTGAACCAACAGCGCGGCCTGCCCCGGCCGCCCTAAAGCGGAGCTAAACTCTGGCCGTTCAGGCCCAACAGCGCGGCCCGCACAATGGCGTAGCCGCCAGAGAGAGAGACAGCTGATCAGTGTGGGCAATCTGTAAAGAGAGAGTGTTAACTGGTCAGGCCGTGTGCACCCATCCTGCGGTGCTGACCTGAAAACGGACAAAGGTTATCCATACAAGTAAAAACACACAAGTAAAAACACCACATGCATATACACATCCCCCAACCCCCCCCCCCCCCCCCCCATAGTGAAGGGAGAAGGGACCGTAATGGGAGAGAAAGGGGCCAAGGGGAACCTCGGGACAGGGGCATCCCAAATCCGGATCACCATGCCGGATAGCCGCATTGCCCCCAAGCAAGAGGTCGAGCGGAGGAGATAGGCTCCTAGGCACCTATAGTGCCATCTACCAATTGCCCAGTGAGCAGCCTGAGCTGGGAGGCTTCCATTTAACCATATAGGTAACAAATAATCAAAAACTGGGCAGAAATAGACCCAAAGGGGGTGCCGGGGTAAGACCCCGGCTACCTGCAAGCAGGAGACTTCATTCTTCTGACTTGTCATCATGCAGAGAGAAAAACACTGGTGTTAAGTGGGAGGTACCAGGTATATATAGGCCGGAAGGGGGCTCGTTACAAGACTTCCTCTCTGCAACTGAGTCACCTGGTGGTGAGTAACCCAATCGTGAAGAATTAAAGGGGAAGCGGGGTGTGTGGCACACTGAGAATAGTAAGATGTACTTGGGTATATTAAAAGGCAGTACTTGGTACGTGTAACCATGGTTGTAGTGTTGAGATCTGTAATCCAATGGGCCTGCCCATAGTGAGGATCAAGTAGGTGTTCTGAATGAGAAGGTCACCCTGAACTGGGAGCCTCCCTGCTCAGGAAGCCATACTGACACATTCTGTCACTTCAGATAGGTCCTGAAATCAAGGAGTGAATGAGCAGCACGGTGTATGCCAGATGTTCCCAACCCTCCTCCTCAAGTGCCACAGACAGGCCAGGTTTTGTAGATCTCCACACAGAAGCACAAGTGGAGTAATTGGTTCTCGTTCTATAGCCACGTCTGACCACTAATAATTCACCAGTGCATCTATATGGAGCCCTGTTGGTGACCCTTGAGGAGAAAGGTTGTGCATGCGTGGTATATGCTAAGGGTAAACAAAAAATAAGCCATCACTGGAGGTTAAGAGTTAAAAGAACTAATGTTTGGGTGGGTCCCAAAAATATTATCACCAGTAAAACCTATTAGCATTAGGCTCACCCAAGAATGGCTGCAATTTGTTTAGGGAACCCAATGTGGGTGAGGGGGCAGACAGGGAACCCCACTTCAACCTCTGCTCATCCAAGTTCAGCAGGTGACCTTTATGGCTTCCGATGGTCAGTGCAGAGCGAGCACGTGTCCTGGGGTGGAAAGAATGGGCCTAGCCTCCCCAGCTTTTCTCTCCTCCAGTGCCACGTCCCAGAGGTTGTAAGTATAATCCACCATCACACCAGGATGTTTTTTAGGGATTTTCTCTCCTTTTTTGGATCATCTTACAGATAAACATTTTGCTGTTAGTGAAATCAGGTCAAAGCACACCCGCTGCATTTAAGTAAATAAGATCACATATAAAGTGACAATGGCACCGCTTTCCCTCTTGAAAAAGGTAACAAAACCGAAACTTTGAGGGCCCATTTTTTATATTGGGGAGTATTGGGGCTCTGGGGCATTTTCCAGACCTCTGATGTTTTGCTATTACTCCCTGGTTTACTGTTCTTTGTTAAGCTACTTGCTAAAATTCACATGAAACCATCTGTCTGGTATATTGTTGTGCCGCTCTCTATAACAGCGCCACCTAGCGGTCATTTTCTTATATGCTATCTGTAATCCATGTACTATATCCTGGTTTTTACTAGTATGCCAGCACTGAGAGTTCTGTGCACCACCCATTATTAAACCCCCTACACTATTTGCAGCTTAATTATAGTTGTTAGTCTCCTTTATAATTAGTTTAGATAAACATTTTGCTGCCAAGGCCTCTTCATCTAGTACAATGGGTCACAGGCTCTCAAGGTTCCAGGCCTCTACCGTCATGCCTCACCCTAGCGAATGCCGCAACTGCCCCCCTCTGGATACCTGTAGCTCTGTAGGCCTGACTACTTTCCATGAATATAAAAATCAAACAGTACCAAATGTTTTACTAGAGTTTATTAACATTAAATAATGCAACAGATAAAATGTAAACATTAATTTCACGGGTTGCCGTGATAAAAAAAAAAACAAAAAAAACTTATTGACACGTATCACAAATAAGCCTCCCGTTGTGTGTCAGTACTCTGGGCAGAAGGCATACTGTCCACACTGCAGCCACCAATGTCTGTTTAAGAGCAAGTCCTTGCAGTATAAAAAGGTCACACGTGTGATTGGCGTCCCCTACTGGCCATAGAAACAGCTGGCAAGAGGAATGAAAAAATAAACTAAAAAAAGTTCTTGTGTACAATGTCCTTACAAATTTCTGATCACTGAAAATTGTAACAATACATTAATTTCTGTATAAAAAAATCCTGAGGAAGGGCGTCCTTTAAAAAAATATATTCACAACATTCATGTGCAAGTGTGTGCTTTAAAATATTATATGGAACGTTTTTCGCTATTACAGCGTTCTTGACGCGTTGATAATTTCAGCCGCGTTGCCGCCCAACACGGAGTCGAGTGGCGCGCGCCTTCGTGGGGCGATGTTACGGCCTGTAGAGATAAGGTCGGCGTATCCTCGTTGGTGGGAGAAGGCGTAGGCTGAGCGGCGGGTAGAGGCGCCACGTCTCATGCTGACCCGCGGCCTCCACTGGGCTTCCTCGGTTTTTAATTTCTTTCTGTCCCTTTGAATCTGGCAGAGAGAAGAAAATATTAATTAGTTATCAAGTAGACAGCCATCTTTATTAATCGATGAAGTCTGATTGATTAGTCGATGAACCCCAAGTGCTAGGGGGGTGTGTCGCATTAAAGCATACCAAAATTCAAAGAAAAAAAGCCCGGAGGACTCACCTTCCGGATGCAGTGGTTTGCATGATTATTAATGGCCTTGAAGTTTTAAAGTAAAAAAAAATTATAAATACATTTGGACTTTCAGACCGCTTTAAATAAAATTATACCTTTATCCCTTTCATTGTTTCACTAATGGTAACATTATTCCCCTTTCATTTATATGGTTGGTTGTAAACCTCTTTCACTAATGGTCACCAGTGGTGGACTGGGACCAAAACTCAACCCTGGATTTTACCAGCCCCTGGCCGGCCTGAGGCATTCTTGCCGAGGCCCCCCCAACCATGATGCTGGGGCTATAGCATTAGGGGCTTGGGCTTTCCGGCTTGTGAGTACAGTGGGGCTGGGTACAGGGAGTTTAGAGGGAGACTAAGGGTGTTAAAAGCGGCAGCCCAACTGGTCTCAAAGCAGTGCGGCCCACCGGGCATTGTCCTGGTTCTCCCTATGGCCAGTCTGCCCCAGATGGTCACGTAAGTAACGCTTTAAATTTAACGGTATGCTAAAACCCTCTTATCGTTTCACTAATGGTCACTTTAATCCCACTTTAAATAGTATGCTGTAATTTCAGCTTTAGGTAGTCTGAATGGTACGCCGTGACCCTCCCACATAGAGGCAGTGGGACATGACTAAAGTGCACAGAACCCCCAATTGGTCCCTAGGCGCTGCACCGTGGCAGCCCACCACTCTGGCCACGTTTGCACTCACTGTCCACTGCTTCGATTCATTGGTGGGTTGTGTTTGTCCTTGCTGCACAGATTGGTTAAATGAGCTGGACACAATCCTGTGTGTGTGTGTGTGTGTGTGTGTGTGTGTGTGTGTGTGTGTGTGTGTGTTAAAGTGCAAAGGAAGTATAATAATTATAGGCATATTTATTGTGCTTTGTATGATTATAGATATCCCAAATGATGCACCTGAATTCCTAACTAACACTCAAATAGGGTGTGAGATGGAAATCCTACCATGTCTATAGTAAACAGACCATGACAATAGACATCTATATTCATACCTAGCTGCCAAAAAGATTCCTCAACAGCAGAGGTGTTTTCTGGGCAGCTGCTGCTTATTTACCCTTGAAATGGAATCCTTGTATTCCTAATGAGGTTGACCTCTGATTCAGACACTCAAATACACGTTACACGGACTTTGGATCTTATTTGTTTAGAGCAGTGTAACTCTTGAAATATATTAATATATTAATTAGAGAGTCTTATTCAGGATTATAAGACGTTTCATTTGATATCAAATATGGCATACATATATTGGCCAAATCCACATAGTATACTCTGAATGATGTGTATTTGATGTTTAGGTTCATTTAACTTAGAAGTTAATGGGGATCATGAATTTCTTGGTTACAATATGATAACAAGCATATTGTGGGAGTTATACCCTTTATAGAATATGTATCTAATATCATAGAAACGGGTTGTAGTCAGGGCAATGCAGACACACCCAGGAGGCTGGAAATGCTGGCCACACCCCCTAGCATTCGTAGATCAGGAGGATAGATTGAAGGGATATAGAGACAATGGATGGGACCCTAACCAGAATGAAGCAACCATAATGGCTAAGTATCTCTTGCTCTCTCCCCATTAGAACATTTATTGCACTGTAACCTATAACTTACTATAAGTTAACATGTAACAACTGCCTGTAATATCTAAGGTCATCTGGGGAAACTTCATGAACATGTTGGATTGGTGAAGGTTATTTACTGTGCTGGTAAATTAGACCCAATTAGACCCGTTTTCATTTATACATCTTACTGTGGTTGTGGTGGATCATTTCTCACACAATAGATTGTAGTTGCAAAGTATTTAAGGAAGATATTGCTTCTTTGGGACATTTCACTGGATCTAGGAGGAGCCTCAGTGACCATTGGTTTGTATCAGATTGATGGTCGCTTATAATATTAATCTCTAGTAGAAATATGGGAGATTAATGTGCAGCAAATATTAATTTAAATCCTATTTCCCCTCTAATAGTATGCAAGCACAAAATAGGCAAATAGTCACAATTTATTATTTAGCTCTTTACTAATCTTCACTTTAGACCCACTTTAAATTTAAATACACAAACTTTCAGCTCTTTTCAAGTACTATGCATTTCCTTCAGGAAAAGCAAATTGAGTGAAACATTCTCTAGTTTTTGTACACAGTTGTTTGTGGTTAGCAACAAAAACTCCACCATATAAAGGCTCGATTCAGAGCCAGGTGAGAATTCGCACTCCTTTTTAAGGAGAGAAAATTGCCATTGACTTTCATTGTCTACCTTGGGGCTGATTCAGAGCTAGGTAAAAATGTACAGCCGGTAGACAATGAAAGTGAATGGCAGTTTTCTCTGCTAAAAAAAAAAAAAAAAGAAGGAGTGAGTTTTCCCCTGGCTCTGAAACATATAGTCATATGCAGCTTTAGCGGTGTAGGAACTGAACCCAATCTGGAGTGTGTTTTATGTCCACAGCTACCTGGATCAGTCTTGAGCAGGTTGGGGTGAGCCCAAAATTTTAATTAGGATTTCCAGCCTCAGATAAGAGAAAAGCAGAGACCCACTTCTATACAGGACTCCAATTCGGGGGGGTTTAAAATAATAATAGAAAAAAAACCTCATATGATCTGTGCCAGGGGCTGATCCCCCAGCAGATCCTGAAGGCCCCAAAAGACATTGATTGCCTATTCACTGCACACCTTTGGGCTCTGAAGAAGGGGCGATGTGCTACAGAGCACAGTACTGCTCCTGGCAATGGACCAGACAGGAGGCCAACTTGTTTTTTTCAGAAGATAACATCCAAAACTTACCTTGTCACTCTCTGAGGGCCTTGTGGTTTTACTTAGGAACCTTATGGCTACCACAGGGAGAAGACACACAGCCACTGTTAGGATAATGGTCAGCCAGAGATACGGCTGGCGTAAAGCATTTGGAGCTGCTCCTGAAAGACCAGAATAGGAGTTCATATTAAGTACACTGTTCATATAATAATAATAATACTAATGTATTTTTTTTTTTTTTAGTTTTTTTAAGTTTAAGTCTATTTAGGAATCAAAATATATTTAATCTGATTGGTTGCTCTGGAGAACAGCTGGTTAAACATAGGCCTCTGACAAAGGTTCACTAAAAAGGTTCCATGTCTTGTGACAGATCTGAACAGACTTATGGGTTAAAGTGACTCGAAACCCACACGCCAACGGACATGAAATCTATAAGATTCCAGGGCCGCTGAATTCCCTCCCCCGAAGGCATCCCGATTCTGTGCGATACCCCCAAGTTGCCTGAACTTACATTTTTTCCTGGTCCAACGGCGCATTCACAAACTACAGTCACGAGGGTCGCACCAGAGTGGCCACCAGCACGCTCAGATCTGCTCGTCTTAGACGAGGTTTTAGACAAAGAGGCGGGAGCGGATCCGAGCATGATCATTGGACGAGAGAGCTGCGCATGTGCTGTAGGACCCGGGAAGGGCGAGAGTGGGCGACCTGGGGAGTTTCACACAGCGGGGCACCCCAGGGACAAGGACCAAAACCCAGGATAGTCAAAATCTGGGATTTGGTACACTTTAAAGCAGCACAAAACCATTGCAGCATGGACCTGGAATTTAACCCTTTCAGTGCCAAGCACGTAGATTCTATGTGCTCGCTTCCACTCCACTTAAGTGCCAAGCACGTAGAATCTACGTGCTTGACTTTCCCCCCTGATAGTATAAAAAATATAAATCAAAAATACTCACCTGACCCCTCGTTGGATCCGGCCGGGTCTCCCCTTTAATTTGGTGCCATCCGATCCCCCGTGGGGGGTCGGATGGCTCCAGGAGAGCCCCCGGAATAGGGCCCCCCCCCCCCGCTTCGGCAGCAGCAGCTGCTAAATGTAAAAAAAAAAATAAAAATAAAATGACATTTCCTTACCTGAGGCCGCGCTGTCTCCCGATGGGTGTCCTCTTCACTGGGGGGGCCTCCGATCGCCCCCCCAGCCTCTTCGGTGGCGAGGAGAGGGCAGAAATTGCCCTCCCCCCCACTTCCTGGAACGGATCTGCTAGCCCCGCCCCCCTTATGATGTCACCAGCAGCCCTCTTAATGCCGGGACAGTGAGACAGACAATCAGTCTGCTCGTGTGCCTGGAGGAGGGCAGATGGGAAGGAGGAGAGGGCTGAGATCGCCCCCCCCCCCCCCCTCCTCCCCAGGCTCTCTCTTTCAAACACACGAGCAGGCTGGCAGTGGAGATCGCCGGGGGACACAGGATCGGAGGTGAGTAAAGTAAAAAAAAAAATAAATAAAGATTTTTTATTTCTTATGTGTCTGTGTCTTATTTAACATTTAACCTCTTGTGAACTGGTAAGGGGTCCATGAGA
The DNA here is from genome assembly GCA_027917425.1 of Gastrophryne carolinensis. Taxonomy (NCBI): domain Eukaryota; kingdom Metazoa; phylum Chordata; class Amphibia; order Anura; family Microhylidae; genus Gastrophryne; species Gastrophryne carolinensis. The sequence goes on along the minus strand of CM051234.1, from coordinate 616,618,234 downwards.
CCCCTTATACCAGTTCACAAGGCTGGGGGATGGCATGTCACCCGCTTGCCGCAGTGGGTGACGCCATTAACCCCCGGCACCCCCAATTACCTGCCTCCCCAAAGCCCAGGGGGGGCAGAAGAGCCCGGGCCCACACAGGCTATGTGAGCTCGTAGGCTGCAGGGTGGCCCCCCCCACTCTGTGCCTACAAGCCCCCATAGCTGGTCCCGGGCTGGTAATGATGGGTAAGGGGGACCCCACTTCATTTTTTTTTTTGGATTTTTAAGGGTTTTTAACCCTTAAAATTCCCAAAAAAAAATTGGGGTCCGCCCCCCTGGGAGGGGGGACCCTACGTCATTTTTTTTTTTAATTAACCCTTTGTGTTCTGTCATCCAGCAGCTATAAAAGGCTTCTAGCAGGTGAGCAGAAGCCAGTGATCGCCGAGGGACACAGTGCTCCAGGATGGATGGGAGGTAAGTATAAAAAAAAAAAAAAAATAATAACATTTTTTTTCTCTTTTGTGTGTCTGTTTTTTTTACATTTAACCCCTTGTGAACTGGTAAGGGGTCCATGACCCCTATACCAGTTCACAAGGCTGGGGGAGGTGGCAAGTCACCTGTGACTAGCGGGTGACTTGCCATTAACCCCTGGCACCCCCATTACCTGCCTCCCCAAAGCCCGGGGGGGGCAGAAGAGCCCGGGCCCACGGGCTATGCGGGCTTGTAGCCTGCAGGGCCAGGGGCCACAAAAGCTGGCCCCTGTGCCCTGTTTCTACAAGCCCTGCATAGCTGCTCCCGGGCTGGTTACTTTGGGTAAGGGGGACTCCATGTCAATTTTTGGGGGGATTTTTAAGGGTTTTTAACCCTTAAAAATCCCCCCCAAAAATGGGGTCCCCCCCCCCCCGGGAAGGGGGACCCTGTGTCATTTTTTTTCTCAATTTAACCCTTTCGCTGCCAGCCTACCTGGAGTTTTTGTCACCCTTGGTGCCAAACCATTTTGCACTATTTTGCACTCCCCATGTTCAAATGTGATTTTTGAAGGGATTTCCAGGGATTTCCCAAGAAGATGATATATTGTTTTTTTCAGCAGAGTCTGGGCTTTAACATGAAATGTCTTGTTTGTAATTTTTTAGGTGTATTCTCAATACTTTTGGGTGAAATATGTGCAAAAAAATCTATTTTTTGCAATTTGTAGTGTTTTTTTGTAATAAAAAATGTAAGTTTGTCAATAAAATCTTATTGCATGTGAAACCCCAATTAATCCCGGTCACAGCGTTACCACATATGTATAGGTAGACACCCTTTCCTGCCCAGGAGACTCCCCCAAACTGAAACAGCGCTTTAGGAGATTTTCAGATAAAATACAACTATGCACCGCGCTAAGCGCACCTTGCGGTCTTTCCAGAAAAAGAACCCTTTAAATTTGAAATACCCCCAAAAACTATATATTCTCTGGAAGTATACACCTCAGGCTTTCTAGGCGTATCAGGTTTGTTGACATGGGCGCAATTTTCTGGAAGTAATCCCCCAATCAATTCTTTGGTTGCACAGAGTTTCCCTAAAAAAGAATAAAAAAGAAGAATCAAAGCCACATTTTCCTAAAAAAAACTATATGCAAACAGAAAAAAACAAGTAAAATCTGAAAAAGCAACAATCCCCGAACAGAACAATACCCAACATGCATAGGTACTGTCAAGGGAAGAGTTGCCAAACACCCCAAAGTAAAGCATGTGCGTAACGGTAATTTTGCTTAAAAATTTCAGCTCTGCAGACAAAGTGCGCACCTTGCGATTTTTCAACCAAAACAACCCTTTAAATTTAGAATATCCCCACAAACCATATATTCCCTGAAAGTACACATGTTAAGCTTTCTAAGAGTACTGAGCTTGTTGCAGTGGGCTCATCTTTCTGGAAGTAATCCATTGAAGAATTCTTAGGTTGCACAGGGTTTCCCTAAAAACAATGATAAAAAAGCAGAATAAAAACCATGTTTTCCTAAAATATCAATATGCAAACAAGAAAAAACAAGCTAAATCTGAAAGTGCAAGGTCCCCCGAGCAGAACAATACCAAACATGCATAGGTACTATTAACCCTTTTAATTGTCAGCCTACTTGAAGTTTTGTCACCCTCTGTTGACAGGTCATTTTTCCCCATTTTGCGGCATGATTAACCGTGATTTTTGCTGGAATTTCCAGAAAAATTATATACATTACATATACATTTTTTGCAGCAGAGTTTAGGCTTTAACATGAAATGTCTTGTTTGTAATTTTTCTACTGTTTTTTGAATATTTCTGCTTAAAAAAAACAAAAAAACCCCAAAAAATATATATTTTTTAAACAATTGTTTCCTTTATTTTAAATAAAACCTTTTTTTTTTTAATGAAAACCATATTGCAGGTGATAGCCCCATTTCTCCCGATTACAACGGTACCACATATGTATCGGTAGCCCCCCCATTCTTGCCCTGGAGACCCCCCAAACTGAAAAGAACACTTTATTACATTTACAAATAAAATACAACTACTATCCACACTATAAACATAAGGGGTTAATTAAAAAAAAAAATGACATAGGGTCCCCCCTTCCAGGGAGGGGGGGCATTTTTTGGGGTAATTTTAAGGGTTTAGGGTTAGGCTAACCCTAACCCTCAAAAATCCCCAAAAAAACGACATAGGGTCCCCCCTTTTTTGGGGGAATTTTAAGGGTTAGGCTAACCCTTAAAAATAAAAAAAATATACAAAAATAAAAATTCCCCCCAAAAAATGGGGACCCCCCCCCCCATGTCATTTTTTTTTTTTTTTTTAAGCAGAAATTAAAAAAAAAAAAATAAAAAAAAACCCTAACCCTTAAAATTAAAAAAAAAAATTAAAAATAAATTTTTTAAGGGTGAGGGTTAGGCTAACCCTAAAAAAAATTTTTTTTTAATTTTTTTTTTGATCAGAGCATCCCCTGCCCCTCCACTGCTCTGCCCAGCGATCACCAGGGCACAGCTCAGCCGAGGAGAGGCAGCAAGAGGCCCGGGAGTGACGGCGGGGCTTAACAACAAGATGGCGGCGCCCGTCGGGAGAGGAGGGGGAGAGCCCTTTCAGGCTCTCCCCTGAAGCTGAAGAGGCTGGGGGGGGGGGCGCGATCGGAGGCCCCCCCAGTGAAGAGGAGACCCGGAGGGAGGCAGTGCGACTGCAGGTAAGTAAATGTCATTTTTATTTTTATTTTTTTTTACAGTTAGCAGCTGCTGCTGCCAAAACGGGGGGGGGGGGGGGGGGATCGGATGGCACCAAATTAAAGAGGAGACCCAGCCGGATCCAACGAGGGGTCAGGTGAGTATTTGTGATTTTTATTTTTTTTACTAGCAGGGGGGAAAGTCAAGCATGTAGATTCTACGTGCTTGGCACTTAAGTGGAGTAGAAGCAAGCACGTAGAAACTACGTGCTTGGCACTGAAAGGGTTAACCCATTGTAGTGTGGATGGTATTTGTATTTTATTTGTGAATGTTATAAAGTACTTGTTTAGGTTAGGGGGGTCTCCTGGGCAGGAACGGGGGGCTACCGATAAATATGTGGTACCGTTCTAATCGGTAGAAATGGGGCTTTCACATGCAATACGGTTTTCCTTAATAAAATAAATTTTTTATTTAAAATAAAGGAGTCAATTTTCTAAAAAAAAATGTATTTATTTATTTATTTATTTTTTACTTAATAATATTGTAAAAAACAAAATAAAATTTACAAACAAGACATTTCTTGTTAAAGCCTAAACTCTGCTGCAGAAAATATATATATAATTTTCCTGAAAGTTCCAGCAAAAATGGCGCAAAACATGGCGCAAAATGGGGAAAAATGACCTGTCAACAGAGGGTGACAAAATCTCGTAGGCTGGCAATTAAAATGGTTAAAGGTAGCTATGCATGTTGGGTATTGTTCTGTTCGGGGGACCTTGCGCTTTCAGATTCAGCTTGTTTTTTTCTGGTTTGCATATTTATATTTTAGGAAAAGGTGTTTTTTATTCAGCTTTTTTATACATTTTTTAGGGAAACCCTGCGCAACCAAAGAATTCTTTGAGGGATTAATTCCAGAAAGATGAGCCCACTACAACAAGTTGGGTACGCTTAGAAAGCTTAACATGTGTACTTTCAGGTAATATATGGTTTACGGGGGATATTCCAAATGTAAAGGGTTGTTTTGGTTGAAAAATCGCAAGGTGCGCACTTTGTCTGCAGAGCTGAAATTTTCAAGTAAAATTACCGTTACGCACATGCTTTACTTTGGGGTGTTTGGCAACACTTCCCTTGACAGAACCTATGCATGTTGGGTATCGTTCTGTTCGGGGGAGGTTGCTTTTTCAGATTAAACTTGTTTTTTCTTGTTTGCACATAGTTTTTTAGGAAAATGTGGCTTTGATTCTGCTTTTTTATCCTTTTTTTAGGGAAACTCTTTGCAACCAAAGAATACATTGAGGGATTACTTCCAGAAAACTATGGGCACATCAACAAGCCTGATACGCCTAGAAAGCTTGAGGTGTGTACTTCCAGAGAATATATAGTTTGTTGGGGGTATTTCAAATGTAAAGGGTTGTTTTTCTGGTAAAACTGCAAGGTGCGCATAGCGCATATCACAGTTGTATTTTATCTGAAAATTCCCTAAAGCGCTATTTCAGTTTGGGGGGAGTCTCCTGGGCAGGAAAGGGTGTCTACCAATACATATGTGGTATCGCTGTAACTGGGAGAAATTGGGATTTCACATGCAATAAGATTTTATTGAAAAACTTACATTTTTTATTACAAAAAAAACTACAAATTGTAAAAATGTATTTTTATTTTTTTTTCACATATTTCACCCAAAAATATTGAGAATACACCTAAAAAATTACAAACAAGACATTTCATGTTAAAGCTCAGACTCTGCTGAAAAAAACAATATATCATTTTCCTGGGAAATCCCTGGAAATCCCTTCAAAAATCACATTGGAACATGGGAGCGCAAAATGGTTTGGCACCAAGGGTGACAAAAACTCCAGGTAGGCTGGCACTTAAAGGGTTAAGAGTCTGTAGAGCCGGCCGCTAGCCTACCCCTGGACCATCTTAAATTGGGATGTATTGCAGTGTGAAAACCCCGGGGTTGCTGGTAAGCGGCGGCAGCATACCTGTGCCTAACCATTCCGATAAGCTGGGGGCGGGGAGAACGAGCAATCGGCAAGAAAGCTGGGGATGCAGCCAGCCAGCTGATGAACGTCACCTGACACTCTTGTGATCAGCCAATCCGCAATCTCAGAAGTGTCAGAGGGCGTGGCTTCGGGGCAGTGAAAAAAACATTGAAAAAAACAATTGTTTCTTGGCACTGGTATGAGGTACTTGGACAGGGATGTGGGGTGGGTACACAAGAATAGCTTGGTTATGCTTTAAGGCCATTCCCAACAGAAAACCAAATACCCCTGTTGTGTGGATAGCTGCCAAAACAGGTACATGTGGCTTAATATACCAGAATTACAGTATTTTTCGCCCTATAAGACACACTCATTTTTCCCCAAACGTGGAGGGGGGATGTCAGTGTGTCTTATTGGGCGAATGTAAAAAATAAAAAAAAAATATATATATATATATATATATATATATATATATATATATATATATATATATATATATATATATATATATATATATTTATTTACATTAGCCTTGTGCTGTGGTTCCTGGGACGCCAGCTGATGAAAGCACAGCGGGCAGGGAGAAGACAAGGTAACTACACCCCGCCCACTGTCTCCGCTTCAGCCGCTGCTAGCACCGCTGGTATTTCTCGGGCCGGCAAAATGGACCGGGTGTGTGCACGCCAGCCCGAGAAATACCAGCGGTGCTAGCAGCGGCCGTAGCGGTGGGTGGGGTGTAGTTAACTTGCCCGCCGTTCTTTCATCGGCTGGTGGCCGCAGCACGAGGCTGATGCAAGTATGTTTTTTTTTCTTATCCCCAGCATGGGGTGGGTGGGGGGGGGAGGGGTAATCCAGGCACATTGCATATGGGATGGGGGGGGGGAGGAAGCCACAGTGCATATGGGATGGGGGGGGGGGGAAAGGAAGCCACAGTGCATATGGGCAATGGGATGGGGGGTGCCACACTGCATATGGGGAACGGGATGAGGGTATACCACACTGCATATGGAGGATGGAAGGGGGGTATACCACACTGCATATGGGGAATGGGATGGGGGTATACCACACTGCATATGGAGGATGGAAGTGGGGTATATCACACTGCATATGGGGAACGGGATAGGGGTATACCACACTGCATATGGAGGATGGAAGGGGGGTATATCGCACTGCATATGGGGAACGGGATAGGGGTATACCACACTGCATATGGAGGATGGAAGGGGGGTATACCACACTGCATATGGGGAATGGGATAGAAGTATACTACACTGCATATGGAGGATGGGATGGGGGAATGCCCCACTGCCTATGGGAATGAGATGGGAAAACGCCACACTACCTATACCCAATGCCTGTAATGAGGTGTTTTAGTACAACATTTGGTTTAGAATATTTTTTTCTTCCTCCTTAAAATACTAGTTGCATCTTATGTGCAGGTGCGTCTTATATGTGCGTCTTATATTAAAATATGATAAATGCTGGCCTATGTTTATGTCTGTAATCAGGGCAGCAATATAACCTTCAAATACCTTTAAATAGTTGAGCCCTATTGCTTACCTGTGAAGATGAACTTCGAAGGAAAGAGAACATGGATTCCGGCACTGTGGAGATCAAACATTATTCCAAAATAGATGGCGATGCTTCCGAATACCGAGAAGGCATTTACAAATGTCCAGTAAGACGTGTCCAACCCTATCTGCAAGAAGGAAAATAATAACTTGAACAATCTGAAACTAGTCCTTTCCCCGGCCCCTGTGGTAGTTCCATGTGACCTCTGAAGGTCGCCAGCTGGATTTTAGAACATATATGTATACCTGCGCACTCATAGGAATTTTTCCTCTGCATTTAACCCATCCGTGCAGTGAGACAAGCACGAGTGCACACATGCCCAAAGTGGTGGGCTGCCCTAATCACAGCCCGCAGGGTGCAGTTGGGGGGGTTAGATGTCTTGATCAAGAGCACTTCAGTCATATCCCAGCTGGGAATCAAGCCCGAAACCCTCGAGCCCCAAGGCTGCGCCTTTATCTCTAGGCCACAACTGCCCCTTACATACATGCACCATGTGCTGGCCGGAAACCCCCACTGGACGCCTGTGATTACATCTAGATACGATCTGGCAGCCTACAGGAGGGATCACAGAAGAGGAGAGCAGGTGCATACGATTCACATTAATTGAACCAAAACCGGCCCTGGACTCAATGAGACTCCAGGAACCACAGGTTGCCTCTCCCAGAGCATCCTGAACTGGAATGCCCTCTCTGCAAACCCCCCCCCGCAGTCGCCCGATTTGCTTACCTGTCAAAAAAGCCCATGGCTCATGCGCAGTGGGTGGCTGCATCATCTACATCTTTTCCAGGTTTTTACTTCGACCTCCTCTTCACAGCGGAATTGACTTTCCCTGGTTTTGTTCCCGAATTGGGATGCCCCGCTGTGTGAACACCCCCCCCCCCAGTTCGCCCAGAACTCACCTCTCCTCGGTCCAGCGACACATGTGCAGACTTTCGTCCAATCAGAGCCCTTTGCCGTGTTTACATTCTTCAGCAAAGGGCTTTGATTGCCTTCAATGGAGAGCGCGCGCTGCCCCAACCTTGGAGTGCAAGCTGCCACCCCAACCTATCTGAACCCGCTGCGCCCCCCATTGTAAACAATCAAGCTCCGATTGGATGAGAGCCCGCGCATGCGTCATTGAAGCAGGGAAAGGTGAGCCATTACCGGCACCCTGGGGGGTTTCACACAGCAGGGCATCCCAATACGGAATGTTCCCTTTAGAATCCATGCAGCCTGCTGGTGGGTTTAGTTCTGCTTGAAGTTTTTGCTTAGCAATTTTGAAGGATGTAACCCTGATTTTCCCCATTTTTAAACTGTTAAACACAGGAAAAAACTAGAAATTCATGGCCAGATGCCTACATTCTGCTGATTGGTTGTAGGTCAAAAGTTTACTTAACGTAACCAATCTACCAACCTACCTGGAAGTTGACAGTGATGATGAGTGCAGTGGCGGTAGTCACAGCAAATGACTGGTAGTCCGAGGGGGCCTCCCCGTCTTGCCCCATGGTTAATAGGAAGGCACCGTACGGTATAAAGAATATGATAAGGGAGGTCACTATGCCATGGAACAAGCTCAAAAAGAATTTCTTGTAGTTGAACAGCAGATCTTTCTGGCCGGGAATATATAATCGAGGGAAGCGTAGACTCAGCTTGTCACTGACATCCTGCAATCACAAGACTTTATATCAGGGAGGAGAACACATGGCACATGTATAGTGAAAAGAGATCATCATCTTTACAGGGAAAGGGATGTTGTGGGGAACCGGATGATAGCCATTGTGAATATCAACAGGTTGCCTGCTGACCAGGAATGGGTGTGACAGGCAGCTTGGACTTGAAGCATCCAAGGACTGTCACCAGTGTTAAAAGGAATGACTGGGCAACTAAAAAAACTAAATGCATACTCACCTGTTGGGCACAGCTGCTCGCTCCTATTCCAGGGTTCCTACACCTGCCGGATTGCGAGATCCCCCCTATGCTGAGCCCGGAACGCCCTCTATTACAGGTAAACTTTTTGGGGGTCTTCAAATTAGGACAGTTTAAACCAGTTTGTGGTTTATAAGCATGGTGTAGCGTATGGCTTAATTATAGGTGGGCACAAGCTCTAAGAATATTTGGTCCATAATAGATGTTGGTGATGAATCCAATGCTCAGAAGTCCCTGCATTGCACTACCACCATTTAACCAAAGAGTCAGAGCAATTGTAAAGCACCCAGACCTCCAGCATTCTGCATGTGGTGGGACAGTCTTCCCCATGTCAGCAAAGTGGGACATCTAGGTTTTCCCAGAGTTTCTGGAGGGATAGTGGGCCTCATAGTAGGACATCTGGTAAGCTTAATTACAGCTAATATAATGATCACCCTGATAAAGTTGGGCTGTTGTGGAGTTAACCTGGTGACTGGAGATTAGGCCGGGATGCTGCAGGAATTAATCTCATGATCGGGGAAGTGTGGAGCCATTAGCTGTGTGGGGAGGAGAGTATTGTTTTTTTGTTTCTTTAGTTGCCTGGACATTCTCTTTAAAGAAGAACATCTGCATTCCTGGAGTGTAAAAAAACTTCAAGGTACTAGATATCTCCATCCCTAAGGAATGGGCTGTATGAAAAGCTCACAACTGCCGTTATACTTACCATGCCAGCACCAGGCATTTTGTAATGCTGCGCTTTCAGGGGCTTGTGATCTAATAAATTCATGAGCCAGTGGCTAGTGCTCTGATAAATTTTACTACGCCTCCCTGATGCCAGAGCCGTTAGTAAAACCTGAATGTGACATATGGCAGACGTCCTAGACATGTGCATATTTTGCGAGCATATAACACCCGGGCTATTGAATGAAAGAGCCCATACAGGGCAGCAGTTAAACCAAGTGCTAGGCATAGGGACACAGCTTGATGGTAGATTGGTGGTCCTGCTAGCTTATGCTATAGCACAGGAAAGCTTAGCCTTTTGATGAGCGTGGGCCACCTAAATTATTTGGAACCTGGTTGGGAGCCACAATGAGTAGGTTCAGAATTTTTTCTTTTGGAAAAAACTAATTAATATATTCTACAACAATCAGGATACCCACTGTCTCCACAAACTTGTATTTCCTTCCACCACTCTCCTGCATTCATATGTAACAAGCCCCACTTGTTAGCAATGCACATGCTGATTGGCTTACCTCTCTGAATATATGGAAACCTGCCCCCCATCAGTCCCACATCTTAACTAGGTTTCCAATACTTAACTCATCCAAACTCCCACCAATGCCAAACATACAACTATTATAGAAAGACTTTTACAAAAATATTCAGCCAAAGATTTTACCCAGTATTACTGCAAGCCACCACAGTCACCTTTATTGCCCACCCATCCTCACTGTCAGGGCAATTTCTAAGGGAGGGCATGCAGGGTGATTGGGGCACCTTTATCCTGGACATCCTGTTTTACTAAGAGCCATTTTGCCTAGAACCTCCGTTGCTTACTGTACCCCTATTTAACTACCTTTACATGTCACTTCTATTTACCCCTACCACTAGGTCAGGGTCCACCTCAGATGGCCACATGTGGTCCCTGGGCCGCAGGTTGAGCACATGGGCGAATCTGGTACAGTTTGAGGATTGGGATGATCACATTGGCACTGTTATGCCTATAGGACATTGTTACATGTAAAAAAATTATTATATATAAAACACACAGCTATTTGCTTTTCTAAATACAATAAAGTAGCTGGAAAACTCGTACCTGATCCAAGAGACCAACTAGCAGGACAGGTAGACTGGAATATAGGACGTTGTACAGCGCAATAAACCAGTCTTCATACACCGTCTAAAATGAAATAAGAAATAATTTATAATATCTGACAAAGTATTTTATTTTTGTTCACCTGAAGCACTGACCAAACCAAGGGGTATTGGAGAAATGGGAAGTGGGCAGAATACAGGCGAATTACCCAGTCACCAAATAAAACCCCCCAAATTAAAAACCAGAATCCCTTCTCCCCCTGATGCCCTCCTCATCCGAGTGGCCAGGTTGCAAAAAAAAAAAAAAAAAATCCACTGCTGAAGTCACACACTCTCTGGCACTTTTGAGATCACAGAATGGCTGATCTCAATAGTACCGGTAGACGAGGGGGACGAGAAACCAAGAACAAGGGAGGCGAGAGCGAGCCAGAGGCAACAAGAGTGAGGCAACGAGGGGCAGAGCCAGAGCGATAATATATATATATTTTTTGGGGAGTAAGGCAAAAATATGCACATGCATACATGTCAATGAAATATGATAACTGAACTTGGGCAAAAGTCTAAAAAGACCTTTGATCAGGCAAGTAGGGTACTTATGCCTTGCGCTGCTAAGCGCCGATCACCCTGGTGAAGCGACGCATGTTTGTGTAAAGCATGGGTATGTGAGGAGACCAACAAGCCAGCTCATCATCTTTCACAGGAATCTTTCACTGTTGACCTGTTAGGTGCTTCTCATTTGGGTGTACAATTTCTATTATTTTCCCCCCTCCTCTATTTAGAATTGCTCTACAACGGATACAGTGCTTATTCATTTGTCATAGGCCGATTTGGTCTGTTGCTATTTTATTTTGTATATCATTGGCCTGCCTAATATCAATATATTTTCTATTTTTTGATACATTGTTGGGAGTTTGGTGGTGCTTGTGAACCCCTTTACCTCTGGAAGGGCCCCCCAATTTAGTTTTTTTTGCTGCTAAGCTCTTGGAGTGTAGAGCAGATGGGGCTGCTCTGTAATCTGCTGATTGCTGCATGTCACCACCGCAGGCACCTGGAAAAAGCTTGGTATACAGCAAGACCCCTGACTTTTCAGTAGTTATTCACACTGTGGACCAACCCAAATCAAAAACCTCAAGGAGTGGACCAGGCCTCGAATTGAATTTTGATTTTAACAGGGGATATTTAGATCTCTGTGACTTTGACCAAAACATAGTTGCTAATGCCAGATGGGCTGCTTTGAGAATTCTGATTCCCCCCTCCCCGAGATTATCACACATACACGCCAGATGGGCATAGGTCATGGGTGCATAGTAATGCCAGGCTTTCATTGAGTTTTTCCCCATTAGCTAGTTTCTTTCGGAGTATTTCTAAGATCAACTATCGTAACAGTATCTCATGGTTTTCTTTCATTCTGCTAGTCTTACAGATCATTGTACTCACCTGGGCGGAGAAGCCATTGAAGAAGGAATACCAAAAGTGAACTAAAGTGAATGCAAAGTTCTTGTAGAAGAAAAAGCCCAGGAACTTGCACATGCGGATGTAGGACCAGCGGCCATGGACCAGAATGAGTCTTTGCAGATACCGGAACTGAGCGAAGGAGTAGTCACTGGACATCACGGCTTGCATCCCTTCCTGTCCACTGATACCAACACCTATATGGGCAGCTGAGACACAAGAGGATTGTAAGTTCACGACGCATACCTTTTAAAGAAAGTTGTCTATTTACAAGCTCACTCTAGATTTACTCTTGGGAATTTGGGGAAAAAGTGAACACTGAATATAATAAGTTCAGGTACCTAATGAGGTGACTTGTCAATGTCCTATTTCTAAAGAATCTAAATACAGGGGCAGTTGTGGCCTAGTGGTAAGGAGGTGATCATGTGACCGGAGGGTTGCAGGTTAGATTCCTGGCTGACCCCGGCAACTGCTCCCCATGCACTGTGGTTAGGGCGGCTCTGGTCTAAATTGCTGCCAGGTCAGGAGCTTCAGCCTTTTGTCCTACTTAGCCCATGTGCAGTGAGTATGTTAGGGAAAAAAAAACCTATAAAATATGTATAAGTGGCATTTTAAAGGAAAAGTCCACTTTCCTAGTCTTTTCCACAGACCTCAGATCAGGACAGTGCCATGGGACGGACCGCTTACCTTACTGCTACCCCTGTGCTGCCGATTGTCCTCCTGCAGCCCCGGTTTGTGAATGTTCTGGCAGGCAGGTGGGCATGGCCTGTGTATGGATGGCCCCGATTGAAAAATACAATTCTGTGAGGTACTCACCTGTAGAATTGGTATTATACGTATACAGTACGTCCTGCTCCAAATATAATCCTTACAATTGGGTATTCTCCGCCAGATGGCGCTGTGCACTGCAGACATGCAAAAAACAGGCTCCTACCGGCCCTTCATATACCCAGGGACCTCCCACAAATCCCCAGCATTGAAAAGCAGTGAAAAAGAAGCCGGGAGAAACTAACCACCAACTGGTAATAACAACAAAGATGGCAATCACCACACAGGGGATCCAGAATAATGCAAAAAAAACAGGGTGGGGTGGAGCAGGACGTACTGTATACAGTACGTCCTGCTCCAAATATAATCCTTACAATTGGGAGATCCAATAGCAGTGTCCATAAAGTAGGGTGGGATCCCCAAAAAAAGGCACAGCAGACAGTTAAAAGTACCATCACCTGGAAACCTTGCTACCAAGAGTGACATGAGCAAAGCTCTAAAGTCAACCTCATAAAAACCTTTGAAAGGTAAGAACAGAGAACAAGAAGCGGTCTAGCAGACTCGTTCCACAGAAACCTGGTGCCGAAAGGCCCAAAGATACCGAAGCAGAAGTAAAATCAGAAGTAAGGCGAGAAGAAGATTCTTCCCCTTAAAAGAACAGGCCTGAGTAACAGCCTGACAAGTCCAAAGGCAAACAGTAGCCTTGGCAGAAGCCGAAGCCTTTCCTAAGACCAAAAGGCACAACCCATCCAAGTAAAGACCAGGCCAAAGGCCGCATAATCCCTGGAATCAGACGAAATCAGGCACATACAGGATGGAGACGCCCGCAAGCCCCAAGGGGCAACAGTCCCCCTAAGGGACGAGAGACAATCCAGGAAAACACTTCCAACACCTGTAGAGGGAATGTAGACCCCCTTTTCTCAGTGATACTAGGAATAAAGCCCAGAAGAAAGACAAAGTCTTGAATACATGAGCATAAGACACCACCTTAGGCAGAAAGACCGGCGTAAAGCGGAACACCACCTCATCTTGGTGTATATATCTATGAACGAGGGCTAGCTAAACAGAACAGGCACACGGCTGACTGAAGTAACAGCCCCTAGAAGGACAACTTGAGGGTAAGAACAGTCAGACAGCATCCGGAATAGGTCCAAAGGGAACACCCCGCAAGGCCAGCAGAATAAATTCGAATCCCAACAGGGAACATAGAATTACGTGAGGAACGCACAAGAGTAACCCTCTGAAAGAAGCCTTAACCAAGGAAACTGAGCAAAAGACTTCTACAGGAAGGCGGACAGGGCAGAACCTGACCCTTCCGAGCACTGAGTTGGAGAATTCCAACTCCAACCAAAGCTGAAATAACTCTAGAACCCTGGGAACAGAGTACGCCCAACAGGGAAGAGACCTAGACTCACACCAATCAATATGGGTACGCATACCCTATAATAGATGGAAGAAGAAGAAGAAGCTTGCTCCTAGTATTCCCATAGTCTCAATCACCAAGACAGATAAGTCTGTCTCCATCAAGATGGATATTTCAGCAGTCAGGCCGTCTAGGCCAGAGTCTGTAGATTGGGGTGACGTAAAGGGGCCCTGAGTGATCAGAGCTGGCACTCCTGGCAGAACGCACAGATCTATTGTCCTCAATACCACGTCTGCGAACCACACTCCACTAGGCCACCAGAATCACTGGTCCCCCCATCCAGAGCAATTCTGCGCAGAACCCAGCCTAACAGGAGGCGTGGAGAAAGACACACAGAACAGAATGTCCTGCCATAACATTACTTAATCATCATGACCACGGCCAGAGAATCCTGGGACAGGGAAACAAGGACCGAGAGCTTGTGATAGTGACGGGGCACACACAGATCCACACTGGTTGGCCCTCATAGTGACACAAGGATTAGCACATCCTGTCGCAGAGGGACCTCCACTGGAGCGAATACCACTGATATGCAGGGAACATTATCCACCACCCAGATTAGGATCGGAGACACATGCCGGAGGACCCTCCTGCACCGGGTCCCTCCCTGAATATTCAATGTAGGCCAAGGCCGACAGCTAGGCCTAGCTCCCCCGAACAGGCAGGCCCTGAAGATGAGTAGGCAAGCGAGTTAGAACTAACTTGAACGCTCAGATTCAAAAATTGATAGGTGTATAGGCCTCCTAAGGGCCCTACCTCCCCTGGAACCGTAGGGACTTCCAGAAGAAGACCCCTCTCAACCCGATAGAGTGGCATCCATGGTGACTGTCTACCCAGGAAAGGGCAAGAAGGGACTGCCCTCAGGCAGGTACCTTGAGTTCATCCACTACAAGAGGGACCTCCTCACCAGGGAGGAAGGCACACATACCCTGCTCCAGGGTTGCTGGGTCCTTGTCCCGTAGGACAAAAAGGAGAAGTTGCAGAAGGCCCCAGGGGGACACTGAGCATAAGGGGACTCTTCGGAGTACGCCACCAGCGGGCCCACCAGCTGCGTCCCCTGCCTGGTGGAGGGACGGGGACAGCTAAGTGGGACTGAGCCCATACAACCAGAATGTCCACTTTATAACTGAGGAAGGAAGATCCTTGCTAGAACTGTATAAAATTCATTCATAGGAATGGAGATACCAATGAAGGGGACAATAAGGACTTGGGGTGTTTGATCACCCCTCCAAATGACTCCCAAATGGACACCCTCCAGCCGAGTATCCAACGTAGCCAGACGTAGAGACTGGGAAGTGATGAGGACGTCCAGGTAGGTCATCGCGCGGACGCCCCTTGGTCTCATGAGAGACCACACCCCCGTCAGCACCTTGGTGAGCACTCTGGGAGCTGAAGAGAAGCCATCCCATAGGCGTGTCCAAAAATTAGTTTTATTCCCAAGGTAAGTAACTGGGAACAGGACGTAATATATACGATGACAAGGCCACGATTATCAGTGTTGGTCAACCAACGCGAATCTGAAGAACCTCGGTGTCCAAAAGACACAGGGAAGTAAGGATAAGCAGCATTGAGCTCCACAGACGGCAAGAAGCTGATGGCCAAGCGCAGTGTTTCCATTGCAGAAACCGCCTGTAATTGACGATTGCTGAAAATCTGTGAGACCAGATTGGGCCAGACTGACCCATCCTTTTTTGGGGAACTGTGGAAAGGTTAGCGTATCGGCCCCTGCCTCTGCCTATTAAGGGCAATCTGCAAGAGACCCCCAGACCCCGCAGGCCTTGCATGGCCTGCACCAGCACCTGAACAGAGGCAGGGACCAGGAGCACCCGGAACCCGATAATCTTGTGGGAGGCCGTGCAGCAACTCTATCTTGTATCCGGAGGGCACTACCTCCTGAATCCACCAGTCTGAGGCGTGATACCTCCTGGCATGAACACGGTGCCGCAGCCGTCCCCTCACCCAGACGGGCAAGGGCGCCCCAACATGCTTGAGGGGATTTTGGTGAAGATTTAGACTTAGCCCCGCCAGACGGGCCAGGGCATTATATGCCGCTCCTGGGGCAGGAATCTGCACGAGCCCCCAGGGAGGACACCCCTGGTTCTTGTTTTATACTATGGTAGGTAGGGGTTACCCGCCCCGAGGGGCCGGGACGGCCGCCTACGTTGAGGTGAATTGCCCTTATTTACCAAACAGGTCCAGAGGGCGTTGCCCTCTAAAGGGAAGCCCAGTAAGAGAGTCTTCTTAGCATCATCGCCAGTACCCCACTGTCGCAGCCAAACCAAGTGACGTATAGCCACCACAAGGGCAGAAGTCCTTGCACACATTCTAATGGTGTCATCCAGTGCTAATAGGATACATTTTTCAAATACATCACAACCGGAGAGTGCATTAAACGCATCCCAGGGGAGATAGGGTGGTGATCAAGCATCTTTCTGATGAGGGTTCTAGCGGCCACTGCAGTGATGACCGCGGCACAGACCGGGCGCAGCGCCGTCCCTGCACAAGAAAAGGCGTGGGAGGCCACAGATCAATGCGCCGGTCCTCAGCATCCCGAAGGGTACTATAAGCAGGGGCTGTAATAAAGGGGGGGTTAGAAACCCCTACGATCTGCGCATCCAACACGGGGGGTGATGACTAACAATTGTCCACCTCAGGGGGAAAAGGGGGTATTTCCTATCCCAGTCCCCTGGGACCCCTGGAATTTACTGAGGAATTCCCATTCCTTGAGTACAAGAGCATGGAAAATGAGCCTGCTCTAGAAATTCCAAGCACGCTGTCGCTGTATGGAAACGCTCCCCTCTCGGCTTGGAGGCCTCACCAGGGAGAGAGATAGACAGGACCTTAAAGACCTTAATCAACAAATCTCACACTGGCCCCAGTATTCAGGGCCAGAATCGCCATGACTCCTCGGCCTCTCATCAGATGGGCCTGAGTCAGAGACCAGCTCTCCTTCAATAGAAGGAGTATAGTCACACGGAGTAGTCAACTCCTCAGTTCCCATAGGACAAACAGAAAACAGGAGGCGTCAAGGGCCACTGCTTACCAGGGCCCCTGCGCCCTGACAACCTCGCCATAATCTGATCAGCCTTAGGCAGTCTGGAAGACACAGCAGGCTGCAAATCCCCACTTGTATGCGACTCAGCAGGAGTGAGAATTAAGCATAGGGAAATAAGTGTATTGAAACGAGGTGCAGCCACTGGCAACCCTGATTGCAGGGCCAGTGCTTGCACGGCACAGGGTCCGCAGACCCGCGCCCTGTCAGCGTCAGCATGGGGTTGACCACACGCTATACCCAGCCGGTCTTGTCCCAGAGGGACCCCGGTCACATAATTCTGAGATGCCTCCATATGGTGATTATCTAGGCACAATATGCCAGCAGGGATTTACGCAATAGGCAACCCTGGATGCCCCAAAGACCCGCTAGGAATGTGGGAGAATTTTACAAGGCCCGCTATAAGTTAACCCAGGCCGGGGAAGCCACTGGATTCAACTGTCTGAAAGACATAATGTGAATAAAGGGTGTCAGAGCCATGCGCAGTAATAAGAATCATGAAATCGCCCGTGAGGGCACTTACAGACCAAGGTAGGAGGAGGGCCGTTACCGCTCGCGCGCGACTAACATCAAAATGGCGCCAAGCGAACCTCGAAGGGCAGGCCAGAGCGGGCCGTGACGCGGAGCGCGCCAAACCAGGTCCCCGCCCCCCCGAAGAGCGCAAAGCTCTAAGGCAGTAGTCAATATTGTAAAGAGAAGCAGAGTGTATGACACACATAGCATATATGATTTTTGCCAATGGAGACGCCGCAGCGTCTGGGGCGCCGCCGCCGCCCGGCGCAGCACATCCAATAAGGAAAGAGACGAGCGCGGCGGTGGCCAAGTTACAAGTCAAGGACAATACTACTTTTTTGCATGTCTGAAGTGCACAGCGCCATCTGGCGGAGAATACCCAATTGTAAGGATTATATTTGGAGCAGGACGTACTGTATACTTAGAATACAATGGGCGCCTCAGTATATGGAAGTTCCTAGTGCATGGAGGTGCCCGTAGCCCTCCATGGGAGATGGCCGTAGGCGAGCCAAGCCCACAATGGTTCACAAATTGGGTCTGCAGGAATATGATGGCCAGCGCGGTAAATCAGTGGACCTTGTGCTCTCTGGCACTTCCCTGATTGGAAGTCTAAAGGAAAAGTCCTCTTTCGTGGTCTTTTCCACAAACGTGTTAGGACGTTTTTTTTATAAAAATAACCAAATTCAGCCCCGTACTGATTTCGGCTTACTTTTAATCATGTTGACATCGTTGGCGCCATCTCCGATGGCCAGGGTGATGGCCTTCTTGTACTTCTTCACCAGGTCTACCACCATGGCCTTCTGCTTGGGCGTCACTCTGCAGCAGATGACAGAATTGCATTCGCACGCCAGGTCCACAAAGTTCCTCTGTCGCTGTTCTTTAAGGGCGTAGGCTTTCTGTTTTGCAGCCATATCCTGAAGCTTTTCTTCTGGCGTTCTCGGAAACTTGAGCTTCAGCCGCTTCTTTCTTTTCTTCTTCTTTTCAAGAAGGATTTCATTCTAGACGTAAAAGCAAAATCAATTACAGCTCAGGTAGAACAGCAAAGTATCGGCATTGTTACAATCTTATTGAGAAAAATCCGTTTTGCCTACAAGAGGGTGGAAACCCACCAGTGACACAAAACAAATCTTCCCACCCATAGTTCTCTTCGTGGGAGTAGAAAAATAAGTTGCTTGCCATGACATTGTAAATCCCCATTTTTCTGCATTCTATTCCCTGGCTCCTACATCATCAGACCACGGGGCCCCAGGGACAGGAATTTTTTACACAATAAAAAGGGGACTGCGCACAGCAAATTTTTAAGAACTGCATGTTTAAATTCTGGTGCTGGGTCAATCGCTGGCCCTGCCACTCAAACCCTTGGCAATCTTTAAAACTGCAGGATCTATTGCTGGAAAATGCAGAAGACAAGATGGCGAAACCATCCAAAAAGGTACAGGCTGTGGGGCGACGGGTGAGTTTTTGGTCCGTTTTATACTGAAAATGCAGTGTGTCATCTTGTGTTCACTTTTTGTGAGATGCAGGAATCCATGCACCTAGACCTCTCCCAATCCCATCTCAATGTGCAAATTGGAGCAAAACCCACAAGCATTCAGTGTTAATTCCCCCAGAGCGCCCGTCAAAACTTACTTTTCAACATGCGCAGGCTCTCGTCCAATAAGAGCCCTTTGCCTTGACTATGCCATTCAGCAAGGTGTATAGACTGGGACAGGAGCGCATGTACGACAGGGGATGCGGCAACGCGTGCTTCCCATTTAAGTCAATGAGAGCTGCCCATCATAGTCATGGCAGGCGACTCATATTGGACAAGAGGCTGTGCAATGCACCGCTGGAACATGAAAAGGCAAGTTGTACTGGGCAAACTGGGAATTTTCACACTGCAGAGCCAATTCAGGGCACGGGATAAAACCCGGGAAAGTCAACTTCCCGGGTTTTGTTTCGCTTTAAAGATGGCTGCTTTTGGAACATATTACAAGAAAGTCCACATACCAGCCAGGAGCCAGTAATGATAAGGGAACGTTTCTGGTCAGTCTGGAAATATGGTTCTCGGTTATTCACAGCTGCTCCTGAGTTGCTTGCTGAACGGTTTTTCTGATTTTCCATTCTCGTCTGTAGAAGGGCACTAAAAATAAATAAATAAATAAAATAAATATATATTTTTTTTTTTAATAGAAAAAAAAAAAAAAACTCTAGTTGAAAGTGGGCAGCATCTCTGTTACTACAGGGAGAAATTCAGGCGGTGCGGAAAAAAAGCCTGTAATTTAACCCCCCTGCCCTCTCTCCCCCAGTGCTCAGCCACATAAAGCCAATAAAAGAAAAAAAAATCAATCACTCACCTGGTCCTGCAAGTCTGATCCCATGCCGGAAGCTCCACACTGAAGTCCTGGCTTTTTTAACTTCTTGGCTACTGCAGATTGTGATGGACTCATCACCCAGCAGGGGAAATGGCCCAGGGCAGCCCCACTTCTGCCAAAGGATTGGGCTCACTCTCGACTAGGTGATTTTTGTGCCATTATGTGACTGAGCGGTGGATGTGAGCAGGGTTAGGGCTATATTACTATATATTTGTTGCGAGTGTGTGTGCTGGGAGTCAAATCCAGATAGGCATTTGTGGTATAACAGGACCTGTTTTTACTGGACCATGAGTGCAGTTAGAGAAGGTCACCTTGCATGGTGGATAACAGACAGGACAAAGAAGTCATAGAGATCACCTTAATGTACAGGAAACACAACATGCAGCAGAGAACGTACAACAAGAGACTACACATCTGCATCTCTGCTCCCTTATGCCGGAGAACTGGTGTAAACAAGACTTCATGCTGATAGTTAACATGCATGGCATATGGCGCCGATTGGACAAGCACCTGCGCACATGCAGCGTGGGACCGGAGAAAGGTGAGTTTTTTGGGCGACCGGGGTTAGTTGTTCACAAGGACCAAAACCCAGTTCACTATACCGGCAAGTGCACACAGGCAGTGGGAGCAGCAGACTGAGATGTCCCGGCAATTCATTCTTGCACCATTCATTGGCGGTGAGATGTTTCACACACACGGGGCATCTTAAATCAGAATGGCCCCATAAAGCGGTTCTGAAACTGGAGAAGTGAAAATCCTGCTTTTAAAGGGGAATCTACATCCTCAAAAGTAAGGTCTATCCATATGGAAAAGATTTCCCTTTACTACGCACCTCCAGACCAGCCTATTTACCTCCTGGATCAGAAATAACAGTGCACAAACTTCCATGGGGGAAACCAGTAGCAAAGGTGGAGGACAGGGTGGGAGCTCTGAGCTAGCCAAAATGAGGAGTTGGCCATGGGGAATGGGCAGGTGGAGAGTTTACGTTAAGTCCTTACTCTAATCTAGGAGTACTTAACCTTTAGGAGACACCACTGGATAAACTGAGAGCCAGCTCTAAAGGCTGGTAATGGGCTTAAAGCAGACCTTCAGCATCATTTAATGAAAAGCCCAAACCTTTAAACTGGACCAACACCGTTTTTACTTTAACGGGTGTTTGTCCCGCTATCTGGTGATCGTTAGAGGCTCAGGGGGGGGGGGGGGGGCATTCAGAATGCTGGAGCCCCCCTTGCAGCTAACCACACAAAAAGCTTGTAATACTCACATTCATTACGAGACAGCGCCGAGAACAGAGTGCCGCGATTGGCCGCCGGGTGGTAGTCGCGTCCTCCGCTGGCAGGACCTGCCCACGTGACCTCCCAGCGGCCAATCGCGGCACTCCGTTCTCAGCGCTGGCTCTTAATGAATGCGAGTATTGCAAGCTTTGTGTGCAGTTAGCTGCGAGGGGGGGCTCCAGCATTCTGGATGCCCCCCCCGAGCCTCTTGCAATCACCAGATAGCGGGACCAACAACCGTTAAAGTAAAAACAGGTGTTGGTCCGGTTTAAAAACTATTCTTCAGCATCTAAAATTAATATATTTTTACGTTTTTAGTCACTTATTATTTTCCCCCAACCGGGCTGCAACTGAGTTCAGAACTCTAGCATATGGGTGCTGCCATCTTGCATCTGAAGCATCACATACTGAGGAGGGGGGGGGGGGGGGGGGGTGCAGGGTGGCAGGTTATAGCTGTGCAGAGCCGGGGTCAGGAAAAGGTCAGCAATCCCATAATGCAGAGTAGCACAGTCAGTAGACACTTCCTGTTTGCAGGCAGCCTGAGACTGGAGGTAAAAAACAAGAACACATAAAACAAAACATAACTGCAATTAACTTACTTGATGTCTTCACCATAGCAGATCTTGGTTTCATCTGTTAACAGCTCACAAGCAAAGCCAATGTTTTCTGCAGTTTCTGGTAAAAAAAAAAATTATTTTATTGTGGCAAAATAAAGAAAGGTCTTAACGTGGACCCACAACCCCAATTTAAAGGCAGGAGATATCTGCACTGCCTATCGCCGCATCCTCCTGACCTCCTATACACCTCACAAAAAAGTCCCACACCTCACAAATGTCGAAGATCCTCACAAATGCCAAAGCAAGCAGCCCCCCTCCGTTACCCCTTCCCTAAGTGAGACTTTTGCTGGCTTCTTTTTCCCTATATCCAGTCCAGGTCGTCCCAGTGATGACATCTGGGTATTCCACCCCCAGGGGGCGCTCGACTGCAAGAACAAAAAGCTGCAGCTCCTCCCGGCCCCTATGATTCTCCAGTGTTCATATTGCAGTCTGGTTACTGAAGATTGTTGGATACTCTCTCTTGGATTTTTGGCAGCTGAGCGGGGCCTCCTAGCCCGTCGGCCGCTGCGGCCCTATTCCCACTGATCCCGTGAGACCCACTCTTGCCTCCCAGTCGTGGCTGACTCGGGATTGTGACAGTAGGGAGAACGCCGGGGTCAGGCGTTTTGGCAGAGCTAGGCTCTGGGCCGCAGACCCTGTTTAATGGGTAGCCGGCCACAGGCTGATGGTGAGCCTACCTGGGGGAACCACATTGCAGGCTAGATGTGCCTTGTATCCCTTCCCATCCCACAAGCAACTTTACTGGGCTGCTCTTTGAGCTTCATCCTTACCTCCCGCGCGGTTTCTCTCGGGCTGCCTCTCTCTCCCCTCCATCTTGCTCATCACATACGCTGTGAAGGGGGGGGGGGGGGCGGTGGACGGCGCTCGCACGGCTCTGTGCGACAGGAGCGGTGCGCGGGTTGTGCGCGCTGCGCTGACAGGCCGCCCTGCTTGCTGGCAGGCATTTGCTATTCTTATCCCCGCCGTGGGTCTGGATTCTCTGTGAAGGGCGGGCACTTGTTTCTTGCATGGGGGAGGGGGGGGGGGGGTTCGGGGAGGGGCGCCTACGCTGACACTTTTCACGTCATCGCGGTGCGGCCCACCCCTTGAGGATCGCGCCGAAGCTGTGTGCTGCGTGTGGTATGTGGACGGCTCCTCTTCTCCCGTGGCCTTGCTGCTGCCTCCTGGCCAGTTGTTTATCGCTACTGTTGGTGTCGCGAGTCCATTTTTTTTTTATTACTCTGCACACGCTTGTGGGAATCTGATGGCCCTCTCGTTTTTTGTTTAGGTTGGGCCCAGTGATTGAGGGTTTTGGTTCCTACCGGTCCCCGCCCTATTATTAAGGGGGATCATATAAGGGGGATCATATAAGAGGGATCATATAAGAGGGATCATATAAGGTTTGGGCCATTAGTGCCTTGTAACCTTCATTTGCCATTTTTTTCTAATCGCCATATCTGGGCATAGTGAGCTGGGGGCCCCATCTGGGCGGGTGAAGCTCTGCCCCTTGTGCAGTGCAAGGCCTCTGGGCAGATTCAGCACTGTTTGTACCACTTGCGGCAAGAGCATCTTTTTGGACCATGACCGGGCAGGTGTACCTGCCAGAGCCTCAGCTGCTGCACTCAGCCCTCAGTGAGGGGGAAGCCAGCAGGGGGTCCCAGGTTGATTTGGCGCATAGGGTGGCCAGTCTCGAGAGACAGGTCTCGCAAACAGCTCCTAAGAAGGCCACGAGTAAGAGACGGCACATCGAGCCAGTTTACTCGGATAACGACGATCTTTTTGATGATCTGGGCTCTGTGGAGGAAGGCGAGTTGCCAGAGGATTCCCGACTGGATATAGGGAAAAATACAATTCTGTGACACTCACCTGTAGAATTGTTTTTGAGTATATCCAGTCCAGGTCGTCCCACCCCGCCCTTGTTACTTATCTCTCGTTTGCCTGTTATGGTGATTAGCATTTTCATTCTTGGACTTGATTCCTTAAGTCTTGTTTAGACAGAGTACAAGCTGAAGCTATGTGAAGTAACATGGTTTCTTGGCCTCCCAACCTGTCCTTTTTTTGTTTACTGCTTTTTAACCACTGGAGAATCATAGAGGGACACCTGCCTTTATAGGGGGCCGGGAGGAGCTGCAGCTTTTTGATACCCACATGTCATCACTGGGACGACCTGGACTAGATATACTCAAAAACAATTCTACAGGTGAGTTTCACAGAATTGTATTTTTAACATGACAAAATCCTGGCTGACATAAGAGAAACATAGCTGGCCATAATGTACTAACTACTGGACTAAACTACTGTATAAAACTTGCCGTGAAGCTGCTTACCACATTAAAGTGGACAGAATGCGGCCCTGGAATCTATAAGACTCTAAGGCTGCCTGATTCCCTCTCCTTGGGGCATCCAAATTCTAGTGTGGCCCTATGATACGTACTGGATTGTCCGAGTCCAGTCACGCCATCGCGATCGTCACAACACTCTCGCAGGCCCTTTCCCCCCTCTATTGCAGTGAATAAAGGGAGATGTCCATAGTTTCTGTGACAAATGGCACGGGGCGGTCCATTGATTTTAAAGAGGAACTTCAGAGGCTCTGGTGTCTAAAAGACTCAAGGGCCATCCAAGTTCCACTCCTTTGTGTAAAACCCCCCAGAAGTCCTGTTTCACTCACCTTGCCCCAGAGACCTTGCCGCGTCTCTTCTCCATGGTCGCAGCTTGGCTCACCTCTAGCCCTCTGCCTTTCTGAATGGACAAGTGCGGGACATTAAAGCTAGGCAGTGAACAGGGGGATAAGGCGGGGGATGCGGCCAGTGGTGCACCCGGCTCCCTTCGGCACTGCTCTGTTGCTTAGCTGCCAGCGGAGAAGAGTAAAAGGAAGTGCAGCGATTTGCTGGCCGCCCAGCCAATCAATGCGAGCAATGGGAATGTGTGGCATCCCAATTTTACACACAGAGTGGCATCCCAATTTGGGGATGGCACCGCATAGAGGAACACCCCCCAAAAGGCGATAATTGGGTGTGTTGTTGGCCCACACTGGATCCAGATATGGGCTGTCCCTACAGTTAAAGATCTCTAGTATGTCGACATGAGGCTTGGAAGTCCATTTCATAAGGGGTAGAATGTAGGAGGAGTAAAGAATGCCTCCCATTGGAGGGGATGGGGCAGCTGCAATGGATGCGTGCTTCCATTTCCTGTCCGTCATTAGAGGGAACTCTGCTAGAAAAAAAGTGTTTCTAATGCAGGGATCACTGATGGTGTGAGGGGGTAGGTTAGGGTAATTTAAGGTCCATGTGATCCATGACCCTTCCACAGAGTTTCCAAGGTAGGTGTAGGTCCAGTTAAAGTTTTTGGGTAACACTGGTCTTTACACGGAAACCTAATAGATAATACGCATGGGAGTTACAGGATGGAAACCTCATACTCCTATTATTGGACTTACCCTTCTTATCACCAGTCAGCACCCAAATCTTAATATCAGCTTTGGCGAGTTTAGCAATGGTCTGGGGCACGCCATCCTGTAGCTTGTCCTCAATAGCTGTGGCTCCTAGAAGCTGAAAGAAGTCACTTTGAAAGGGATGCAGATATAAACAAATCATTCCTCAAATGTTCTGACTAAATCATATTTCCCCATTTTACAATTAATTCATCAACAGGGTAACTTTTGTTTAGTTAAAGTGGACCAAAACCCAGGATATTGACTATCCTGGGTTTTGGTCCTTTCCTCCGGGGCATCCCGATCAGGGATGCCCCGCAGCGTGAAGCCCCCCAGATTGCCGAAGCCCAGATTGCTCTTCCGGACCTACGCCGCATGGCTGGCAGCTCGTCCAATCCGCGCACTCGTAGCTGTTGATTTCACATTGTCTAAGGCCAATGGCTCAGAGCGCGCTGCCGCATTCCCCGCTTCCCCGCGTGCACGTGCCGGCCATTCACAATTGCCTGGCGCAGGCACGTACCCTGTTAGAGGGATAGTGGGGATGCGGCCGCTGCTTGTGCATGCGCCAGTGGACCGGGAAAAAAGGTGAATGTATGGGGCGACCTGAGGGGGTTCACACAGTGGGGCTTCCCGATTTCGGATGCCCCGGGGCAGGGAATGTGTGGGTTTTGGTGCACTTTAAAGCAGATAAAAAACAATTATAATCAAGAGCCCTGTGGTCTATTTGGGATGCCCTGCTGTGTGAAAATACCTGATTTTGCCATATTCTCACCTTGGGAATTGATGACCCATGAAGCACTTCTCCATCCAATGTGTGCTCCCCTCGAAAATATTTAAATGGCTGACCGTGGGTGTGTGCAGCAGAGGGAGGTGACCAAATGGCACCTGTCATTAATATATGCAGGGAAATCTATTCTGATTGGGCAAGAACCTGCCTACGTGTGAACATGGTAAGGGATTTCACCTTCATTGAGTTTCAGTTCAGATTTACCTCCCAGCTTACATGTCCCCACTTCTGCAGCATCTGTAGCCCTGGCTATGCTGTGATCTCCCTGCAGTTCCAGATTCAGTTCTGTAGGTGGACAGACCCAAACAAAAGCACCCATTCCTTATGTCCTGTAAGTGAGGGACACCGTTTACGGCCAGGGCCCCAAAAACAGAGATGGACCTCATGAGAGAAGTGCAAATTGAGCTGAGGAACCTGATGGGGAAATACCACCAAAGCGGAGTGTACTGTTAAAGGACGAACCACAACTGGTCAGACAGACCACGGTTAAACAAAAGGTTTCCTTTAAAGTGGTCCAACACCCTGCTGGATCGGCCCAGGAATATATAAGGCCCATCCGCGTGGGGCATCCAAAATCCGGATGCCCCGCTGTGTGAAACCCCCCAGGACGCCCGCTAACCTTACCTTACTCCCGGTCCAGCGGCGCATGCGCGGGCCGCGGCGGCATCTCACGCTTCTCTCTAGCAGGGTGCATTCACAAATGGCCAGCGCAGGCACGCTCCCTGTTAGAGGGAAGCACTAGATGCGGTCGCCAGCGTGCTCGGAGCCGCTGGGGTTTGATGCCTCTTTGATGTGCATACCACAGTGGCTCCGAGCTTGCTGATTGGACGAGCGGCCGCACATGCGCCGTAGGAGCGGGGTGAGGTTAGTTTTACCCAGGAATCTGGGGGGTTCCACATAGCGGGGCAGGGGAAGTGGACCAAAACCCAGGATAGGCAAAATCCTGGGTGTTGGTCCTCTTTAAGGTGTGAAACAGCAGGAATAGCCCTGGGGACATTTGGTCCAAAGCTCTTGCTGACCGGCAATTCCCTATATCCAATTAGGCTTCACAGAGCAGCACTGTGTACATGTGTCAGCCTGCCGGCCCATTAACCTAGATTGGGACCAGGATTGTGCATAGAGCAGGGGATACCGCTATGTGCAGCCTCACTGCACCCGCTGCTTCAGGAACCAGGGAAATTATATATTTTTTTCCCACGTCCTGTCTTCATGCTGGGGAGAGGGGCATCCAAAGCAGACTATAGGGCCTCTTTAAATAAATGTGGAACAGGCACAAATTTACAAAAGTAAGACTGTAAAAAAAAAAAGCCAATCTAAATATTTTAGTTTTCAGTAGAAAAAAAAAGGACCAAAATATGCGAAAAGGCCACCTCCCCACCCTATTGGTCGAAATCCCTAAAATATATTTTCACTTTGAAAAAGGTCCTGAGAGTTTTGCCCAAAAATGGCCTACTCTCTCTGTATACTCACCACTAGGTTAGTTTCAATCTCTTCATAGACTTCATCCAAAGCTTCATCCCGGTTAGTCATGGCGACACTGGCGGCCAAATATCGCTTATTCCAGGTCTCAAACTCCTCCTCACTGATGTCCTTATAACAGAGGCACAGGGTCCGAAGAGTCTCATTGGCAAATACCTGAAAAGTAAAGGGTTAAAGAGTCCCTTTATTAAAGGTTTAATTTTTTTTTATAGCCTAACTCAAGTGTGAACTGCCGGGGCGGACATGGGGGCATGGCTGGTATTCCCCAGCTAATGAAGTGACCATAAGTATGTGACTGCTGCAGGAACATCAATGCACGGCTTTCTGTGTGCTCCTGCTGAACTTTGTGGCCAGCCACCTACTGACTAACCTGCTCTTGAGATATGTCCTGAGCTCCATGAACTTGTGGCTCCCATGCCCTTATTCCCGCCTATTCTTCCCCATCGCGGCTTTCCTTTGAGTGTTGCTCTCACTTGTTACATAGTCATTTGCTGACTGCTAATAACTACCGGCAACATACCTTTAATGCAAACAGTGGCCATGCAACACTCAAGAGTACTGAAAAAGTCAGCCAGTGTCAGTGATGTGCACCACAAGGTCTGGGGAAGGGGGGGTGTAGACCCTTGGGAGCTGCTCCCCTGAGTACTAGGGCCACTGGTGCTACATGCTTTTCTTTCTGGTGCTACTGAAGTTCCCCATAGGTGAAACGTGGGGGGACGTGAAACACTGAAGAAGAGCTGCTTCTCCTATAGGATGTGCCTGGTGACCAAGTCAACATACTGCCAGTGTGCAGCAGCTTGGGATGACGACCTTGCTACCACAAGAGTTGGTAGTGTTGGGCTAGGTGGGGTATATACAGTATGGGCCCAGTTTAAAGTAGACCTTCCAGGGAAGACTGTCAGTGGTTGGTACTCAAGAATAGTATTAGGAAGTCATTTAGAAGCCCTGCTCTAGATCTAAGCTTAAAGGTTTACAGAAGGCAAAGGCAATTGTTACGCCACGCTTGGCACTGTCCTAAACGGTTTTCCATTTTTAAATTGAAGAAGAAATGGCAGCGGTAACAAGTTTTATCGTTTCACCTTATCATTTATCTTTTGAAATATTTGGGCATGGCCCTTTGCACTGTGAGGCTGCATAACAATCAGCATATTGGGCGGGGGTCTGTAAGACAGGCATTCCCATCACCCTGGCTCTTCTCCCTCTCTCCTAGTGTCCACAGTCTGATGATGCGGTGCTTTAGAACACCAGCTTAGCCCTATGATTGGTGGTCTATGGCAAAGGAAATCCAGGTGTGTGCCACACGTTGGTGGGTTTGACGTTATGGAGGATACTACAGGTCACACAAAGCAGATGCCTTTCATTGCCACGTAGCAGCCAATATAGCGGGAAAAGCTGTGGAGGTACCAGGAGTTTGGGCTGGTGGTTACCTGGCTCTCAATTATGCAAGCGGATTTACTGCTAGACCTGAAAACATCAGTTTGAGGAGTTTGTGCCTTAAAAAGACACTTTTGGACAAGGAGAACAGCAAGAAAGCCAGCTCACCAAACCTCACTCTGCCGACATGGATAGGGAGATCCCAGGCAATCTTCCACAAGGAGCAGCAAACTTAGTCAAGAGTCTACGGGCTTGAAACGCGCTACGGTGCTGCGTCCATGATTTTTTAATCTGGGCTTACTTATGCTTATATTTTAATGTATACTTCGTGCTTTTCATCGGCTAATTTTAATGGACTTATTAAAAGTTTAATTTTACTGCAAGGCTGGATTACACACTTTTGGACAAGGGATAGTTTTATCAGCTGGCATAACACAACCAGATTCATACTCACATCCAGAGCCTCTTGGGTTTCTTCTTTAATTGGGTTATTAGGATGAAGACGTTCATATATGACTGTGTCGGCTCCCTTACAATATAAGCGGATGTTGCCACTGGGTTCTCGCACTAAGACAAAGAAATTGTAAAATGGTGAAAAAGTTGGAAAACAGTTTCATAGATATGGCATTGATGTGACATGTCAATAGCTTATCTGCCTTACAGTTAAGGCCACACACACAGGCATCTACTAAGAGCCAGGTGAGAATTCTCACTGCTTTTTTAAGGAGAGAAAACAACCATTAACTTTCATTGTCTGCTGGGTGTAAATTTTCACCTGGCTCTGAATCAGCCGCAAGGTAGACAATGAAAAGCAATGGCAGTTCCCGCTCGTAAAAAAGGAATGAGAATCCTCCCCTGGCTCTGAATCAACCCCATAGTCCATTTCAGCAGTATCAGGGACCATAGGGTTACTCTCTGGTGGCTGCATTCTGCTATTATTATGTAAGATCTTTTATTATGGCTGTTCTTTTGAACTGATGGCTTATATATATTTTTAGTCATTTATTTCGGTATTGATTGTGGTTATTTATACTTTGGGTATTATTTGCTTCATTGTACATGGGTAAGGTAGACCATATATATGTAGTGGTGTCCATCAGTCTTTTGCAAAGATTTACTGATCGAGCTCCCACTGTGCAGGCAGGCTTAGCCTTTGGTCTTTAGTCTGTGTATTCGTGTTTTTAAGTGGTCCTATGTAGTGTTTAAATGGTAGTAACAGAAGCAGCCTGGAGATGCCAGAGCCATATTACAGCAGAGGTCCTGACGCTGTCAGTTGAGTGCAGCCTGCGCTGCGCCTTCAAGTGTAAGCGAGCGTGCTGCCCACCTATCAGACGGAGGGGACTCGCACATCACTTGTTGCCGGGCAGAAATTTAGGCCCGGCCGGGGGAGATGTCTTCCTCCCCCCCCCCCCCCCCCCCCCCCCCGAGTGCTGACTTAGCAACCCCACTTATGGCTTTATGGCTGTGACATGGCAAGTGCTTGGGGATTTGGACCGAGTGGCACTGTGGAGGGAGCACATTGGCAGTTGTAGCCTCCTGAGGTTTTTGTTTTGTTATTTGCCACTTGACCCGCTGACGTCAGCGGGATTTGTGGAGGTTCTCTAGGTATTTAAAGTGGACCTTCACCCTGAATAAGAGCCTATCTTATGTGTTTCCCCCAACCTGTACATACAGATTGCTCACATTAAAAAATACAATTCTGTGAAACTCACCTGTAGAATTGTTTTTGAATATATCCAGTCCAGGTCATCCCAGAAGTAATTACATGTTGGTATTCCACCGCTAGGTGGTGCTCGACTGCAAGATCAAAAGTGGTCGCTCCTCCCGCCCCCTATAAAAGCAGGTGTCTCACTAGGATTCCCCAGTGGTTAAAAAGCAGTAAGAAAAAAAGAGACAGGCCGGGAGGCCAAGAAACCATGTTACGTCACATAGCTTTAGCATGTACTCTCTCCAACAAAAACTTAGGGACAACGGTCCAATACAAAAATGGTAATCACCATAAAAGGCAAACAAGAGATAATGAACAAAGGGCGGGGTGGGATGACCTGGACTGGATATATTCAAAAACAATTCTACAGGTGAGTTTTACAGAATTGTATTTTTCACTATATCCAGTCTAGGTCGTCCCAGAAGTAATTACAAAGACAGCATCAGCTGAGGCCCTAACATCAACCTTGTAGAACTTTGTAAAGGTATGAACAGAAGACCAAGTGGCGGCCTTACAAACTTGTTCAGATGCCTGGTGCCGAAAAGCCCAAGAGGCACCAATAGCTCTGGTAGAATGAGCAGTAATACGAAAAGGGGGTTTCTTCCCCTTGGCAGAATATGCTTGCACCACCGCCTGTTTGATCCACTTACTGAGAGTGGACTTGGCTGGTGGCAAACCTTTCCTAGAGCTCTCTGTTAGGACAAAGAGCAAATCCGATTTCCTGAAAGATTCATTCGCAACCAGGTAATACTTAATGGCTCTGACCACATCCAATAGCCTTAGTCGGTGCTGGACACAAGGAAGGCAATACTATTTCCACATTAAGATGAAAGGGAGACAGGACCTTAGGCAAAAAAAATCAGGTTTAAAATGAAAAACCACCTTATCCTTATGCCGCTCAAAATAAAAGGATTCATACAAAGCGCGGCCAGCTCAGAAACGCGACGCACCGAGGTTATCGCTACCAAAAAGACCACCTTGAGGGTCAAAATAGGCAAAGCAGCATTGCACAAATGCTCAAAGGGAGGCCCCTGGAGAGCAGAAAGCACCAAATTCAAGTCCCACACCGGTAATACAGGCTTATGTGGTGGACGTACGTGGGTAACACCCTGGAAAAAGGTCTTGATCAATCTATGATTGGCAAAGGATCTCTGGAAAAAGATATCCAAGGCCAAGACCTGGCCCTTGAGGGTGTTCAGCTGGAGACCCAAGTCTAAACAGTGTTGTAAAAACTCCAAGATCCTAGAAATAGAGAAAGTGCGACAAGGGAAACTCTTGGATTCACACCAAGCAATGTAGGCATGCCAAACTCTGTAATATATCATGGAAGAAGACTTCTTCTGTGCCTGAATCATGGTACGCACAACCGTGGCAGACAGGCCCTTTTCCATCAGTATTGAGGTCTCAACAGCCAGGCCATCAAAGCCAACGTCTGTAAACTGGGGTGCCGCAGCGACCCCTGTGTGAGAAGCCCTGGGTCGCCGGGCATGATGTACTGATCCAGTGACATCTGAACTATGTCAACAAACCAACTCCTTCTAGGCCAGCGAGGATCCACCAGGATGGTTGGTACCCCTTCCTGGGCTATCTTGCAAAGCACTCGGCCCAGGAGTGGGAACGGAGGAAATGCATAAAGAAGCCTGAACTCCATCCAGGGAATCGCCAAAGCGTCTGTGGCGAAGGCCAGAGAATCTCTTGACAGGGAGACAAACCTTGGGAGCTTGTGATTGTGTCTGGACGCAAACAGGTCTGGTCAGGGGGGACAGTGAGAATTCCTGTTCCAGTGACTCCTGCATCCGGTCCCAGCCGTTCAACAGGTTCAATTGAAGAGGTCTTATGTGGAATTGGGCGAAGGGCACTGCCTCGAAGCATGACACCATGAGGCCCACCAGCTTCATCCCCAGACGTATCGACGGCCGCTGACAAGACAGCAAGGTCTGCACCTGCGTCTGAAGGCCCAACACCTTCTGCTGTGGCAGGAAAACATTGACTTGAGGTGTCTAACGTCATGCCCAGGAAGGACCTCACCATTGAGGGAGTGATCGAAGACTTGGGGTAATTGATTACCCATCCGAAGACCTCTAGGGTGGATAACGCCATCAGTGTGTCACACTCGGCCTGCTGAAGGGACTGAGCAGCGATCAGTAAATCGTCTAGATAAGGCAGCACATGAATGCCCCGATTCCTCAGAAAAGCCATGATGCCCGCCAGCACCTTGGTGAAAACCCGGGGGGCTGAGGATATCCCAAATGGCAGAGCCACAAACTGGTAATGCTGAATCTCAGGCACTTCTGATGTCCCTGGAATATCAGGATGTGCAAATAGGCATCCCTGATGTCCACCGTGGTCATGAAGTCGCCGGGCTGAAGCAAGCTCACCGCTGACCGTAAGGTTTTCATGCGAAAATGCCCGACTCTTACAAACCTGTTGAGACCCTTCAGGTCCAGGATAGGTCTTAATGTTCTTGGGAACCGTGAACAGATTGGAATCAAAACCTTGACCCTGCTCCTGACGAGGTACAGGACAAATCACACCTAACCGCAGGAGGTGCTGCACGGCCATTCTCAGACCCTGTGCCACCACTGGATTCTGGGATATGCGAGACTGAAGAAATCTTGAGGGCGGCCTGACTGCCAGCTCTATTTTGTAACCGGAGGACACCACCTTCTGAATCCACCGATACGAGACACGCTGTCTCCAGATATGAGCAAATAACAGAAGCCGTCCCCCCACCCGGATGGGTGAGGGCGCCTCCTCATGCCTGAGGGGCCTTGGCAGGGGGCTTGGATTTGGATCCCCAGGAGGGATTGGATCGGCCACAGGACCTACCTTGTCCTCAGGAATCTCTGCGGTCACCTGAAAAAGAAGCGCTTCTTCCTCCACGAAAGGAGCGATAGGCAGAGGAACCCCGAAAGGGCCGTGCAGGCTTCCCTCGCTGAGGGAGTCTACTAATCAGGAGGTCCAGACGCTCCCCAAACAACCTGTGCCCCACAAAGGGGATACTAGTGAGCGGCTTCTTGGCCGTGGCATCAGCCGACCATTGCCGCAACCAGAGCGAGCGACGGAGCCGGACACCATCGTCCATGGTAGAGACGACAAAGGCAACAAAATCCACGCAAGCTTCGAGGTCTTTATACTCCTTTGCTCGCTTGCGAGACTTAGCAATATCCACAAGGCGTCTCACCTTCTTTTGGATGGCTAATGAGACAATAGCCGCGGCACACACAGGGCGAAACAAGCACCAGCAAAGGTGAAGGCATGACAAACTAGCTGATCCATGCGCCTGTCAGCTGGATCACGCAAGGAAGCAGTATCGGATGACGGCATAACCGTAGTGTTGGATAACCCCGACACAGGGGAATCCACTTCGGGGGGACGGGACCATAGGCAGACCAGCTCCTCAGGAAAGGGATACCTCCTGTCCAGGCCCTTAGGCACCGACGGTAGCTTGTTAGGCCTTTCCCACTCCTTGAAAATCATATTAGAAAAATGGGCCTGCTCAGGAAAGACAAGTCTCTGTCTCTCAGGCCGAAACAAATCACCCTGCTTCCTCTTAGCCGCTTTAGGAGGGACAATATGCAATGTCTCAAAAACAGAAGCCAGCAACTTCTCCGTATCATCAGGGAGCCACATGTCCTCGCCCAAGGAAGAGCCAGGCCCGCTGTCATAGCCGGCAGAATAATCCACACTGTAAATAGAGTCCTCATGCCACTCGCCTTCCTCCATGGAGCCCAGACCTCCAAAAAAAGACGTCATCATCATTATCCGAGTAAATGGGCTTGATGTGCCGCTTCTTACTCGTGGCCTTCTTAGGAGCCGTGCAAGAGATCTGTCTCTCAAGGCTGGCCACCCAGTATGCCAAATCAACATGGGACCCCTTGCTGGCTTCCCCCTCGCTGGGGGCTGAATGCAGTAGCGGGGGTTCTGGAGAGGCTGCAGGCAATAACGGGCTAGGGGCAGATACGCCCACCAGATCATGCTCCAAAAAGACGCTCCTGGCGCAAGTGACACAAACAGTGCTGAGTCCGCCCAGAGGGCTGGCACTGCACACGGGCCAGAGCTTCACCTGCCCAGATGGGGCCCCCAGCTCACTATCCCCAGATGCCTCCATTATGGTGATTAGAGTAATTGATATGCAGGTTACAAGGCACTAACGGCACAAACCTAATAAGTCCTCAGAAATAGTCCCTCTTTTGTGATCCCTCTTAAAAGGGAGAGGGTGCGGCGGACCGGGAGGAACCACATCCATCAAAGGGGTCCACCTAGATTTATCTATCAAAGGGGCCCACCTAGAAGACACAAGCAGAAAAAAAAAGTAAGTATCCCACAGCACATGCGCAATTAACACAACAATAGGCCATTAACAAGAGGGACTCATGACACCGACAGCAGCTTGGAGGACTCCCAGGCAGCATGCAAGGGCAGTCCAAGATGGTGCAGAGCAGGCAGCTTGGCGCGTTCCCCGAGGGGCAGGCCGCCCAGCAGTGACACGAAAAGCGTCATCGCGCGGCCCCGGCCCCGCCCCCGCGCGAAAGGTGCACCCGCCCCTAAGATGGAGGGCAAAGCCCAGGCAGCCAGGACAGCCCACGGAGGGGCCCCCACACCAGCCGAGCGGCGTGCTTGCGCGGCCGCACCCCCGCAGCCGAGGCTGTGGCCTCAGAGAAGAAAAAAGGCTTCCTCCGGGCAGCGCCCTCCCACCCACCCCCCTTCACAGCGCAGCAGCCAAGATGGAGGGGAGAGAGGAGCAGGAAAACTCGAGGGAGCGAGGGAGGTAAGAGCCACAAAGTGCATCCAACTCATCAAGGGACTACTTCCAGAGCCACAACGAAGACAGTGCAATGTAAATTAAAGTCCACCAACACAACACATAATAAAGCTTGTGGGGCAGGGAGGGTATGAAACCCGTGGGCATAAGTGCCCCCCCCCCCCATAGGCTCACCATCAGCCTATGGCCGGCTACCCTTTAGTCAGGGTCTGCGGCCCAGAGCCTAGCTCTGCCAAATGCCTGACCCCGGCGTTCTCCGTAACGTCACGATCAGCCAAGGCTGGGAGGCAGTAGTGGATCCACGGGATCAGTGGGAATAAGGTTGCAGCGGCCGACGGGCCAGGAGGCCCCGCTCAGCTGCAATATCAAGGAGAGAGTATCCAACGATCTTCAGCAGCGAGACTGCAAGATGAACACTGGGGAATCATAGTGAGACACCAGCTTTTATACGGGGCCGGGAGGAGCAACAGCATTTGATCTTGCAGTTGAGCACCACCTAGCGGTGGAATACCCACATGTAATTACTTCTGGGACAACCTGGACTGGATATAGTGAAAATCATCCTACCTGCATCTACTGCAGGTTATGAGATTCTAAAGATCCGAGATGGCGGCCCGTGGAGTGTCAGTCAGCCTGCAGACAGGAAATGTGTTCTCACTGTGTCGCTCTGCATTCTGGGATTGCTGTCCTTTTTCTGACCTCAGCTCTGCCTGTGCAAAGCACATCTATAACCCGGCTCCTGTACTTTTCACCCCACTCCTGTTCTCAGCATGTGATGCTACTGAGCCAAGATGGTGGTGCCTAGAGTCCTGAACAGAGTTACAGCCCAGTGGTGGAAAGAATAAAGAGTGATTAAAAAAAACGTTAAATATATTAATTTTAGATGGTGGGGAATAGTTTAAGGGTTTGGGCTTTTCATTAAATGATGCCGCTTTAACCCTTGCAGGGTGATTCATTCTGCTTGTGTGTCCATCCCTGATGAAGGGGCATCACATGCCCCGAAACGTTGGATCATAACACGGACAGTGTACCTTGGAATTAACACTTATATTGTGTATTACTTAATACACAATTTGGAATTGAAATTGGAGTGCTGGCTTATCTGTTTTTCCTATGTAGCGTTTATGACATTTTTGATACATAATATAAAGGTAGACATGTTTGAAAACCTAACTAAGTTGTTAGTGTTTGTCAGATTTCTGACTAACTGGTTTACTAAGGGGAACATCTCACCTATGATAGACATACGCTTCCGGTCACTGTTAAAGTCGAGGATGCCAAGGACCTCATAGGTGACCTCTTTCTCCAGCTCACTGATGGTGATGGTGCTCTGAGTTCTTGATAAAAACACAAATCCGAAGTTCCTCGCTGCTGTCACCAGCGCGCCTTCATCAGGGGATGCCGCTTGGTAGCTTATTTCACCTCAGGTAAGGAGAAAGAACAATAACTATACTATCATTCGCTTTAGGGAAAAATGGAGACCACCATAGACAGAACAAAACCTTCCAGGCAAAAGCCGTACAATATATGAAGAGGCATTATTCTTGTTCCAAGAGTCAAAAGCTCCATAACAAATGATTCTCATAATAAAGAATGGCTTCCAACTGGGATCTCGCAGCTTGATTTTATCTCATCTTAGCTGCATGGGGGGCATTCCGGCAGCCGATACACGCCAGCTCCATGATCCAGTGGTGGGCAGCCATTCACGTCACAGTCATCAGCCAAATAGGATCATGGGGATACAGATCGGCTGCCGACATCATGTAAACATCTGCCACAGCTGGATCGCATAAGTGGCGAGTATCTGGGCTTGTCGGGTGGGGATGCCTGGCCAGACATCACAAATCGGGGTGCCAAACCTGCTGTCGGAGTAAGAGGGCTAAGCCCCCCCAGCTTCTTTAGCCACACATTACCATGCACGGCCAAAGAAATTTCCGATGAAGTACCTACATCATACGCACACAGCGGGCAGGGCCGGGTTAAGTCTGGTGGAGGCCCCTGGGCACAAAATCTGGTGGAGGCCCAAGATTTTTTTTTCCTTTAAAATAATAGTCCAGCCAAGTAACTGATTGGTGGTTGTCTGGCACCCGCCCACTTACTGGAATGTCCCTTGTGCAGGTGTGTGCCACTCAAACTCCTGCTTTGCCATTCTGAGGCAAGGGGGTGTAGTCGCCCAGCAGAAAACAGTTCTGTACATTGAGCTGCCAGCGGCTGTGCTTGGTGGCTTATGTGCAGTAAGTGGCCACCGATTGACAGCTCTGCACCCCCCATCACTGTAGTTTTGCTGACGGCTTTGCTGCTCTCTTTCCATCCTGCCCTGTGGTGGATTTGGCAGCCAAAAAAAAAAAAAAAAAAAAAAATCGGGGGGCCCCACTGCCGCCGTTCGCTTTGTAGCTGGGCCCACGGACCATCAGGCCAATGACTGGACCAGACCATAAGCCCTTTGCAGGCTTATGGTGGAGGCCCCCTTTGCAGGGCAAGTAATGGAGGCCCCGGGACTCATGCCCCTTGTGCCCTCATAAAATCGGCCCTGCAGCGGGGCATGCCATATTGGGATGTCCCGGGGGTAAAGAAAAAGCAAATCCTGGGTTTTGGTCTACTTTAACATCAGAGGATTTATCTATTAAAAATGTTGTGATGCAAAAAAGGGGGGGGGATGAACACTTACCATCTGTCTTCTCCACCATGACAGTGTGACACAGAGAAAGAAGCTTAAAGAAGAGACGAACATCTGAGTCTTTGCCCGATTGTATCTGTTCTATCAAGTAATGGTCGCTGAATGTAAACTTGGGGTCTGCTAGAGGATTCCAGCCAAAATCCACCGGCTGCAAGCAACAAGAAAACATGGAAACTGAAAATACACACACACAATATGTACACCACAAATGATTTGGAAATTAGCAAGCTCCGCTGACATGAAATATTGTAAGGGCCACACTATGCACTGCAATAGCATTGTGGGGGTGTAGAGAGGACAGCGGTGGCAAGAGCCCACGGTGGAGAAAGGTGGCTGCAGCAGAGAGAATAGGGGAGCCAGCAAGGTCCAATTGTTGGGGGGTAGCTCGCACTCCCCTGATAAGTCTTGCCCGGCCTCTCTGACTCAAGCTCTGTAATATTAACCCTTTAACAACTGGTTGGAGAATCATGTGTTCAAATTCAATAGGGAGACGTGCACAGCAGGACTTTCAAACACACTTTTTTTTTTATTGAAGGAGGGATGTATCTTTTAAAGACCAAGGAGAGCTTTAGCTTGCCCCTACCTTCGTGAGAAACATAATTTTCACATAACACAGAATAAAGCATTGCTACATCTAGCGTGAGAAATTCCTCAAACTTTAGGGAGTCTAGGGAGTATTGAAGGACGTTGCTATCTAATCTTGGACATAGGGATGTTACAGCTGTACCAGGCTGCAGACTAGTTGAAGCTTTTCTCACGTACCTAAAAGTGGAACTCTAAGTCTGAGCATATTAAGGCAGCAAAATGGTGGTGATGATGTTGAACAGAAAGAAAGATCTAACCCTTCACCAATAACAGCCGAGACTGTCAGTGATGACCCGGAAGGTGGCGGTGAGTATCTGGGGCCTTTAAAGAGGAACAAAACCTGGATTTTGACTATCCCAGGCTTTGTTTCATGCCCTGGGATGCGGTTTAGTCAGCGTCCCGCAGCTTCCACCATATCTTGCAAGCCGCCCATACATTGGACCGGAGGGCAGGCCAAGTTGGAATGGATGGATGGCACTGTTTGAGTGGTGCAGCGCACCCTTTAATAAATGATTTTCAAATGTGAGAAAAAGTTATAAGGCTAAAATAACGTGATTAACTTAAGAAACATGCCAAACTCCACCAAAAGTCACTTGACTCACCTCACTATAGCCAGATTTCTCCCCTGCAACATGTCTGTGATCACCTGTAAAAAAGAATAGCTATGTAAATATATATAGGAATATAAAACTATATAATTTCCTGTCACATTGCCCAATTCTTTAACTCTCTCTAAATAGCTGTCCCCTAAAAGAGTACTTACCCCTTCTATTAAATGTTTGTTCAGTGTGTAAAGTGGGGTTAGGGTACTTTAACATTCTCCTTATAGTTTGAGATCCCATTATGGCATCATATATATTTATTAAATAATTTAATGACTGAAAATTAGCAACCAGCAAGAGCTGGGTTTTGGTCCACTTTAAGACGGTGATGCATTTAAATAAGAGGAAACTTTTCTCTCTTTGGTAATTATATATCTTTATTGATTACATATTAAATACGCTTTTGCTTATTATTTTATATCTGGCAATATTTGACTTGATTATTGGTAAAAAAGTAACAGAAAATGTATAAACAAACAATAAAAAAAAAAAATTGCTGTCTGGGGATACACATAGCAGGGTAACTTAAATTGGGATGTACCATCAGAGTAACACCCCAGGAGAGTAAAAATGACAGGGGTTCCTTTAAAAGAAGGCTGAATGAAAGATGCCCCCTCTAACAGTCAGCACAGGGAAAAGCAGAATGCAGGCTCTTAAAGTGGACCAACAACCAGGATTTTGACTATCCTGGGTTTTGGTCCACTTCCCTGATCGGGGTGCCCCGCTATGTGAAACCCCCAGAACAACTCCCCTCACGGCGCATGCGCGGCCGCTCGTCCAATCAGCGCATTTGGAGCCGCTGTGGTATGCACGTCAATGAGATGTCTTACCGCAGTGGCTCCGAGCACGCCGACGGCCACATCTTGCGCTTCCCTCTAACAGGGAGTGCGCCCGCGCCTGTCATTCACGAATGGCCGGCGCAGGCAAGCGCCCTGCTAGAGAGAAGCGTGAGATGCGGCCACGGCCCGCGCATACGCCGTTGGACAGCTAATCAGGACCGGCTCGGGTTCTGGGGGTTTCACACAGCGGGACATCCAAATTTTAGATGCCCCGCCGGGAGGGATTGGCTAAGATTCCGGGGCCGATCACGCTGGGTGTTGGTCCACTTTAACTTTTTTCCCTGGAATGTCCCTTCAAAAGCTATAAAAAGTCTTTACATAAGATAGCCACTAGATGGCAGTATAAGACAACTCAGAATTTACTAGTTAGCCGATACAGAGTCGCAGGCCAGTATGTGGAGAGACCCATGTTAGGCTTAATATAGGGGGGGGGGGGCTAAAGAGATCAAAAAACCCTCTACTTAGGTAATGGAAGAGAGGAGCTTTCCTAAAACGGAAAGTATTTGCACAGTACCCAATACAAGGACAGATAACATTACCCATCTATCCTTGCACTTAGCAGATCAATTCCAACAGAGAGCAGATATGACCACACAGAACAGGAGGCGTTTTAGTTTCTTAAAGAGGAGCACCACGAGGTGCCCAAGCAGCACCAAGGGAGTGCGCCTCCAACCACATCCCCACTTCACCTTGCAGCCATAGCATACCAGCACCACTCATACAGAAAGTCCGGGCATGGCTAGAGGTGAGTGGAGATGAGGCCGCAGCATAGACACACAGCGAGGGCTCTGGAGAAGGTGAGTGGATCTGGGGGGTTTCACACTGTGGGGAATCCCAATTCGGGAAGCCACAGGACAGGAACTTGGAGGCCCAGGAGTCTTTTAGACTCCAGGGACTCAGATGCGCGTCTTTAAAGAAAGTCACTCTGTGCTAAGTCCTATGTAGGCAATAACCTAAAAAAAAAAAAAAAAAAAAAAAAAAAAAACACTGCGGAAGCGAGCAATCTGGAAGCTGAAGCAGGGACCTTGAGAGACAGGTCAGTTAGCCAATCCTGTGACTGTGGTCTGTCACTCAAGATTATGGCCGCCATGAAGAACCCCATCCCCCACATTTGATTTTGATTTGATTTTAACACCCAAATTGGGCCCAGAACAGGCAGAGAGAGGGGCGGCTGGGGGTTTAATACGGTTGGCCATCCTCCTTAAGACACGGGTATGTACTTACCATAGGTCTCTCCATTGATGGTGCACTTTTTGAAGGTCATTACGTTTTGTGTCAGGGTGCCAGTCTTGTCGGAAAAGATATACTGGATTTGCCCCAGCTGCTCATTTAGGGTGGTGGTCCTGGCCTTGGCTGGGGTGTCCCTCTCGGGATTATACATCTGCAGATCCCAGTTAATAAAATAACTCTGACCAAGCCGGATCACTTCAACACTGGAAGAAAGGAACAAAGGTCATTGCCCCCTTTATAAACTGCAGCCTATCAAACATATGGATTGGGTTGGGGTCCTTTATAAACTGCAAACTAACATACATATGGATTAGGTTGGGGTCATTTATAAACTGTAACCTAGCAAACATATGGATTGGGTTGGTCCATTTATTAACTGCAACCTAACATACATTTGGGTTAAGGTCCTTTATAAATTGCAGCCTAACATACTGTACATATGGGCTGGGGACCTTTATAAATCGCAGCCTAACAAACATATGGATTGGGTTGGGGTTCTTTATAAAAGGGACCAACCCAAACCATATGTTTGATAGGCTGCAGTTCATAAAGAACCCCAACCCAATACATATGTTTGTTAGGCTGCAGTTTATAAAGGACCCCAACCCAATCCATATGTTTGTTATGCTGCAATTTATAAAGGGACCAACCCAATCCATATGTTTGATAGGCTGTAATTTATAAAGGGACCAACCCAATCCATATGTTTGATAGGCTGCAGTTCATAAACTGCAACCTAACATACATATAGATTGGGTTGGGGTCCTTAATAAACTGTAGCCTATCAAACATAAGTATTGAGTTAGGGTCCTTTATAAACTGCAGCCTAACAAACATGGATTGGGTCCTTTATAAACTGCAACCTAACATACATATGGATTGGGCTGGGGTCCTTAATAAACTGTATCAAACTGAAGTATTGAGTTAGGGTCCTTTATAAACTGCAGCCTAACATACATATGGATTGGGTTGGGGTCTTGATGAAATGATAGGCATACAATGTATGTCTCTATAGGTTTTTGTTTGTCTCTGTAAGCATTACTCACCTCACGTAGAGAGAAATTGGCACCATGGTATTGAGAACAATGATGTACCCCCAGAAAGCCAAAAATCCTCGATACGAGGGGGGGTAATCATTGCCATCATAGAGGTACCAGGACACATTAGCTGCTCCTAAATTGGCTTCCCAGAAAGTTTGCCCAATAGCAAGTCCTGCTGATGCCAAGATGAGAAGAACAAATATCTAGGGAGGGAAAAAAGGTAGAAGATACTTCAATCAAAGTTTTTATGGCTACGTTTATGATTATTATTAAAGGGGAACTATGGCCAAAAATGACCATAGTCCCTTAACTGTACAGCAGCGGGCAGTGCGACCTGGCCGTCCGTTAACCCACCTCTTCCGGGTCCTTTTCTACAACTGGCATGAAGCAGCCCATTAGCTGTCAGGGCCAGGGCTGGCCAGCACCGATAGGATGCTCAGGGTAACGCACCCATGTGACTGCAAGCAGCCCATCAGTATGGCCGGCGGGTGAGTCTAGCAGCAATGG
The DNA here is from genome assembly GCA_027917425.1 of Gastrophryne carolinensis. NCBI lineage: Eukaryota > Metazoa > Chordata > Amphibia > Anura > Microhylidae > Gastrophryne > Gastrophryne carolinensis. The sequence continues at coordinate 616,575,387 of CM051234.1, read as the reverse complement.
ACGTGTAGGCAGATCTGCTCCACAGCATCCGTAGAAGAGGACCTGGAAGAGGAGAGTTCCTGGACGGCCATATTATTTTACCGGTGGTGATGCACACCGGGGAGCCCCGGTCACGCTGCCCCCCTGCTGAATAGTACAGGCCCCCGGTTGACCAAATAAACATTACATTTTCTAAAGATATTTTGCTTCTGAATGTTTTTTTCCGCAACATTTGATGACCTCGATGTGATGCTTACGCCAACAGCAGCTTCCTTGACAACCATCGGCAAAATTTACCAATATCACTCTTGTCTTTAGTAAGATAGCACTAGGATGGCAGCATAGTGCATATGGCAACAGATGTGCCTTATTGGATTAATAGGTCGATCTGATAAATAGATAAAAGCAACATGAACCAGGCATTAGGAGGTTTATATACTATGTGTGCCATTCTGTTGGGCCAGATTTGGTGACAAAATACCTAAATATTATCTACTGATGGGTAGTTGGGGTTGGTTCTCCCCTTGGGGAAGGAACCGTGATGCGCCTGCTTGATTACCCTTTGGTATTCAATGCTAGATAGATATGTGCATTTACATATAGTTTAATCATATCAACATTTCATAGATATTTGTACATAACGTTGTCTCCATTGAGTATGCTTCACACCATATTATTTACTATAAAATATACGTATATTTATACATAGTATTGTTGTCTGGTTGTTCTACAACCTTTCACTGATAGTCCGATATCAAACTGAGTGGTTTGTAGAAAGGGGAAACAAAGGGGGGCACTATGTGCCTCTCCAATTCCTGTAGAGTCCTGTGACTTGGATGTTGGGGAACTCCGTTAGTAGAAAAATGTCCGCTGTTTGGTTTAGTACCTCCTGTTTGCAGCAAATGCTGGGGACCCCATTTGTAGCAAAGTGTCCGTAGTCAGGTTTAATACCTCTCGTTTGTAGCAAATGCATACGCGTTTCGCTTGGCGTAGCTTCTTCAGTGCATTCCTGGGGGGGGGGGGTAGTCCGCGCCTCTGTTCCGCCATTTTGGCGTGGTACTTATTTGCGTGTACGCCATTTTATGGGAGTTCAAATGTCGCTATGGTGGGCGACGCCATTTTTTAATTAGGCAGCATACCTTCTGGAAAAGCGGGCTCTCAACTACACATTAGTAATTGCAGAATTTCTATTTCTATTTTGTGTTTGCACATCATCAGTTATTAAATTCAATACCATTTGTTTCTACTTAATGTTTGCAGATTTCATCTTCTTGTTTGTCCTTATAGGGAATAATTGGGTGGGGGGCTCTCACTTTGTGTAGGTGGGGATCTAACTTGTGGGGTACTGGGGTGTTATAGTATTTGGGGTCTCATGTTTGTGTGTAGTTAAATCTGGTATTATTGTTTGGGAATGTTGTTCTTAGTTATGTGTCAGAGAAAGGGTGAAAAGCTGTTGTATTCATTAAGTCCCGGTGGTCTTGTTGCTGCCAATTTGGCTATCCACCTTGTTTCCCTTTGTAATGTTGTTCTTTCTATGTCGCCCCCCCTTGGGGTGTCGTGGATCCTGTCCAGGGCTTGGAACGATGCCTTATCTGGGTCCGATTGGTGATGTCGGAGAAAATGTCTGCCTATTGGGGTGGTAACCGTGCCATTTTTTATGTCTCGTAAATTCTCACTTTCAGTTTCCTATTGGTCTTGCCCACGTAGAAGCGGGGGCATGTGCACGTCAGTAAGTAAATTATGTGGTTGGTATTGCAGTTCACAAAGTGTTTGAGGGCGTGTGTTTGACCATTTGGTAATTGGGTTTCCTTGCCCTGTGTGATGTACCTACAGGTGCTGCAGCCTCCACATCTGTATGTCCCCCTTGGTTTTGCAGCACGTGTTTTCAGTTATCCTGTTATAGTGGCTGTGTACTAGTGTGTCTTTGATGGATTTGGATCGTCTAAATGTTAATTGGGGTGTTTGAGGGATCATTTGATTTGAACTCCCATAAAATGGCGTACACGCAAATAAGTACCAAGCCAAAATGGCGGAACAGAGGCGCGGAACACAATAAACAGGTCCAGGGGAATAGGGGCTGCGGAAAAAGGAAGCGCTTTACAAAGCACTTCCGGCTCACGGACAGTGAGCCTACGGGAGGGCTGTTTCACGTCATTGCCCCGCCCAACCGTCACGCAGCCCCGCAATAGGGCGCCCACAGATGACTTTTAAAAGGGCGCGAATGGAGCCTCATACCGCTCAGCCAGAGACCACAACGCAGCAGAGGTTATGCTGTGAGCGCGGAGGCTTCCGGACACACACGCCAGCCAGCACCCCGGGGCTACAACCAGGGAAACCCCGGACTAAAAGCTTGGCAAACCTGGACCACAAATACGCAGGTAACTACTTAACCTTTCAGCGCCTATGCAATACTAACACTGACCTTTGAATCTAACAATACTAATAATACTGACAGAAGTCCCTCCTTTCATTGTAAATAGGAGGCCACTCTGGAAGACATTCAGCATTACCATTAAAGGAACAGCGGGCAAAAGCCAATTTTTATGTACGCAGTGAGTAACAAATGGTACATGAATTGTCTCCTCTCTATCCTCTTTTTAAAGGGGCAGCATCATTTACTTCCTTTTTATGTACAAACCCTCCTCCCCCCTAGGAATGCACTGAAGAAGCTACGCCAAGCGAAACGCGTATGCATTTGCTAGAAACGAGAGGTATTAAACCTGACTACGGACACTTTGCTACAAACGGGGTCCCCAGCATTTGCTGCAAACAGGAGGTACTAAACCAAACAGCGGACATTTTTCTACTAACGGGGTTCCCCAACATCCAAGTCACAGGACTCTACAGGAATTGGAGAGGCACAAAGTGCCCCCCTTTGTTTCCCCTTTCTACAAACCACTCAGTTTGATAACGGACTATCAGTGAAAGGTTGTAGAACAACCAGACAACAATGCTATGTATAAATATATGTATATTTTATAGAAAAGAATATGGTGTGAAGCATACTCAATGGAGACAACGTTATGTACAAATATCTATGAAATGTTGATATGATTAAACTATATGTAAATGCACATATCTATCTAGCATTGGATACCAAAGGGTAATCAAGCAGGCGCATCACGGTTCCTTCCCTATGGGGAGAACCAACCCCAACTACCCATAGAGTTTCCCTGATGTATAGTCAGGAGCGCCAGCTACCCAACAATATAACCACCTACTCCCGGACCATCCCCACCCCAACCCTTCTACCCCCCCCCTCCACCAATCCCTCCCTCCCCTCTTTCCCCCCAAAAGCAAAATATTATCTACTGACACAGAATAGTGTATAGAATTGCAGAATCTATAGTCATTTATTCTCTTGGTTAATGCTAAGTATTTGTTTGCAGTTCTTACTGTCCGGTTATGAGGTTGACATTTACAAGTCTAAAGATTGATGGGGTGACCCCTTTTTCTGTTATATACATGTAGCTAGGCCATATCCGTGTGTCTATGTGGAAAGGAGGTCAAGGATGCTCTAGGTGTCTGTTGAGTATGTGTAAGTAAGCATTGTGTTGTTTTGCAGTTGTGAAATAGTTGGGTTAAGAAAGTTGGCAGTACTAGTTAATTTCTGCCAAAACGAAGGGAGCAAAACGGTAAGTACTTATAAAGGTTTAGCTGTAAGTGCTAGGAAAGATCATTTCTGGAGTGAGACCCTCCCAAAGGATTTTTGGTGTGCGTGTGTGGAGACTGCCCCTCCTCACTTTGTGTGACAAGATGATCCCTCCCATCAGGGATGTGTGTTCATTTTGAAAATTAAAGAACACTGACTGGTTAATTTTAAGCAGCTATGATGTTAGCAATAAAGGGATTGTGAACCAATAGTTAAAAAAAACTGTTCATTAGGATACCTTAGAGATGTAACATTAATTGTTCAGAAGTTTCTTGCTGCAGGATGCTACCAGTTCTGGTTAAAGATCTGGATGTTATTGCAATTTGTCATAAATAAAAGTTTGGATAATGTAAAGAGTAGCAGTTTCACATGGAGTATGAAGACATAAAATGTTAATTGTTACAGTGTTGGATTAAAAGGGCTCAGAATGACCCACAGGGTTACCAGGGCATCCCCAGTGGGCACCCGTACTCAGGGGCTCAGTTGAGGGCTTTTATCAGTAAGACCTGAATTAAGTAAAGTTTATTTGTGGCATCTCGAATGTACACATAGGGACAATATGGTTTGATATGTTTCTGTGCATGGGGCCAGAATATAGGCTGGTAATACTCACATCTAAGCGTGGGGTGGGCCCCTTAAAACCCAGTCCAACACTGGTAATGTATAGATAATCTTTGCGAAAAGAGCCGACTCTCAGGTCATACAACTTGGTTCAGCAGTGCACCATGATGAATCCTCCACACGGCAGGTAAATGTATAGATTGTTTTATACCTTGGATATTCTTTCAACATTTCTAGGTCATGATCCATATATAATATCGATTCTGTGTTGTGAGTCTACCAGTTTGTTTCAGTGTAATTTATGCTAGGGAGGGCACCTAGAAATACCTCCTGATACCCCTGGGATAATTTTGTGAAAGTGTTTTGTTATTGTCATCTTCTTTCTTGTTTACTGTATAAAGCCACACAGTCAATCCTGCTGCATTTATTACTTATCCAGTGCACTCAGGGGATGTAGTTATTAGTGTACACAACGTGCACCAGAAGATCCTTTCCGATAGTATTCATGTGTACATTGATGGGTCCTCACCTCTGAACCCAGAGAACGTTATACAGGTTGCTAGATGTGCAGCAGTAGTTCTAAATGACAATGTACCAGCAGTACTAGGTAAGTGGGCCTTGCCTCCTACCTACTCTGCTAAGGCAGTCGAACTTATAGCAGCCTTAACAGCCCTGAACATAGATCAGGCCCTAACTTTGTACACTGACTTTGTTTATGTTGCAACATCATTGTTTTATGAGATACCAAAATTGCTTTGTCTGATGTTCTATATGTTGCATATACCCTCCATTAGACTATGGATCCAGGTTATTAATTTACCAATAGTGCGTAGTGCATTGCACATATTTGGGGGGGGGTTTGGTAAAACCTGCGTGCAATACCATATACTCCATTATTGCAAATGCCTTAGAATATTGATTTATTATTGACTTTTTTTTTTTGAATTTGAGAATGTATGGCCTATCCAAAGCATATTGGTAAGCATAGGGTAAGCATTTGCTGTTCAGTGTTATCGGAGATGCTTAATATGCTCCAAATAGTTGTAAGAGTTAACATTTCGAAATGAAAAGGCTTTGGTTGATTTCTGGTCTTTGTTAAAGTTGACATGGATGAGGTTCAAGACCTATTTGAAAGAATTAACCGTTGTATAAGGTTTTGTTTCCAACAGGTGACCAGTAAACAACAATCAATGGGCAGAGCTTTGTGAATTTATTTTAGCCACTGCAGAAAGTTTTGATTAGGTCGATTTCCCCTCGTGTTGCTATATGATGATTATTCCTTGCCAATCCATATTTGGGTTTATGTAGTTTTAGTACGACCGTATTCGTAAGTGATATCCAACGATGTTATAATAAACTAAATTATTGCATAAAATACTTGGGTTTTAAAATTACAAGTATGTAATGTTAACTGTTTTCATGGATTTCCTGATAATTGCATAACGGGATTGGGATTTCAAATATTTTTAAGGTAATTTATGGTATAGACCTGTGAAACAAGTAGTGTACATAATGAATTATGTTATGTTTGTGGATTGGTGCCTCATGCGGCAGGGACAGAACAGTAGATGCGGTCAGAAGAGATGGGCAAGAATATAATGTTGCCACATATTTTTAATTTGTATTTAAGGGGCCAAATTCAGCCATATGATATTACTGGGGAAAGGGTTTGGGTCAATTTAACGAAATATGAGGAAGGCAGTGAAGTGTCATATTAAAATGTCTGCGTTTGGAGAGTCACAAACTTCCATTTATATGTGTAACAACCACACAGATGGTATACATTGTGGGTATAGAACTATGTTGCTGGTTATAGGTAATCATTTCTAAATAATGCATGGTTCCCATATGCGGGTGATTTGGATTTGCGGGACAGACTCAACATTTTTTTTATAAGACTTGTATCTAATTAAATTACAACCAGTGCAAGGGGATTTGGATGGAATTCCCCACATCTTAACTTGGAGTGAAGATGTAGAAGAAAGGGTTTGACACTTGTTACTATAATAATGGAGGTGGACAAAAGTTGGGGGAAGAACTCTAAATGTAAATTGATGAAATATGAGAAAAGTTTAAATCTGTTATTTGCAATTTTGATGAATGTGTATTGGCAATGTGGTAGTATGGCATATACCAGACTCCCTGGAGGCTGGTCAGGTGTGTGCTCTATAGTCGGACTAATTCACCCGTTGTTAGTCATTCCTAAGCAACCATTTCTGGTGAGCAGGTGCGCCCCAGAAGAAGTCCATATTTTCCATCTGAAGATGTCCCCAAGAATACAATTTTTTTTTTGCAAGTTGGTTAACTTCAGGAGTACAAGCAGCAGTGAATGCCAAGTGAATGCAGGAAATGGGCATGAAGTTCATCAATAGCACCGACGAAGCCTGCAATGCCGTTAAGGAGGAATTAAGAGGTCTGAGGTTGACCACTATACAGAACCGATATGCACTGGATATGATGCTTGCATCCCAAGGAGGTGTTTGTGCAGTTATCGAAGACTCCTGCTGTACTTTCATTCCAGTGAATGAGGATGAGCATAACAGAACTCTAGGCAAATCTATTGAACATCTCCATGCGCTGAAGAAACAGATGATTGATGAAGCAGGCGTTACTGGTGACTGGTTGTCGGGATGGTCACCAAGTCTCCCATCCTGGTCCTTGCCATTACTGAAGACCATTATGCCGTGTGCGCCTTTCCTACTGCTATTCTGTGCAAGACTCCTACTATTTTCTGCTGTTCTTCAAGGCCACCATCGTTAACAAATACACCTGTTGCTACCCAAGTTGTGAAAGACCAAGAAAAGCTCGTTTGATGTAGAAGATGAAGAAAATACCATTAACTGAATTGTTTGTATTAGTAAATAGTAAAAAATTCAGTCAGGGGGGGACTGAAGTGGAAAATTAAATATTATAATTATTACTTGTTTAGTTCTAGCTGCCTGTATGCCATCTCACACATTGTCAGTGTTTGGGGGATTTCACCCCTCCCTCCTCAAAGGTTTAAACCATTACCAAGAATGTGATGTCTGCTTGATGAGAAACAGATGTTCTCACATCCAAACTACACCGTCCATATAGGTGTATCTGTTTGAAATGTCCAATGGGAAAATGACATGTGTTCAACCATCCAATCCGAATTGTCATTTAAGCTTTTTTGTCTAAAACTGTATTTAAGCAAAGCCGGAGAGCCCTTGAATTGGGCAGAGGCATATAGGGCCTCCGCTTGACCGAACAAACATTGCATTTTCTGAAGATATTTTGCTTCTGAATGTTTTTTCCGCAATAGGTTTAGCTGTGCAAATGGTTTAAAAAAAGTTGCACAGCTAAATATGGAGCCGATTTGCACCAAAATAAACTTGTAAAAAAACTCCCTGAGAAAAGCTTTTCTTACAAAAAACATGAGTTAAGAAAAAATATGGCGCTGAATCAACCCTAATGTGTCACTGTGTGGAGTGGGAGTTGGCGTCAAAAGTTGATTAAAATGTCACACACAAAAAAAAATTATAATATATATTCAGCCTACTCCTTTACCAATGTGCTGTATGGCACTTCTTGTTTTGTCAGACTGGAAATCCAGCGTGCACTATATGCACTCGTCAAAACTCTGTTACATGCGACTCATAATGACCCTTTACTGCTCTCATCCTCCTGTCATTTCTACTTTGTACAGCACCATGGAATGCGATGGCCCTCTATATAAAACAATTTATTAATATATATACCGTGTACACCATGTAGTTCATCAGATAATCAATTTTTGTTCTTTTTAATCTGGTTTTTCCACTGTTCCTCATAATTTTGGTGTCAGCACCTGAAAAAAAAAACCCAAAACACAGTACAATTAAAAAAATGAGAGTAAAAAATGGCTATGAGCATTGGGAAAGTCTGTTAGGTGGGTGGGGCTATGCAAATATATTTTGGCTTTTTGCCATTGGTCGCACCAAGGAATCTTCTCAGATATGCATTAAAGGGAAACAAAACCCACCAGCACCTGGCCTGGAATCTAAAATATTCCAGGGTCGGCTGCTGGGATGCTCCGCTGGGTGGAACACCCCAGGGTGGCCATTCACACTCGCCTTTCCCCGGTCCAACAGCGCGTGTTGAACTGACATCATCTGGCACGCAGCTCTCATTGTTGTCAATGGGGAGTGCGCACTGCCGCATCCCTGGTGTCATGAGCTCGCTCCACCATTACAGTCAGCGAGAGCAGTTTGCCAAAAGATGTAGAGATAGCAAACGGCTCTCAGTGGCGGAGTGCCCGCGCCATTGGATCAAGGAGAGGCGAGTTTAACTGGGCGAACTGGGGGGGGGATTCATACAGCAGGGCCGGCACCAGCAGACGGCAGGCACGGTCACCTGCTCTGTCCCAGCTTCTTGGTTTGACGTGAGGAGGTGGGCCGGTCTTCGTCCTGCTCCGGCCCACATTAATTGAAGTCTTACTCTGTGGGGAGAGGTGGCGAGCCATGTTCCTGCCATTTTCCTCTGGGATGCCTGGAACCAAACCCCACATAGGGCACCACCAGTAAAGTTAGTAACTCAATTTGTCCAATTTGTAGTCTTTATTCAAGGTCTCACACGATTAGGCATTAGCCAAATCAGGATGTCCGTGGAGAGGGTTGCAGCAGCCGTAGTAAACCTCAATGCACCAGGCATTTGTGAATGGCCAGCATGAGCACGCTTCCTGTTAGAGGGCAGCGGGGATGTGGCCAACGGTGGGCTATGGTCCGCTCGGCTTAAACGATTCTTAGACGAATGGGCAGGAGCGTATCCTAGAGGCTGATTGGATAAGAGGCCATGCATGCGGCATAGGAAAGGTGAGCTAAATTGGGCGACCTTGGGGCGGGTGGGTTCACACAGTGGGGCATGCAAGATCTGGGTGCCCCTGGGGCAAGGACGAAGACGCATGTTAGTCAAAATCCTGGTAAGGCCGAGTTTTGCAGGTGCTATCGTTTGGACCTGGAGTGTTTTAGACTTCAGGGTACAAGGGCTTTGGTCCACTTTATTAGTGATAGAGGTCCTGTAAAAGAGTATGTTCGATCCATTTTTAAATAGCTTCCTCTTTAAAGCAGAACAAAACCCAGGTTTTTGAAGATCCAGGGTTTTTGACCCCGGAGCCCCACTCTTTAAAAAAAAAAAAAAAAAAAAAACTTTTTCCCGGTCCTACAGCAATATGTGGGCTCTCATCCAATCAGAGTCATCTAGTGTGCATATTAATGCTTGGCAAACATCTCTGCACTTGGCAACATGGAGAGAAATTGACCGCATCCCCAGATGCGGACACGTTCCTGAACCCACACCATTTAAATGGCTGGGCGCAGGTGGGAGCGCGCCTGAGCCCAGAGATGCTGCGGGAAGCGACTGTTCCTGCTCCCCATTGTTTACATTGCCGAGATAGCTGCCCGGAAAAGGGGAGTTTTGCAGCAGGGCAGGGGTTAGGTTCACACTATGAGGCATTCTAATTTGGCCAGTGGCCGGCCTTGGAGTCTTAGTTTCTAAGGCCGGCCCTCAGGGTTTTGTTCCTCTTTAGGAAGTTGATCGGCTAAGCATATTGGCAGCAATTCAGGCCTATCAAAACATATGTGTACTGTAGATGGATTACAGAAACAAATATACTGGATTTTTCGCCCTATAAGATGCACCATTTTTCCCCAAAAGAGGAGTGAAAATGTCAGTGCGCCTTAATGAGCAAATGTAAAAACCCCTGTGTTCCCGCTCTGCCTTCCAGCACTCCCACTTTCGGGTGTCAGTGAGCGCCCACACAAACCAGCACGTGCCAAAGCGGGAGCGGCGTTCATGTAAGTATATATTTTTTTCTCTGGAGTTGGGGTGGAGGGGTCACTGCATAAAGGGAAGGGGGGCAGGGGGAATGCCACACTGCCTATATGGGGAATGGGATGGTGGTGCCACACTGGCTATATGGGGAATGGGACGGGGGGTGTCACATTGCCTATATGGGGAATGGGATGGGGGGGTACCACACTGCCTATATGGGGAATGGGATGGGGGGTGCCACACTGCCTATATGGGGAATGGGATGGGGGGGTGCCACACTGCCTATATGGGGAATGGGATGGGGGTGCCACACTGCCTATATGGGGAATGGGATGGGGGGTGCCACACTGCCTATATGGGGAATGGGATGAGGGGTGCCACACTGCCTATATGGGGGATGGGATGGGGGTGCCACACTGCCTATATGGGGAATGGGATGAGGGGTGCCACACTGCCTATATGGGGAATGGGATGAGGGGTGCCACACTGCCTATATGGGGAATGAGATGGGGGGTGCCACACTGCCTATATGGGGAATGAGATGGGGGGTGCCACACTGCCTATATGGGGAATGAGATGGGGGGTGCCACACTGCCTATGTGGGGAATGGGATGGGGGTGCCACACTGCCTATATGGGGAATGAGATGGGGGGTGCCACACTGCCTATGTGGGGAATGGGATGGGGGTGCCACACTGCCTATATGGGGAATGGAAAGCGGGTGCCACACCACATATATGGGGAATGCCACACTGCCTATATGGGGAATGGGATGGGGGTGCCACACTGGCTATATGGGGAATGGGACGGGGGGTGTCACATTGCCTATATGGGGAATGCGATGGGGGGGTGCCAGACTGCCTATATGGGGAATGGGATGGGGGGTGCCACACTGCCTATATGGGGAATGGGATGGGGGGGTGCCACACTGCCTATATGGGGAATGGGATGGGGGGGTGCCACACTGCCTATATGGGGAATGGGATGGGGGTGCCACACTGCCTATATGGGGAATGGGATGGGGGACGCCACACTGCCTATATGGGGAATGGGATGGGGGGTGCCACACTGCCTATATGGGGAATGAGATGGGGGGTGCCACACTGCCTATGTGGGGAATGGGATGGGGGGAAATACCACACTGCCTATATGGGGAATGGGAGGGGGGAAATACCACACTGCCTATGGGAATGGGAGGGGGGAAATACCACACTGGATATGGGAATGGGAGGGGGGATGACACTGCCCATGGGGTGTGGGGAGAATGCCACACTGCCTGTTATGGGGTGTTTTAGCACAACATTTTGTTTAGAATATTTTTTTCTTATTTTCCTCCTCCAAATCCTAGGTTCGTCTTATGGGCAAGTGCATCTTATAGGGAGAAAAATACGGTATATATGTATACATGTATATTTTATGAAGAAGCATACCCGCAAACAGGACCAGCCCATGGCAGTAGAGAGTATTCCGGATGGTACATCCACGCAGCAAAATCTTATCAGCATCCAGCGGGTAGCTCATTCCCCTCCAGCACAAAGTCCCAGTAAACTTATCCAGGCGATTGTTGGGCTCTTCACATATTACAAGCCCTGGGGGGGTAAAAAGTTTGCTTTATTGTTCTATGGAAGCATCATACCGTAATGTCAAGCAGTTTTACTACAATTTAATTACTATTTGAGTCAAGGATGATGCAATACATTTTTGTTTTTTTAATTGTTGCTTGTCATAAATCACAAGGTTTGACATCCAGACAGTTACAAACGTGGTAAGGCCACCACCAATTCCAGGCTGCAGGACACTGTGTCCTCTCTCATGGTGGCGGCTATCTTTTTATCTTTTTGTAGCCCTAGCAGTGACCATTTTAAAAGAAGAAAGAACGCCGTCCAGATCAAGTGGCTCAGGTAAGTTTGGGTCAAGTTTGGTTCCCGAACCAAACTTCTGTTCAAAGTTTGGCTGAACTTGGGCAAACCCCTTCAAGTTCGGGTTCATCCAACACCAATTATCACTATCACATTGTATTATAGGCTCTTGCGATTACTTACACAAACTGATGCTACCCTGAGCTGAGTATTGGGTATTGGTTGTTTTGGGGTTCTTGTTCTTTGTATTTAAAAATAGGTTTAGCATACAAGCACACCCTAGAATAAAGGATCCAAGGGGCAGGCATGTTTTTATGGGTGCAAGACATACAGTAAACTCTCGCCTGCAGACAAAAGGTGGACCTCCAATCAAAAAAATTAAAGCTTAGTAAATTGCTCCCCTAAAGCCACTCTGTGGCAAGGTTATAAGCTTATTGAGGGGGAATAACTGTGTGCAAAGATTTGGAATAGCAGGCAGATTCTGCACTCTTAAACCTGCATGGCAGCGGCCATCTTGCCACACACAAGAAAAAGTTGATTCTAAAAAAACTCAGTCAAAATCGCCTCATAGCTCTGTGCAATCATCCCTTATTTCTAGTCAGAAGCAGTAAGCCTTCAGCTATAATTTCTCATCTTTGAATGAAATACATTGTATCCCCTTGACAGAGTGCTTTTGCAGATATATTGTAACAGGTTCTGTCACACAGATCTCTCTTGCTACATTAGCTGGATATTTAGTGTCTGCGTTTGTGAAAAATGACAGACAAGCTTCTCCTTGTTTCTAAAGGCATATTTCTCTCTCAATTTGGTGTGAATTGCTGCTTGCACAGCTCCCCCCTAATTCTCATGTGTAAGCAGGACTATCAGGTGTGTGGCAAGATGGCCGCCCCCATGTAATTGAAGAGGGAACAATCTTTATGCCATTCCATAACATCTGCATGGGGTTAAACCCTCTCAAACTGCTTATGCCACTGATCAAAAGAAGGGAAGCAATTCACCAAACTTTCTTCTTTTGACTGGAGGGCCACTTTAAATTCAACGATATATTTAACTAGTTTAACTACTGGATATTTTCAGGATAGTGCTCCTTTAACAGAGCCTGGTAATTCCTTGCAGTCATGACCTAGGCAGCACCTACACCGTTCCTCTACATTCCTTAAAGGATTAATGCATTGTTTCCAATATTACAAACTACCCAAACAGGCCAGTTACTAAGGCTGTACCGGATTCTAAATAATGTCTTAAAGGGAGAGTCCAATCTAAATAACTCTTGTGGTTTATGGGAGCAGCCATAATGAGATTACTGGAGAAGGGAGGGGGAGGAGTGCTTTGTCTCATACATCAACTTTTATATTTAATGTTATAGCTCTAACGGAGTACCTCCCTTCCAAGAAGCATTCCTTGTATGCATCTTGTACTTACTTGGCGGTCAATAGAGTATTCGTAGTATCTTAATGAAAGACAATGGGGGCGGCAGAGCAGGTTATTCCATCACAGCTTTTCCCATGAACCACAAGAGTTAGTGGACCAAAAACATGGCATTTTGATCATCCCGGGTTTTGATCTTTGCACTCAATTCAGGATGCCCCTCTGTGTGAAACCCCCCAGGTTGTCCTATGGCACATGCGCTAGAAGGAAAAAATGGGAACTTGCACTATACCCTATTTTAGGACCATGGATATAGCCATGCAGAGGAGTCTGTAGTGTGCCGAGTACATAATGGAGCTTATTAACCCTTTTGAGAAGGAGCTACTACACAAGAAGGAGTTATAGTGTGCAGAGCAAGACAGAGAGATACCACAGAGAGACATCCGTGTGGGCCTAGGTGGAGCGGAGAGGAGTAGACTGAGCACCAATATACAACCAGTAGCATAGTCCCAGCCCCTAGAGTGACCCCGGGATCCTGTGAGCCTGCTTGCTGACAGTTTGAAGTACTTTGCTTATCGCTGATGCTGAAGTGGAAGTGTGTTTGCTTCAAATAAAGTTTGGAAAGACATTTGCATTGTGTGGTGACTCCACCAGCCCATATCCCAACCATCCCTCAAGATCCTAAAGAACTCGTGACAGCTCGCCCCACATGTCAGCCGGCCCTGGTGTGGCGCGTGGGTTACAATAGGCAGATTTGCACATGTTTAGTTGCACTGTTGGAACACTTTGTTGGATGATTTAGCAAATATATCTAGGCATTTGATATCAATTAGTGCGGTGAGACTGTCCCCATCGCCTACACACCTTCATGTTGGTTTGTCCTGTGTGTTATTGTCCGATTTATGTGTTTTTTTTTAAGGGATTTTAATATGTTGAGTGTATTGTATGTAGTGATTATAAATATGTAATTAATAAAAATGTATTTTTTGATCAATTTATGAGTTGAGTGTGCCTCCCTACATGCTTTTTTTGTTCCTAGGGCACATGCGCTGGCTCTTGTCTAAGCAGCAATCGTCGATATCAGCTAAGGACCAGGTCTAGCTGACGGATGCATCCCCGCTACCCTCTAACAGGGTGCGTGCCCATGCAGGTCATCCACAAATGGCTCGCGCAGGCGTGTGCCCGGCAAAAGGTATAGCATAGTGCAGGCTCACACTTGCACCATTGAATCAGGGATCCCGATTCAGGATGTTGACAGGGTATCGGGTGGCCCTGGAATTTATTCCGTGGGTTTTGGTCCACATTAAACATCTGGTTAGGGGTGCTGTCCAGTAACCAAGCACAGCAATGAGTGACTTGACGATTTTCCTGCCCGTTCACCCGCACTCCCACCAGCCAGGTGCCCATTGCCATGGCTCAATGTTGTTCCAGGGGTGTCAGGACCTAAGCTAAAGGGGATAGAGGCTGGCAACTTGCCAGGGCTGCCAACTCTGTGAGCCCTTGGAGACCATCCCCAGGGGTGGAGGTGTTTTTTTTTTTTTTTTGATTTTCTAGACAATAAAATTGGAAAATAAAAGAGCGAACAGAGGCCAATTCAAAAAGCTCACAAGACTTACCATCAAAACCAGCCAGAGATCTTTCATCCTGCAGCAGCTTATCCGTCACTTCTGGGGACATCCTGAACTTCAGGTTTGTTTCTCTAAAACAATGACATTATATACATTAGTGAATTTTATTAATTTTATTTAAAGCTCATACGCAACATATAAAAGACTTGGTCCCCTAACTGCTCTAGACATCCACTCATTTGTTAAATATAGCACTGCCCATCCAACTTGGCCCCCTGGCTAAGTCACCTATTATGGCGAGGTCACGTGACCTGTACGTGGATGCAAAGAGCTGCCTATATATTTATAATACAGAGAAATGCTTCACTCATTTTCTGCATAATGGGTGTGGTGCCACATTGCTGATGCCGCCCCCCCAGCATAGACCCTGCAAGCCCTGGCAATCCTTACCTGAACCTCAATCAGCCCTCAAAATGCAGCCCTGTGATTGAACACTGACCATGAAAGCGACCCCAAATCAAGTGACCACAGGCGTCCAATAGCAGGGCCACATTTCACCTGCTTTTCAAGGTTCAGCTAGGGATTGTGAGGATCTATGCACGTGGAGGGAATGCCCCAAGGAACAGGGAATTGTGGGGATGCCTGCCACTGCCTCCTGCTCCAAGGACCCTCAGATATGACTGGTGCAGGGGAAGCTGCCACGAATTCAAACGTGTGGTGGGAGTGAGGTCTGAAGTCGACCAAAATCCAGGACTTTGAATATCCCTTGGTCTTTGTCCCCCCGGGGCACCCCAATGGAGGGTGCCCCGCTGTGTGAAACTCCCCCAGGTCATCTGAATGAACTCTTCCCCTTCCTACGGCACATGCACAGCCGCTCGTCCAGTCAGTGCGCTTGGATCCGTTTGAGCCCCTTCGTCCAGGAGCTCATCTAATGCTAGCGGATCCGAGCTCACTGGTAACTGCATCCCCTACATCCCTTTAACAGGGAGCATGCCCCCGCTGACCATTCACAAATGCCTGGTGCGGGCACGTGCCCTGGTAAAGGGATAGTGGGGATGTGGCTGCTTTTTGCGCATACGCAGTTGGACCGGGAACGAAGGTGAGTTTCTAGGCAACTCGGGGGGTTTCACACAGCGGAGCACCGCCGGTCGCGGTGCCCTGTGGGGAGCAAGAATGCCTGCGATGGTCTCAGACTCCAGGGTGGGTTTTGGTTCTCTTTAAGGGGTGTTTATGGACCAATTGGAGGT
The DNA here is from genome assembly GCA_027917425.1 of Gastrophryne carolinensis. Lineage (NCBI taxonomy): Eukaryota > Metazoa > Chordata > Amphibia > Anura > Microhylidae > Gastrophryne > Gastrophryne carolinensis. Next base: position 616,559,382 of record CM051234.1, on the reverse strand, counting down.
TTCTCACAAATCAGGATGCACCAGGGACAGGGAATCAGTCTTAAGACTCCAGGGCCAACCAACCCAGTTTAGGTCCGCATTTACATTTCAGGATTAGAAATTATTGGTAATAAATGACTAGAGGCCGTACATTCTGCTCCATTGTCTGGCCTTGATGCAATGGGTAAACCCTTTTAATGAAATGTGTCCTTTAAGATGTTGGAATGACGCTTAGTTTCATTCAACTTCTTTAATTGTACCCAGCAATCTTTTTGGAAGAAAAGCTGTAAAACGAGGGGATTAAATGAAACGACTGCAAACAGATGTCTGTTCATAGAGACTGCACCCGTCTGTCATTATATTAAGACACCAAAAACTCACCCGTCCAGTTCTGCCGTCTCTACATAGCACAGGCTGTTTGGCTCGGAGCTGGAGAGCAGCAACACGTCCGCCTGCCAAGCAAGATCAACAAAGACATTGGATAGTGTTTATTAAGCAGTGGCTGAACCATTAGATACATGTACAAGAACAGGATGTTACCCTGAGCCTCATCACTTCTGCGGTACCCCAGGGGGTACTCATCAATGGTCATGATGTACCAACAAGGGGGGTGGAGTGTATAACAGGTCTGGAATATTTTAGCACTAAAACCTTTTTTCTTGCATCAAAAAGTGCTACAAGGCCCATGACCTACTTATTTTTGCCACATATAGTAACTGATCTCCTTCTTGGGGGTACTTGGTTGTAACAGAGGGTTCTTGGTGTAAAAAGGTTGAGAACCACTGGTATAGAGCATTACAGCCGCTCCTAGTCTGTGATTGTAGAGGTGCAAGTGCACTTTTTGAGGGCAAAACAGCTCATCAATGCTCATCAGGATGGAAAGATTGCGATCAAACCCAAATAGAGGGTTCTTATACTAATGACCCACCTCCAGCGACCTCCAGGGATAAGCTTCTGTTTGGGTTATGGTGGTCAAGAAGTGAGGTCAAATCTTTACAAAGGTTTCATCAGCATTTCAGTTTTAACCAAAGTGTAGCTACATCAGTCAGATAAAAAAAATGACCGAATTCTCGCTTTAACCCCCACCATGTGTGAACCCTGTTCGGGATGCCCCTTTAGCCAACGATCCCCAGGCAGCCCAAAATTGGGCTTTGATTTTAGGAGACTTTTCCCAGACAGATCAGGAGTGCCACTGGAGGCACGAGAAGAACCCTCCTATATAGGCGACTGTCACAGCCAATGGTTTACAGACCATAGAGGCAGGGGAGGCAGCAGCAAGGGGGGCCATAACAGAAAAAGGAAACAATAATAGAGAGTCCTCTCCTGTCTCTATGGTACAAACGCCAGCAACATGAAGCTACTGCAGCAGCTGCAGGATGAAGGCGAGCACCTGGCAGTATGGAGGGGAGACGACTGGCCTTCTTTACCATATCTAATTCAAATTGGCTCTTTGTTGTAACCATTGTATTTGGCATTTCTCACAATGACTTGAGCTCATGTATTGGGCTGCTTTTACACCTAAGCATTGTGTGCGCTAGCAGTTTCCTGTGCGGGATCGCTCACGATCACTGGTCTGAACAGGCCCATGGGCAACTATGGGCGAGGGTACCATTCTTTCTCTACAATGTGAATGGGGTCTTTTGGCTGCTCCAGATTTATGGGAAGCGGTTTTAAAGTGATTTCCCAGGCAAAAAAAAAAAAAAAAAAAAATCGTAGTCTCCTTTCGTCCAGCACAGCTCTGGGTTTGCTGTTGAACATGCCCCATTGATCATCTCTGGTCCAAAATAGTGGCCGTGGTCATGACTAGTTTATATCTCCATAGCATGCCCACTAAATTCACTGTAATGGAAGGATCCTGCCAAGGCACGTCCTTCTAATGCAATGAATAGAGTGGGAAAGCTGTGGGTGTGTAAACTAGTCAGAGCCACCAACTCGGTAAGTTTAACAGCAGCTCCAGGCAATGGAGCTGTGCTGGACAAAAGAAGAGTACAGCCTTTTTTCCCCTGGACAATCCCTTTAATTGTATGGATTGTAAGGATATCCGTATACTACGCTTGTAATGTATAGCATTTGCGGTGCACTGTATAGCATTGTTGCTCAAACACTATAATTTATGTCACATATGATCAACCTGTGGCCCTCGGGATCATCGGATGTGGCCCCTGACCTGCTGTGGAGAAACTCGGGGTGGGGGGGGAAATAGAACTGCCGTGCAAAGGTAAATAGAGGTTTAGGAAGATTGAGAGGTTGCGTGGAGACCGATATAAGAGGGGCACATTGCCATATAGAGGTGACAGCGATGGCTTGGAGGCGACATTGATAGTGTAACACCACCCTAGGTGACACGTCTGGCACCATAATATGCGGCAATATACGTGCGGCATCTCTCACTCCCTTCAGCTGTGCGCATCCCTGTATAGCCATTTCGTTGCAGCGGACGCGCATAGCGAGAAGGGATGCCAGTGCCAGCTGAGCGGTAGGAACATGCAAAAAATAAAGTTATACTTACTTTATGCACCCCCCCCCCCCCCCCCGCGGCTCCTGTGTCTGGCGATTTACAAAGTACTGATTGCGGAAAACGAGCACCCTGGTGACCAGCAACGGTCAGGCACAGTGGCCTCCATAAGATAGAATCGCACCTCTCGTGCCCTAAAGGCCATCAGCGAGTTGGACCATTGAACAAACGCAAAGCTTAGCTGAACTTGTCCCACACAAAATACCAACTAGAACACCACTCACCGGAATAAACTCATTCTTGTTAATTCTTATAATGTCCCCAACATGGATGTTCTTCCATTTCGTTTTTACAAACCTCAAAAGAATAAGAACACGATTAGTTTAAAATTTCAGCTACAACAGACGGGGAAAGGAGATTTGAACACAAGCACTTCTAAGTAATGTAATGGGTTTATATTGCTTGTACATACATAGGAATTTGTGCTCCGCATTTATCCCATCTGTGCAGTGAGAACACACACATCTGAACCACACCTATTAGTACACACACGAATGGAGTGTTGGGCTGCCCTGGCCATGGTGCCGGGGCGCATTTGTGATCAAGAGCACAATGGCACGTCAGTCATGCCCCTGCTGGGAATCAAACCTGCCACCCTTCGGTCAAAGGATCAATTCCCTAACCATTAGGTCACAATTGCCCCACATTCTAGCAGCAAGAACCTGTCGCACCATTTAGTATTGGAGCCAGTTACAAGGCAAGGGTTCCAGGGGGTTAAAGCAGACCTAAGCCCTTTTTGGTCCCCAACGACACCCCTGCCCAAGCAATGCTGCTGGCTCTGTGGTGGACTGACTTTAAAAAAAAAAAGGGGGGGGGGTTCCACAGCTGAGGCCTCTCATATCTGGCAATTTTGATATTGTCTGGCCACATACCCCCACTTTCTTATCGAGCATGCGTGCGATACCTGCGCCCTGAATAGCTGGGTGTGGGAGCACATGCAGCTACAGGGATGCTGGGGAAAACAGGGTTGTGGAAGCCCCCGTAAAGGTGAGTTTACCTGCCACTCCGGGGGTTTCACACAGCAGGACATCCTGCTATAGGAAGCCCCGGGTGATGGCAAGTGGCTGGCCCTGCAATCTTTCAGGTTTTAGGGCCAGCCAACATGGGTTTTGATCCGCTTTAACAGCTAATTGGAAGATTGCTTGGCTTTAAGTTACAAAGTTTCCAAAAATTCCAACTCCGTCCTACTCTTGTGGGGGTACAATCCTGGGGCCATAGTAGCTGAGCTGTAGGAGTTAGCTAAAGGAGACTATCACCACAGCAGGACAACTTTAGAGTGGGTGCCTTTCCGGATAGAACTCTGTGACTTGCCCAATCGCTGAATCAGATTCCTTGCCGGCTGGGCCAGAACTCAAGTCAGCAGCACTTCAGTGTGGGAATTGTGCCCCTCCACCATCAGTCACAGGGGCACCCACACCCTCTCCATTCTCTGTAATAGAGATGGGTGTGCCAAGCCCCGACACCGCTCCTGTGTGTGTCCTGTAGTACCAGGCACTGAGATCTGGCTTGGCCAGCACAGGGTGAGATCCAGCAATCCGGCGCGTTGCTGATTACCAGAGTAGGACCAAATAGCTGCAGGGGACAAAAGGTGAGCACCTTTGGTTTTTTTATTTTGGTGGCCAATCCCTTAAAGAACGGGGAGCTGTTTGCATGCTGTACACTTCAGCACAGTGTATTTCAATGACGGGCTTTTGATGTTATGTGATCTCTAAACAGGTCACTAATAAACTTTTTAATGCACCAGAGCTGGAACATTTTGAAACCATAATCGATGATTCATTAAAAAAGGTTTCTAATTGGAAATGTGTTAAATGAGTAAAAGCTGGATTCTCACACAGATATGCTTTTATTAGTTCTTGGTGGGTCAGCATTACCTTCCATCCTCTATAACTTCAGAGGGACGGTTATTAATTTCGTTATCCATTTTATGGCGAGCCTGTGAAGACCGAAACACACATAGTAAATGATATCATCCTAAATGTATCAACACGCATTGCTCATCATGGATCTCCAGAGGGATCAGGTGAAATCGAATGACCATGCAAAACTGGCCAAGCAGCCCATACCTCAAAGGGTTTCTCAGTTCAGCACAATACAATTATTGTGGCTAAATGTTATTCCCCAATAGTGATCCTATACCCCGAAATGTGGCTTATAAAGGCACCCTCTATTCTCAGCTCAGTGCCCCAAAACAGCCTGTGTTTCTTTGTTTAATAAAGCCCTTGTACAATATTCATAAAAACACTAACAGGAAGAAGTGTGATGCTCCACAGGCAGTCATTTGGCTCCCTGGTTGTGCAGCAGCGCCCCCTGGTGCTCTCCAGCGATTGTTCTGTCTCACACACAGCCCAGCATAAAATGAATTAGGGGATGTTGCCCGAGTTGCTCACAGCGTGTCTCCGCTAAAGCAGAGAGCAGCCTCCCCCTTACACAGCAGCTGACAAAAAGGGGTCAGCCTTATCACGTATAATAATTGCAATTCATCTTAAAGTGGACCAAAATCCACATCGATCTTATAGATCCCGAGCCGATAGATTCCCTCCCCATGGGCATCCAAAATCAGGATGCCCTGCTGTGTGAAACTCCCCAGGTCGCCCCATACACTTACCTTATTTCCCGGCCCAACAGCGCATGCGCGAGCCGCGGCCACATCCCCGCTATCTCTCTAGCAGGGCGCGTGCCTGCAGCAGGCATTTGTGAATGGCCAGTGCGGGCGCGCTCCCTGTTCGAGGGTAGCGGGAGATGCGGCCATCTGCTCGCTCGGAGCCCCTGACCTAGACGATGTGATGTCAGCGGCTCCAAGCGTGTTGATTGGATGAGCGGCCATGCATGCGCCTTAGGACTGCGAAGAGGTGAGTTGGCTTCGGTGATCTGGGGGGTTTCACGCAGCAAGGCATCCCCGATCGGGGTGCCCCAGGGGAAAGGACCAAAACCAAGGACAGTCAAAATCCTGGGTTTTGGTCCACTTTAAAGCATTACAAAGGTAAACCAACACATACAACATCAGTAAAAGTTCACTGAGAACAACACTCTCTCAGAGATGCAAGTCACCCGGTTTTTCAGGTAGTCACCTGATTTTGACCCCCCTGTAAAACTAAAAACATCACCCTCCAAAACATGAATGTTGTCCTTATCCCCACTGATGGCTGACTGAGATCTCAAACCCATGTGCTTTTGACTAGCAGACACCACTAAATGATTGGCCCTCTGCTGCTCACTATTGGCTGCCTCTGACTTCTTAGTATTTGGTTGGCTGGATTTGTCCTTAGGCACGTGGCAAGAATCCCGTCAGCCTTGGAACTGGAGGAACAAAGTGGTGACTGCGGAGTACGCTGCTTGCATGGACGCCAAGTCACCTAGTTTTATCATAAGCCACTCACCTGGTCAAGCTACGATTTCACCCTGCAAAAATACCATTTTGTGAATACTCACCTGTAAAATGGGTATTCTAAGTATGTCACACACCCCGCTTCAGATATTAAATCATTAGACTTGGGTTATACTCACCGCTAGGTGGCACTGTTGCAGAGAAGTCCAGAAAACAACAAGCCCCTCCCGGTCTATACATACCTGGTACCTCCCAACAATTCCCCAGTATTCAAGGTACCAGGAAAAAAACAATGGTAACCCTCAACTGTAAATAAAAAACTTCACCATATAAAGAACCAGGATACCAAAAAGGGCGGGTGAAGCGGGGTGTGTGACATACTTATAATACCCATATTACAGGTGAGCATTCACAAAATGGTATTATTCTAAGTATGTCACACACCCCGCTTCAGATATTAAATCATTAGACTTGGGACATCCAACAGCAGTGTCCAAAAAGGGCGGGTATCCAACCAGGCAATAATGCAGAAACTCAAACCACTGCAGCCTGCAGAACCTTGCGGCCAAAAACAGCATCCGCTGAGGCCCGCACATTAACCTTGTAAAACTTGGAAAAAGTGTGAACCGAAGACCAAGTAGCAGCCTTACAAACTTGTTCAACAGAAGCCTGGTGCTGAAAAGCCCAGGACGCTCCAACCGCACGAGTAGAATGAGCAGTAACACGAAAAGGGGGATCCTTCCCTTTGGCAGAGTAGGCCCCAACAACCGCCTGACGAATCCACTTGCTAATGGAAGACTTAGCCGGAGCCAAGCCCTTCCTAAGCCCACAGGGCACCACGAAAAAAGCATCAGTCTTACGAAAAGGAGAAGTGGTACGCAAATAACACTTAACACAATGTACCACATCCAAACAATGCAAAGCGCGCTCCTTGTCATTCCTAGGCTTAGGACACAAGGAAGGAAGAACAATGTCCTGGTTAAGATGAAAAGCTGAGACCACTTTAGGAAGAAAGTCTGGTTTGAAACGAAAAACCACTTTGTCCTGATGTTTCTCAAAATAAGGAGCCTGAATCGACAAGGCTGCCAACTCCGAAACACGCCGGACCGAAGTGATGGCCACCAGAAAAGCAACCTTCTGAGTCAGAGTAGACAGAGCAATATCCTGCAAAGGCTCAAAAGGAGGAGCCTGAAGAGCAGAGAGAACCAAATTCAAATCCCAAACAGGGAGCAAAGGCTTCCTAGGAGGCCGCAGATGCGAAACCCCCTGGAAAAAAGTCTTGACCAAAGGATGGAGTGCAAATGACCTCTGAAAAAAGACAGACAAAGCAGAAACCTGCCCCTTCAAAGTACTCAGCTGAAGACCAGAGTCCAGCCCTGATTGAAGAAATTCCAAAATCCTAGAAATAGAAAAGACCCGGCAGGGCAAAGATCTAGCCTCACACCAATCAATATAAGATCTCCAAGCCCTATAATAGATGGAAGAAGAGGATCTCTGCCTGGCACTAATAAGAGTCCGAATAACCGAATCCGAAAGACCCTCCTCCTTTAAGATGGAGGTTTCAGCAGCCAAGCCGTCAAAGCCAGCGTTGACCCTGAGTGAGAAGATCCGGCCGAAGAGGCAGATCGAACTGATCCACTGCCAGACGAACGATGTCTGCGAACCACATCCGCCTTGGCCACCTTGGAGCCATGAGAATGGCGGGAACTCCTTCCAGAACCAACTTTCGCAGCACCCTGCCTAGCATGGGGATCGGAGGAAACAGATAAAGAAATCCCAGGTCCCTCCAGCTCAGGGCCATGGCATCCGCCGCCAGAGCCAGAGGATCCTGAGACAGCGACACGAAAGTCGGAAGCTTGTGATTGTGACGAGAGGCAAACAGATCCACCTCCAGCGTCCCCCACCGGAGACAAAGCGACCGAAACACCTGGGGGTGGAGAGACCACTCCCCCCGGCGGGACGAACACCGGCTCAGAAAGTCCGCCTCAGTGTTTTCCACTCCTGGAATGTACACTGCCGAGATGCAAGGGACATGAGTCTCCGCCCAAACTAGGATCAGAGACACCTCTCTGAGGGCACCCAGACTGCGAGTCCCTCCTTGGTGATTGATGTAAGCAACCACCGCCGAACCGGCAGGCCCTGTAAATGCTGCGTCAAGTGAGACAGAACCAACCTGATGGCTCTCAACTCCAGAACATTGATGGGCAAGTGGGCTCCCTGTGGCCCCCACCGCCCCCGGAACCGAAGATCCTTCCAGAAACCTCCCCATCCTGACAAACTGGCGTCCGTGGTGACAGTTTCCCAAAGCGGGGTCAGAAACGACCTGCCCTTCAGGAGATTGTCCGAGACCATCCACCACAGTAGAGACTGCCGAACCCGGGGGGACATCCGGAAGGACCGGTCCAAAGACCGCGGTCGCCGGTCCCAAGACACCAACAGATGAAGCTGAAGCGTCCGCGTGTGAAAGTGCGCGAAGGGAACTGCCTCGAAAGAAGCTACCATCAGCCCCACCAGTCTCATCCCTAGACGGATGGACGGGCGAGGATTGGAAAGAAGAAGCTGAGCCAATTCCTGAATCAAAAGAACCTTGGCCTGAGGTAGAAAAACTCTGTGCTGGCAAGAGTCCAAGGACATCCCCAGAAAGGTCACCACCCTGGCCGGAACCAGAGAGGACTTGGGGTAGTTGATCACCCAGCCGAACCTCTCCAGAGTGGACACCACCGTGCTGGTGTCCCCTTCCACTTGACTGAAGGAAGGAGCCATGATGAGAAGATCATCCAGATAAGGCCCAATGGGAATCCCCTGAGCTCTGAGCAGGGCCATCACGCCCGCCAACACCTTGGTGAACACTCTCGGAGCAGAGGTTAGGCCGAATGGAAGAGCCACAAACTGAAAATGCCGATCCTCCACCACAAAGCGAAGAAACCTCTGGTGAGCCGGAAAGATCGGAATGTGAAGGTATGCATCCTTGATGTCTATGGACGTCATAAAGTCCCCCTGCCGAAGCGAATTGATCGCAGACCGCAGAGTTTCCATGCGAAACTTCCGGGGACGAACAGGTTGAGAAACTTCAAATCCAGGATGGGACGGAACGACCCATCCTTTTTGGGTACTGTGAAGAGATTGGAATAATACCCTCGCCCCACCTCCGAAGGAGGGACCGGGCAGATGACTGCCATTTCCAGAAGATTCCTTACCGCCGCCAGGAGCCCCTGCGCGGCCAAAGGATCTGAAGGGACACGAGACCTGAAAAACCTTGGAGGAGGGCGGGACTCGAACTCCAGCTTGTAACCGGCCGACACCACCTCCCGGATCCACCTGTCCGAGACCTCCTGGTCCCATACCCGGGAGAAGAGTCGCAGCCGTCCCCCCACCCGTAAGGGTGAGGGCGCCCCCTCATTGCTGAGCGGGCTTGGCAGCTGGTTTGGGCTTGGCACCCCAGACGTGAACGGGACGGCCACGGCCTTTACCCCTATTCCAGCTGGCACCCCTGGAAGCCGAGAAGCCCGCACCCCTGCCGGCTCTGGCTCCCCGAAAGGAAGAATTGAAGGGGGCCGCCCCCCGAAAGGAGCGACGAAATTTCTTGCGCTGAGGTAACTTACCTCCCCTGGCAACAGAATCCAGCTTCTCACCGAAAAGTCTCAAACCCAGAAAGGGAACAGCCGTGAGCGATCTCTTGGAATTAAAATCAGCAGTCCACTGCCGCAATCACACTGAGCGGCGGATAGCTACCAACAGAGCCGTTGCCCTGCCACACCAACATGGCATCATCCTGAGCGGCAAGAATAAATGGCACGAAGGATTCACAACGCTTAAGGGCAAGAAACTCATCACAAGTAGGATCAAGATCCACACATAAATCCCTGACGATAGACCTAACCGCCAACAATAAAAGCTGATCAGTCCGGCAATCCTCGCCGTCCTTAAGAGAAGTCGTGTCAGGAGAATGCAAAACCGCCGTATTTGATAGTCCCAAAACCGGAGCATCAACCTCGGGAGGGAGAGACCAACGCTTCACCAAGTCCGCCGGAAAGGGATACTTTCTATCCCAGCTAGGCGGCACCCCAACGAGACGCGTAGGTTGCTACCATTCCTTAAGGACAACATCCTCGAAATGCTGTTGACTGGGAAACTCCAAACGCGGCTTGGACACCCCAAAAAGCTGACCCTTTGGCCGAGGAGCAACTTCAGGAGGGTCCAAATCCAAAACCTCAAACATTTGGGCCAGAATGGAAGACGTGTCGGGAACTGACCCGGCGGCCTGGTCACCTTCAGCACCCAGCGACTGCTGAACCAGGATTCTCCAATTCCTCAATAAGCTCACCCTCTTCAAGGGGACGATCCGACCAATCCAGAGCCTCAACAACCTCATCATCTGAGTCCGGCGGAGGCAGAGACAAGTGTTTCCGCTTAGCCGAAGCCTTCTGAGCTACCACAGCGGAAAACATCTTCTCGAGGCTGGCCAACCTGGCGCATACCTCGGATTGCGAATCCCCACCCATGACAACGTCACACGGGGTCCAGAACAGGCGAGGAGGGGAAGGAGATGGTACGGCCGACGAAGGACCGGGCACCGGGGTGCCGGACTAGCGCTCAATGTTCAGCTGTGCACATGGAATGCAAATAATAACATCATCCCCTGGGAGCGGAGTCCCACACCCCCCGCGCACCCTGGACTGCCCCGAAGGACGTTTCCGGAATCTTCGGTAGCCTCCATATGGTGAATTTATGGTAATCGCAACAACCAGGGATTTACGCAATACGCGACCCGGGAGAGCCCCGCAGCGTGGGATCCCAGGATCTGAAAAAGAAAGACAACAGTCACACCAGGCACATAGACAAAGCACAATAACATGAACCTATAAAAAAAAAATATATATATAAACATATATACCAATATGGTTAACATGCGAAAGGCCAGGGAAGCCCCAATAGGGCACCCAGCACACAAAAATAGCTTGCTATCATCACCCGACATAGCCCCCAAGCGAGGAGGACCAGCAATAAAAAATGCCCCCAGCCAGAAGACCACCTTAAAAACAGACAACCGCCTCAGCCTACCTTAACGCCGAGCAGAAAACCTTTCTTGGCCGGAGCAGTAATGGCGGCCGCAGCGAGGAAGCAGCAGAGGGAAAGGAAGGGAGGGCCCAGCACGCGCGGGAAACGCTGAGGCCCCGCCCCGCCACCAATCCGGACGAAGCGCGGCCCCACCCCCCACCACCATCAAGGAGCAAGGCGAAGGCGGGCGCCCAGACAATGGCGCCCGCACCGATAGCCAGGCGGGCCGGCGGCACAGCCTAACTAAGGCACCCGCACCGAAGACAGGCGGGCCGGCCCACGCCCCGCCCACCCCGACCGGAGCATAGTAGCGGGCGCCACGGACATGGCGCCCGCAGTAAAAAACACCTGCAGAGCGGCGGGCCGGCGACCCACACGCCGCCCGACCCCTGCACGGGAAAACACAGTCCGGGGGGCCCCAGCAGAGCCCCCCCAACACGCACACGCTAAACGGGCGGGCGGCAGGCACACAACGCCCAGGCTGCCCGGCCCAGCCACCCAAGGAACACAGACACCTGGCATCACAAAGACCCCCCCCCCCACCCACAAAAGGCGCAGGGAGAAGGGACCAAGCTGGGAAAGACCTAATAGGGACACAGGGCCAGGGCATACCAAATCCGGATAACCGCAATTGCCCCATAACATAGGGTCTAGCGGAGGAGCTAATCTCTTAGGCACTTTGAGTGCCTAGGCTGGGAGGCTACAATATATAATAAAGGGGCTAAAAAAGAAAGGCCGGGCAGAAATAAACCATGGGGGGGGGGGCCGGGGTGTCACCCCGGCTACCTGCAAGCAGGAGACTTCTTTCTTCTGTCTTGTCGCCACCTTGCAGAGAACAACACTGGGGAATTGTTGGGAGGTACCAGGTATGTATAGACCGGGAGGGGCTTGTTGTTTTCTGGACTTCTCTGCAACAGTGCCACCTAGCGGTGAGTATAACCCAAGTCTAATGATTTAATATCTGAAGCGGGGTGTGTGACATACTTAGAATACAATTTCTTCCCCCTGCTCACTGATTGGTTGACTGCCATCACCAAACCAAGTGCTATTGGCTAGCAGGCACCACTAAATGATTGGCTAGTCCCAGCCCCTCTCTATTGGCTGCCTTTTACTCCTAAGTGTAGAGTATGGCCAGAATTCCTATGTAAGCATTATGTATTTTAAACCCTTATATACCTGCAAATTGCAATAGAGCCGATAAACATTTGTTCCTCAAAATCCCATAAATAAGCCACGCCCCCTAAACCACGCCCAATACTCTGTAAATGTGTCTCCACGGTTGGCATCTCTCTATATAAGCTCCATATGCTTGTATGAAGAACCCCTTCCGCACCTCCACAGCACTGCTGTGTGAGGGGGGATGCTGCTCTCTGCTTTAGCAGAGACACTCCTGCCCTTGTTTTGTGCGGGGCTGTGTTTATCTGAATAAACTATCACAGGAGAGCTCCAGGGGGTGCAGCTGGACAGCCTTGGAGCCTCATGGTCCCCATCAGACTGCATCTGGTTACTGTGTTTATGAATATTGTGCAATGGGGGAACACCCCCAGAAAAAAACAAAAAACAAAAAAAAAGACAATTCTGTGAGCACTCACCTGCTTTTGCCATGCATGGCACGGCCTGCTTCACGAAGTCTTTACATCTAGGTATTCTGCCACAAGGTGGCGCAGTGCACTGCAGAAGAGTTGTGGCTCCGCCCGGTACCTTATAAAAACGGAATCACCATAGACTTATCCAGTAGTTGACAAGCAGTGATACAAGAGCTGGGAACTAATAAAGATAACAACCCCAACTAATTTGGAACAATCACCATAAAGAGGAAACCAGGAATAACAACAACAAGGGTGGGGTGAAGCAGGCCGTGCCATGCATGGCAAAAGCAATTCTATAGGTGAGTACTCACAGAATTGTCTTTTTCCCAATACATGACACACAAAGTCATTACATCTGGGACTTCCAAAAGCAGTGTCCATAAAGAAGAGTAACAGCAGGCAGTTCAAACCACCACTGCCCGAAGTACCTTGCGGCCAAAAGCAGCATCAGCAGAGGCCTTAACATCAACCTTGGAAATCTTGGAAAAAGTATGAACAGAAGGCCAAGTTGCGGCCTTACAAACTTGTTCAACAAAAGCTTGGCGCTGAAAGGCCCAAGACGCACCAATAGCACGAGTGGAATGAGCAGTAACCCTAAAAGGGGGAACCTTCCCCTTAGCAGAATAGGCTTGTACCACCGCCTGACGGATCCACTTGCTGATAGTGGATTTAGCCGGAGGCAGACCCTTCCTAGGTCCAGCAGGAAGAACAAAAAGAGCGTCAGATTTCCTGAAAGACTCAGTAGCAACCAAATAAAACTTCAGGGCCCTGACAACATCCAAAGAGTGAAGGGTCCGCTCCTTGGAATTAGCAGGATTAGGACACAGAGAAGGCAAAACAATGTCCTGATTGAGATGAAAAGCAGACACAACCTTAGGCAAGAAATCCGGCTTAAGCCGAAACATCACCTTATCCTGATGCCGCTCAAAATAAGGAGGTTTGATGGAGAGAGCCGTCAGCTCAGAAACTCGCCTGATCGAAGTAATGGCCAACAGGAAGGCCACCTTAATAGTCATAATGGGCAAAGCGGCCCCACTGCCGCTGACCACTGACTAGACTCACACCAGGCAATGTAAGCATGCCAAATCCTATAGTAGATAAAGGACGAGGACTTCTTCCTAGCCCTAATCATGGTATCAACAACAGAGGCCGGCAACCCCTTATCCATCAAGATGGAGGTTTCAGCAGCCAAGCCGTTAAAGCCAGCGTCTGTAAATTGGGATGGCACAGTTGTCCCTTAGTGAGCAGATCTGGATCCTAGGGCAAGACATACTGATCTACTGCCAACTGCACGACGTCTGCGAACCACACCCTCCTTGGCCAACAGGGGGCCACCAGAATGGCTGGTACCCCTTCCTGGGCTATCTTGCGCAGCAACCTGCCCAGCAGAGCAGAGGGAGGGAACACAGAGGAGCCGAAACTCCATCCAAGGCATTGCTAGCGCATCCGTGGCGAAGGCCGGAGGGTCCTGTGACAGGTAGACAAACCTGGGAAGCTTGCGATTGTGGCGGGACGCAAACAAGTCCACATCCGGCGGACCCCAGTGGTGACACAGGGAGTAAAATACCTTGTTGCTGAGGGACCATTCCCCCAGCCGAGACATCCCCCTGCTCAGGGAGTCTGCCTCTTGGTTCTCCACCCCCGGAATGTAAACCGCCGAGATTCAAGGCACATTCTCTTCTGCCCAAGATAGTATCAGGGACACTTCCTTGAGGGCTCGCTTGCTCCGAGTCCCTCCCTGATGATTGATGTAGGCAACCGCCGTCTGGTTGTCCGAGCGGATCTGAACAGCCCGACCCTGAAGGTGTGAGGTCAGCTGAGCAAAAACCAACCTGATCGCCCTCAGTTCCAGGACATTGATGGGAGCATGGGCTCCTGGGGGCCCCACTGACCCTGGAACTGCAGAGACTTCCAAAAGCCCCCCCAACCGGTCAGACTGGCATCTGTGGTGACAGTCTCCCAACACTGGGGCAGAAATGTCCTGCCCACTAGAAGGTTCCTTGAGTCCAGCCACCACGAGAGGGACTGCCTGGCCAGGGGGGACAGAACAAATTACTGATCCAGGGAAACAGGGTCCCGATTCCAAACAGACAGAAAGTGCAACTGAAGAGGCCTCATGTGAAACTGAGCAAAGGGGACCGCCTCGAAGCAGGACACCATCAGGCCTACTAACTGCATCCCCTGCCGGATGGAGGGATGGGGACACAAGAGCAGAGCCCTGACCTGCTTCTGAAGGCCCTCCACTTCAGCTGAGGCAGGAATACCTTGAGCTGAGAGGTATCCAGAGTCATGCCCAGAAAGGACCTCACCAAAGACAGAGACAGTGAAGACTTGGGATAGTTGATCACCCAGCCGAAGGACTCGAGAGTGGAGGTCACCACCGGAGTATCCCTCTCGGCCTGCCCAAGAGACTGAGCCGCAATCAGAATGTCGTCCAGGTAAGGAGGGATGCGAATGCCCTGATGCCGCAGCAGAGCCATCACGCCCGCCAGCACCTTGGTGAACACCCCCGAGGCGATACTGAACGGTAAGGCCACAAACTGGTAATGCTAATCCTCTAGAGCAAACCTGAGAAATCACTGATGATGATCTGGAAAGACTGGCAGATGAAGATAAGCATCCTTGATGTCCACGGAGGTCATGAAATTACCCGGGCGAAGGGTACCGACAGCCGAGCGAAGGGTCTCCATGCGAAAGTGCTTGAATCTGAGAAACCTGTTGAGACCCTTCAAGTCCAGGATGGGCCTCAGGGACCCGTCCTTTTTGGGGACTGAGAATAGATTAGAGTAGAAACCCTGACCCCGTTCCTGGGAAGGCACCAGGCAAATGACCCCCGACTCCAGTAGACGTTGAACCGCAAGGCGTAACCCCTGAGCTGACAAAGGGTTTTGAGACATCCGGGATCCGATGAATCTTGGGGGCGGCCAGGCTGCAAACTCTATCTTGTAACCGGAGGACACCACCTCCTGAATCCACCGGTCTGAGACGCGGAGCCTCCAGACGTGAGCAAAAAAACGAAGCCGTCCCCCCACCGGGATGGGTGAGGGCACCTCATCATGCCTGAGGGGGCTTGGAAGAAGGTTTGGGCTTGGGGTCCCATGAGAGACCGGGACGACCATGGGATCAGCCACGGCCCCAAGAACCCCTGCGGATACCGGAAAAGAGGGGGCTTCGACGTCCTCTGGGGGTACGAAAGAAGGAGACTAAAGCGGATGGCCCCCGAAAAGGCAGAGGCTGCCTCCTACGCTAGCCTACCATCCTTGGCTAAAACATCCAGGCACTCACCAAAGAGCCGCAGCCCCACAAAGGGGAGCCCAGTGAGAGCCTTCTTAGCAGCAGCATCAACTGCCCACTGGCGCAACCAAACAGAAAGGCGCATAGTCACCAAGAGGGAAGAGGCCCTAGCACTCAGCCGTACCATCCATGGCAGTAAGTATAAAGGCAACAAAATCAGAACACAGCAAGAGGGCCCTATACTCCTCCCTACCCGCTGTAGTGCCATCAAGGAGACGATTGATCGGTCTCTTAAGAGCAATAGCAGTTATGGCAGCGGCACAGGCCGGGCGCAACCCAGCCCCCACAAATGCAAAGGCATGGCAGGCCAGCTGATCCATACGCCGGTCCTTGCTGGCCCGCAGTGTAGTAATGTCAGGGGAAGGCATGACTGAAGTGTTGGACAACCCAAAAACAGGTGCGTCTACCTCGGGGGGACCCGACCATCACTTAACCAAATCAGCAGGAAAGGGATACTTCTTATCCAATCCCTTAGGCACCGCGGGCAATCTACTAGGACATTCCCATTCCTTGAGCACCTTATTAGTGAAATGGCCCTGCTCAGGGAACTCCAGACGCCGCTTAACAGACAAAAAAGCTCACCATGTTTCCTCTTAGCCACCTCAGGGGGGGCATTGTGCAAAACCTCAAAAATGTGAGACAACACAGACTAACAGTGTCCTCAGGGAACCAGGAATCCTCAGACTCAGACCCAGGGTCACTGTCGCAGCCCACCTGCTGGTCCCCAGAGGAATCAGAGCCCGGGA
The DNA here is from genome assembly GCA_027917425.1 of Gastrophryne carolinensis. Taxonomy (NCBI): domain Eukaryota; kingdom Metazoa; phylum Chordata; class Amphibia; order Anura; family Microhylidae; genus Gastrophryne; species Gastrophryne carolinensis. Next base: position 616,542,873 of record CM051234.1, on the reverse strand, counting down.
AAAGCTCCCCCTCCTCTAGGGAGTAACGGTCATCAAAAAAATCAATTTCCTCCTGCACCTCAGTAAACAGTGCAGGCGTGGGAGCCAGGTGCCGCTTCTCGCTAGAGGCCTTACGTGGAACAGGCCTAGCAAGCTGCCTTTCAATGCTGGCCACACGAAGTGCCAGATCAGATTGTCACCCACTGCTAGAATCCCCCTCACTGGGGGTTAAATGCAGGCGTGTGGGGTAGGCGATGCCGAAGGGGGCACAGAGCTTGGGAGAGAAGCAGGCAGCCCAGACTGAAGCGCAAGGACAGCATGGGCGCATGGCCCGCACACTGTGACGTCATTACTGATAGGGGATACCCCACACAGGGAACACAGCCGGGATTGTCCCGAAGGACCCCTCAAGCACGTTATCCCCAGAAGCCTCCATATGGAGATTAATACAGGCGCAATATGCCAGCACAGGGTAATGGCTAATAAAAGCCACCCGGGATGCCCCCGGAATAGTAAAGGGAGATGAAGGGGGGAGTAAGGAGCAGGACCGGGAGAAACCACAACCCACGGGTGTCCCACCTGAAAGACATAAGTAAAACACAAAGTATCCCGCAGTCCATGCCCCCAGTACAACAAAAAACCCCAGAGGGGACTCATGGACCAAGCAGGACAAGGATCGCCAGCCGCCAGACCACCAGAGGACGCAACACAGCCAGAAATCAGCGCTGCAGCCCAGAGATGAAGAGGGCCCCAGACGCTCAGCAAAAGCAAGATAGCGCCGGCAGAGGAACCTTGAGGGACGGGCCGCGGGAGAACGAAGCAATACGCATCATATGCCCCCCCGCGAAGAGCGCAAAAATGGCGCTCACGTGACCTCGCAGACGTCATCCACACAGTAAAAAAATGCCTCACAGATATAGCACCGCCCACCGCGGAGCGCAGTACAAAGCAGCGGCGACAAAAGTATACAAAAAACTGTCTAAAAACACACACAACTACCAACCCAAATGCATACCTTCTAACTTTTTGGTGTGGGAAATAGGGACAGTTGTTAAATTAAGCCTGTAAAGTGGGATGCCCCTCTCAGCCTGTAAAGTGGGATGCCCCTCTCAGCCTGTAAAGTGGGATGCCCCTCTCTTTTTTTCTTATTTTTGTCCTCCTAAACCCTGGTAAACCAACAAAATAAGATATATATATATATATATATATATATATATATATATATATATATATATTGTGGAGATTAGCTCTGGTAGGCGACCGGGTGTCAGCAGTATAGAGGCGGAGGCAAACAGTTCAAAGTAAAGTCTGTGTTTATTTCACACAAAAATCCACAAAAGCATATGTCCATACAGGTTACATCACCTTTTCAGGCAACCGCAGCATAAATGATTCAGTCAGGCAAACAGCTTTTAGTCCTTGAGCAAAGGTTCTGTTCACAGTCAAATATGCCTCAGGTCCGCATGAAACAGCCTCCACAGGAGATTTCAGCCAGGCTCACAGAGTCTCACTCCCATGTGAGCTCTTAGACAAAGGACAGCCCACAGCTGATTCCCCAGGCTATTTAAACAGCCCGCAAAACCCGGACCTGGGTAGTGGGATGGAGTCCCACCCTGCTCTACTCCATCCCAGTAAAGCCGTCCCAGGTTAGCCTTTCGGCTATTCTAAAGCAACAGCAGCAAACTGCCACCAGCAGCTGATGCTGGAAATCAGACTACACGGCTTTACTGCACCGATGCCAGGTACATTGGTGCTACATACCTGCCGTCAATAACGCCCCTTGCACCTTACCACTATATATATATATATATATATATATAAAATGATGTGACATTAATATACTATACTGGGCCAGGAACAGTATAGCAGGGCCGGTGTGCCCCAAAAAGTCCCGGGCCATTTTTTAGTCCCAGTCCGCAGGCATGTTTGCCCCGCACACCTGCGCAAAGTATATAAGAGCCATCTCCTATCTTCGCAGTAAGCACTGCAGAGAACAACTGGATAAGTCTATGGTGATTCCGTTTTTTCTATATGGTACCGGGCTGAGCCACAACTCTTCTGCAGTGCACTGCGCCACCCTGTGGCGGAATACCCAGATGTAAAGACTTCGTGTGAAGCAGGCCGTGCCATGCATTGGGAAAACAGGCTGTTTTGGGCCACTGGGCTGGGATAGACAGGGGATTACATAATCTACCTTTCTGGGTATAGGATCAGTGTAAATACATATGAGGCAAATGTTGGGAATACAGTATATAAAAAAAGTCTACACACCACAGTAAAAAACAAAAAACAATCAGAACAAGAAAAAACACTTGAAACTTTTTCCACCTCTAACGTGACCCATAACTTGTACAATTCCATTGAAAAACAAACTGCCATCTGATGGGGGAAATCAAGCTTCAATTCATTATTGTATTGATGTTGAAGAGGAACATCAGACCTTTTCTTATGTTCCTCTCAGATAATCCCCCCCCCCCCACTGCGTTGATGTCACCCATGATTTACCCACGATTCTTAGCGGTAGAGTGAGCAATGCAGATAATCTCTCTTTTGTCTCTGTGATACGGTGATATCATGAGTATCCAGAAAGAGAAGTGTGGGCATGACATGCTTAAGTATATCTTCTACTATTTACACAGCCATCAATTACTACTTTCGGGCCAGTGGCCCACATCAGCTCAAGCCTAGAAGTGATGGAATATGGGTGGCATCAATACCAGTGGCCCTGACCCATCTGTGGAAAACAGGTTGGCTGGGATATACCTATAGGCTACCTCAGGAGACAGGCCATTGAAGATGAGCAGCCCTCCCATGTAAAGGTAGAATGGTACATTTAAATACTCATCATCTATGTTTCTTTGTCCTTTCTATGGGATATTCAGTGGACGGGTAACACAAATCGGGATGCAAGGGGAATAAAATGGCCCTATGGTCAATTTCAACTAGGTCTGCTTACACTGTGCCACCAAACTACACAGTCTGCATTTTCAGAAATTATAATGACTTTTGTGGGTTTAAGGGGGTATTTTGGAGAGGAGAAACGAATGCACCGTTTACGGTGTAGGGTGCACCACTGGTAGCCCAAACTTGGCGCACACAGGGCCTTGCAGAGAATGTCTCTGTGTGCGTCTGTGACCCAAAATACTCATATAGGATCGCAGCATGAAATGAGTGAATATCTTACTTACTATATCATCCACGAGATCTTTGATGGCAGTGATCCCCAAAACCAGCAGCAGGGGTATGAGGGTGGTAGACCAAGACACGGTGGAGATCTGAGGAATTGCCTAGAAAGACACAAAGCAACAGAAACTGAATGCTACAATGTGTTATCCTGGATTATCTGTAGGAATATATCAAGCTATCCAGTTGCCCCTCTATCTTACTGCACTCAAAGTACAATTTCTAAGGGCTCTTAGTCCCCCCATACTGGCATCACTAAAAAACGAGGCATGAACTTAATAAATGAATAAAGATGCAACAAATAAGTAATAAAGAACAGTAAAGAATAAAGAACACTCTGATGAAGTGGCAGTAGGAGCTTGCCACGCAACGCGTCAGTGGTGCTGGCATGCTGGGCTTTGTGGTGGATTAGGACTTCGTTATGCGGTAATGTAAATTGCTTCTTGATCTTATCTTAAAATCATGTTGAATTAATAATTATTGTGATAGTACCTCTGTCATTTATTCCCTGGAGCCTCTCACCTCTTCCTTGCTTTTTTGCACCTTTCTGCACTTAGCACTTTCACTCTATACACTCATATTTGGTATAGTGATACCAGCTTTTCCTCACTCCAGGGCATTTTTTGCAGATTTTGCACATTATTTATTTGATAATTCCATTATGTATTCATGAATACTTATACTAGTCCGTCATGTATTCCTGCCCATGCATATATGTTTTTAATGGATTTTAAAGTATGTGTTTCGGCTATTACTAATAAAAGTTTTGAAATATTAATAGATTTGTATATCTGTTGAGCGGCTGATTTTGGAGGCCCTGCGGTCTGTGCTGGCAGCCCTTACTTTTTGACATATCAATAAAGAACAGTAGGTATGACAAAAAAAAGAAAGAAGGTATTTTAGAAAGAATAAAATGAGTGAATGCAAGAACGCAAGAAAGAAAAAGCTGAAATAATACAATAGAATGAAACAAAGGAAAGAAAAAGTCAGAAAATATATATAAAACAATGAGAGAAATAAAAAAAAAAAAAAAAAAAGAAGAAGAAAGAATAGAAGGAACGGCAGAAAGAATAAAAAGAAAAAAAAGAGAAAATATCTCCCAATGGCCAATCTGCCCCTGGCTGATATTGCGCACTGCCCAGTCCTGTGCCCTTGCATAGGGAAAGGATTGACACTGCCCATCACATGACTCCATGTGATGAGGGTCTTCCTAGGGTGCAGGGGTGCTGCCACCTGGCTGGGTAACCCCAGTGCCAATGTTGGCCCTGCTTAGGGTGACAACTACTCCAATGCAAAATGGTATTCCCAGCTACTTGCTTTCGGTTTGTAGAGGTCACCATCACCCAGGGGTGGGATTCAAATGTTTAACTATCTGTTCCCCATACATAAAGTTGTCAATCTAATAATCAACAAATGTGTCTCAGCAATATTAAACCGGACCTGCAACGAAAAGCCCAAACCCTTTAAAAAAAAAAAATATATTCCCCAGTATCTGACAAATATATTTTTAAGTTTTTAATTGCTTACTTATTATTCTTCCCCCCACTGTGCTGCAACTCTGTTCAGGACTCTAGGATATAGGCGTCTCCATCTTGCCTCAGAAGCATCACATACTGAGGAGAGGAGAGGGGTGAAAAATACAGGGGGTAGGTTATAGCTGTGGTTTGTACAGACAGAGCAGAGCTGGGGTCAGGAAAAGATCAGCAATCCCAGAATGCAGAGCAGCATAGTCAGAAGACACTTCCTGTCTACAGGTAGAATGAGACTATGACCCGCCATCTTGGATGTTCAAAGGCTCAGAAAATGCAATAGGTGCAGTTAGGATGACTTTTTATGTGGGTAATCTGTATGTACATAGTGGGAGGGAACATATAAAATATGCTCTTATTCAGGGTAAAGGTCCGGTTTAAAGTGGACCAACACCCACCCCTGATCGGCCCGGGAATCGACCAGTTCCCTCCCCGCGGGGCATCTGAAATCGGGATGCCCCGCTGTGTGAAACCCCCCAGAAAGCCCCTAAAAACGTACCTTATTGGCGACAGACAAGCGACGGATAAGCCGCGCCAGGCGCGCGCCCTGTAAGGGGGACGCGCGAGAGGCGGCGGCTTATCCGTCGCCGATAAGGTAAGATTTTAGGGGCTTTCTGGGGGGTTTCACACATCGGGGTGCCCCGCGGAAGTGGACCAACACCCAGGATAGTGAAAATCCTGTGTGTTGGTCCACTTTAAGGGATTGTATAACTTATTTGTACCAGTATCATATGTAAATCTTCCCAACGAACTGCACAAACCAAAACCGTTTACTTGTGTCAGTCCCATCATGTAAAATAAAAATATTGATAAGGTGCCACTATTACACTATACAGGACATATGAATAAAATGCTGGATGGATTGGGAATATGTAAAGTGATGATTTACATGCCGTCGCTTCGGCACAATGTGTCACAGCTTCCTGCTGCTGAATGCTGGCACGTTGTTTGCTCACACACACGACTAAAAGCCAGAACACAATGACCCTGGGCCGCCATTACCTGCAGGATGAGGAGGACCAGGAAGTAGGCATTGGCAGCTCGCTTAAATTGCTCAAACAAGTTTAGAGGCAGGAAGGTGAGCGGGTTGTACTTGTAAGTCTTGATTGAATTTCCCTGAAAAAAATAAAAAGCTTAAGTCATGAAGGAATGTTGTGGTAGCAGAAGGCATAGGATAACCAGATATCATGTCTATGGTCACTCAGGTCTAGGGTTAAAACAGACCAAAGATAAAACAAAAAACACTCTACTTCTGCATTAATAAAATCCAGGAGCCTGGGCTACAAGAGGGGCTAAATCTTAACACTAACCAACAGCTTTATTCATTAGCACACCAGGATGATTCCTCTGCAGAACATAAGTAAAAATGCCCAAAATCTCACATCATGCTCTGGATTAAGTCAGTAAGTGGATGCAAACCCAAAAATGGGTCCACTCCTCAATATTTTCCCCAAACCCCCTCCCGAGCAGCTGGATGCTGCTATTTCCTTGTTCTGCATCCTGTGACAAGGTGCAGTCGGCTTGAGATATCCCAAAGACAAAAAAGATTCTTTGTTTTGGACCAAAACCATATATCCGGGTCTGTACCCCTGGGGCATCCTGATTTGGAATGCAACATCATATGAAACCCCGCTGGTGGCCCATTATACACACACCTCACCGGCAATCCCATAGTACAGGTGCTGTTTTCCGTCAATCAGCTTTGGGATCGTGCATATAAATGAGACTCTAGGTCCAGTTTTGGTCCACTTTAAGAAAGCACGGTACTTTCTAGTGCCTGCCAACCCTTCCCCCCAAATTGTTCTTCCACTGTCAACTGTGTTGAGGACTCGCCGTGTACTACCTGATAGGATCTTGTGCACCGTTTGGGAAACTCTGCTAAAACCCTTTCCGACATTGGACTTATTATTACAGCGTGTTCGAATGGAGATTCACGCATTGTGTTAAAGCATCTAAAGGGTTAAACTTCCTAAAGTGGATTTGCATAGGTTGTGTGCAGTTTAATAACAGGGTCTTGTTTGGGGGTTTTCTGACAGAGTCCGTAAATCTTACTGTGGCAAGAAAATTGGTTTAAACATTGAAAACTTTTTGGAATATTCCATGTAACACCATTTCACCTTTATCAAGACTTACAGCATATTTGCTCTTCTTAAAACAGAGAAATGACTTTTTCATGAACTCGGGCTGGTTGTAAAAATTTCGGTCATTAGCTTTTACTTGCCAGTTGCATTCTGGAAGATAAAGACAGACATAAAATTATTGGCAGTCGAGGAACAGTCGTAGAACAAAGGGCTAACCATTGTGCTTTGCATATTTTACAAGTATTTTTTTCCTTTTGCCATTTACTTGTACCTACAAACACACCAAGCTGCCGACACAAACCACAGCTTCTCCCGCACTCATCAGGTCACATGTAGGATCAAAAAAAGTATGACCTAGAGGAGGACTCGATTTTGGATGCCCCTGTGCGTGAAACTCCTGGGATCATTTGGTTGCTTACCTTGATCCACACAACGCATGCACTGTTGAATCAATAGCAGAGAGCAGTATTCAGCCAATCCCAGGGGTTTCACACAATTGGGCATCCCAATGTTGCAGCCTACCCTCGAGTATTTTAAACTCTAGAGCCAGTTTATTTGGTCTGCTTGAAGCATGAACATGGAAGTAGATGGGTAGTCGAGCCCTACTTTTGCTACCCTTCCAACTTTAGGACCTCCAGGAAGACGCACGCATCAGTGCAAGCAGCAGCCGTTAGGCCTCTTCTGGAATCAAGAGGCTGGTTCAACTTTTTCCAGAACATATTGGGACTTTTATGTCAATTTACTTAAAGAGTGAGGCCTCGGTTGAAAAAAAAAAAAAAGCTAAAGTTATTATTGTGCCACTTTAAACTGGACCTTCACCCTGAATAAGAGTATTTTGTATATTTCCCCCACCCTGTACATACAGATTGCTCACATTAAAAATCTATCCTACCTACATCTACTGCATGTTATGAGCCTTTAAACATCCAAGATGGTGGCTCTTGGACATCAGACAGCCTGCAAACAAGAAGTGTCTTCTGACTGTGCTGCTCTGCATTCTGGGATTGCGGTCCTTTCCCAGACCCCAGCTCTGCTCTGTCTGTGCAAAGCACAGCTATAACCCGCCCCCCTGTAGTTTATCCCACTCTCCTCTCCTCAGTATGTGATGCTTCTGAGTCAAGATGGCAGCCTGAGTCCTGAACAGATTTGCAGCCCAGTGGGGGAATATATAATAAGTGACTAAAAAAACTTAAAATATATTAATTTTAGATGCTGAATTGTTTTTTTTTAAGAGTTTGGGCTTTTCATCAATCATGCTGAAGGTCCGGTTTAAAGATTGTCTGTTGAATGTTATGCCAAGCTGAATGCACTTAAGACACCCAAATCATCAAGACTGGCCATGGGTAAATGCCAATTTATTGCGTCCCAAATGTGCTCCAGGCCAGGGTAGCACATTCAGGTCACACTGCATGGATACAGTAGCCCGAGCATCAGGAGTCCTGGCATTGGCGCCTGGAACACTTTGAAGAAATGGCCGCACCACTGATCCCATGACCAAATCAATGTAACACCGAGCTGTGACCTCTCATCTTGCCATCTAGCAGGTTCAGAAGGTTTATTTTCACGATAGAGCTCCTTTAAATAACAGCTCAGTGTACAGCGATGTGTGCAAGGTCTCCAGTCTTCTCATTTACACTGGCTGCGTGTCCACAGGTTGTGGTGTGAATTATTTAGCACAGATCTGCTGGATTTGTAAAGCTGTCAGCACACAGTTGGGAGATAAAGGCTGGCACATGTAAGCCACTATATCTCATAACGAACAACAGCCGTTAGCCATGAAAGGTTACAGGACCTTTCGACAATGGCAAACATGGCGGGTAAATGGCTAGCACCAGAGAATACAAGAAGTAGGGTGGTAGGTTTGATTTCCACCATGCACAATACCTAGGTGGTGTCGATAACTCTACTCTTTCAAGACAAGTGTTTTTTTAAAGACTAAAAGGTACTATCAGTGAAAACTCCCCTTCCTATAATATACAGTATACTGTATACATACATATATGCGTTTGAATATTTGTGAACCCTTCAGTATTTTCTATATTTCTGTAGAAGCGTCTTTCCTTTACCTAAATAGAATGTTTTTTGGCCTCTTTAGCCCCCTATATTAAGCCTAATATGGGTCTCTCCACATACTGGCTTGCGACTGTTTTGGTACTGACCAAGTCTCACTCCCTATACAGCCAGAAACATCCGCCCTAGTGCTGATGAGAGCCTAAAGCTCGAAACACGTGTCCACTCGTTGGATGTGTAAATTTAAAGCTAATTCTTGGCATTGCACCCGTATCGTTTCTAAGGGCCTTGGATGGCAGAGACATAAAGAGATGATTTGCATAGCTCCGCCTGCTGCAAGGATAGATGGGTAATGCTATCTGACCTTGTATTGGGTGCTGTGCAAATACTTTCCATTCCAGGAAAGCTCCTCTCTTCCTTTACCTAAGTAGAAAGCTCCTCTCTTTGATCTCTTTAGCCCCCCTATATTAAGCCTAACATGGCTCTCTCCACATACTGGCTTGCTATATTTCTGCATAAATTTAACCTAAAATTAGATTTACATACAAGCTCTAAAAAGACATCTAGAAAACAAAATCAATCTGATGATTGGAATCTTATTTAGCGAGGGAAATTATCTAGTATCACACATATATGAGTGGCAAAAGTATGTGGACCTTTTATTTCAGTATCTTCCCGTTTCAGGTCCTTTCCCTATATTTCTATTGAATAGAGGTCAATAATTGGACTTGGCCATTCCAAAACTTTAACTTTATTCTTTAACTATTCTTTGGTCAAACAACTTGTGTGCTTAGGGTCACTGTTGAATATCAGCTCACGGACTAATATCCTGAAATTTTTCTTTAGAATTTACTGGAACAACTCCAACAATAAACACAAGCTGTTCTGGGATGTAGGAAAAACATACCCATACCACCACGTTTTACAAATGGGATGAGGTTTCATTTTACAACAGAACGCTTCTCATCTAATCCAAAAAAGCTCTATTTTGACTTCATCTGTCATCAAAACTGTTTTAATAGCCTTCTGAATTGCCCAAGTGATCTTCAGCAAACTGCAGATGCTACATTCTTTTGGAGGAGCAGTGGCTTTCAAGCCATTAATGCTTGTTTTCTGTGTCCTCCAAATGGTGCAGTAATGAGCATAGAGTACAGGGGGTACGAGGTGGCAGAATGAGGAGGCAGCAGACAGCAGGACCGGCATCCTCCTTTGGTCAGACACTGATGCAGCCACCTCTTGGGGGCCTTCCACTAGTCCTTGCTGGAGCAGAGAACTGAAGGCCCACAAGAAGCTGTTTGCAACAGTGCCTGACCATCAGTAGGGGTCCAGTGGCAACGGATCAGGTGGTTTTCACCACAATGCACTGCAGGTAAAGCGCAATACATGGGCTTTACCTGCGGTGTCCATAGACCCCTATAGGGGTGCGTCGCAGCTGCTCTGTGGGCAAAACGCTGCATGCAGAGTTTTGCAATCCAAAGCAGATTGATTTGAAAGGGCGCATTTATTTTAATGGGATGCGTTTTCTCCCATTTGTGAGACTCCACGCGATGCAAACGGCTATGAGTTAAAGGGGCCTTAAAGCGGACCAACAATCAAAAATGAAAAAATGAATGAACTCAGAACACAACACAAACAGGCCTCATATGCATCCTTCTCCAGGGCAATCTAGATTGCTGCACATTAAAAATAATTTACCTTTTTCTACTAGGATTAATTTTAAAAACAAGATGGCAGCTCATGGGCTTGCAGGCCATCTGCAAAAGGAAGTCATGCTGGGATTTCGGTTACTGTGCATTTCAGTTATGTCAGTTGGTAGAGGAAGCTCCAAAATGGCCGCTACCTTTCTTTTCCAACTGTGCCAGGTTGTTTGTCCGGTTTAAGGTTTACATATTCTTTTGGATCATTTTCCCCTTGATAAATAAATGACCAAGACTAATATTTTTGTCTCATTTGTTTAAGTTTGTTTTCTTTATACCTTGTGTAAAGACAGCTTGAAAATCTGATGGTAGTTTTAAAGTGGACCAACACCCGGGGGGGGGGGGGGGGGGGGGGGGGGGAATCAGCCCGGGCATCTATAAGATTCCCGGGCCGATCAGATCCCTCCCCGCGGGGCATCTGAAATCGGGATGTCCCGCGGGGTGAAACCCCCCAGGAAGCCCAGAAACCTTACCTTAACCCCGTTCCAATGGCGCATGCGCGGGCCGCGTCTCGCACTTCCCCCTAGCAGGGCTCGCACCCGCGCCGGCCGTTTGTGAATGGCCGGCGCGGGCGGGCTCCCAGGTAGAGGGAAGTGCGAGACGCGGCCTCCAGCGCTCAGAGCCGCTGTGGTTGGACGCCGCTTGTACGTGCATACCACAGCGGCTCTGAGCGCTTTGATTGGACGAGCGCCCCCGTAGGAGCGTGATGAGGTGAGTGTTTCCAGGCGTTCTGGGGGGTTTCACACAGCGGGGCACCCCCGATCGGGGTGCCCCACCGAAGTGGACCAAAACCCAAGATAGTCAAAATCCTGGGTGTTGGTCCACTTTAAGTCAGATTTCAGTTTGTCATGCCTGCTCTATGTTGACGTGCGGTAGAGACACAGCGTGGCGTGAATAAAACCATATACTTATCTCTATATGAGTAAACAAACAGGATGCTTTCAATACATGGGGAAGAAAAAAACAAAAATCACCTTTGGGTACATGCTCTCGGCTGTGCTCCGCTTGTTTGTTGATACGGTTTTGTTCTGGTTCTGGAGACCTCGGACTCTCCAGCTCATCATCGGTGTCATCATCGCTGTACGGAACTTCATCATCATTTGGCGCTTGCGAGTCCTCATCAAAGGTGGTGTCGTAATCGGTATCCATGATGCCCACAACGTTTAAAGCTAAAAAAGAAGTGAGATAACAATTGAGGAAAAAAAAAAAAGGTGAATGTGTAAATTCATATCCAATGTTAATAATAAGACCAAATAAACCAGGCAAAAAAAAAATCTTAGCCAAAAATTCAATGCATCCAAATAACCCAACCACTAAGCAGTCGCCCCCCCCCCCCCCCATCTCCCCAATTAGCTATATTGCAGCACTGATAATTTGTAATTATGGTCACATTGTGAATTGACTTTGGAATATTGATATAGTTTTGCACAGGGTTTAGCACTGATCTGGATCATGGGAAGATATTTATTGGTTGTTTATAATAGATTTAATTTTCATATTTTCGCCCCCCCCCCCCTCCCATATCTTCACCTTTGTCTTGACGTTCATAGTGATGTCTCATCTTGTGTATTTTATTGGTTTTTAATTTGTTTTGTGATACATATGTGATTTAAATAAAGATGTATTTTTGATATTTTGGTGTGCCTCCCTTTTAACTATCTTTTGGTCTCATTTTGTGGTATGTGTTATGGGGTTTGGGAGTAGCACCCGATTATCTTGTGGGTTTGGGCAGGTGGTTTGTATTTTTAATATCTTATTAGGAACACTGAGGCAACACAAGCCCCAGATTTCCCTCTGAAGCCAAAAGCTCACAAAAAGTATGATTAGCACTATTAAAGTGGACCAAAACCCAGGATTTGACTATTGTGGGTTTTGGTCCACTCCTCGGGGGGTGCCCCGATATGTGAAACCCCCCAGATCTCCCGCATCAACTCACCTCATCGCGGTCCTACGGCACATGCGTGGCTGCTCGTCCAATCAGCGGGCTCAGGGCCGCTGAGCTATGCACATCTAAGCGACGTCTTAGCTCACAAATGGCCGGCGCAGGCAAGGGCCCTGCTATAGGGATAGTGGGGATGCAGCCACGCATGTGCCGTTGGAACGGGATTAATGTAAGTGTAGCGGGTGACCTGGGGGGGTTTCACACAGCAGGGAGGGAATAGATTCCCGGGCCGATCCAGCTGGGTTTTGGTCCACTTTAAAGTGGACCAAAACCCACTGAACTTGTGAAATACATTTGACCAAAGCCCCTGCCGACAGTCCCTTCTTAGGGTGTAGAACTAAAAATGGATATTTTTGCTTATCAAATCGGCCTGAAACACTGTTTTTTCCTGTCCCTCTCTGTAGGATTGCAAGTGATCATTGCATAGGTGTGGCCACGACATTATTGCCACACATACAAGTGCAATGAATGGAGGAGGCGGAGCTTTACAGCTAGAACAGACGCCATTATCTGGGATTAGAATGAAACAAAAGCCGTAAAATTATTAATTAAAACTAGTCGTGGGGGGAGCAATGCAGGGGATGTTAGTTAAAAACGTGGGTTTTGGTCCGTTTTAAGCCGGCAATGCTCAAAGTCCTGACTAAAAATTAGAGAGCAGTGTCTAAGATTAACAGCATTTAACTCAGTAAGTGCAGAGCACTAACCGACACGTACTAGAGAAGGCGAGGAATTCCTGGAAAAAATACATTCCCTAAGGAGGACTCTAATAGCTGGGTAGCACATTTCATTTCCATTTCCCAAGATAAAACCATGTTCAGCAAACAGCCGCTATATTTTCCTTATTAAAAAAAAGGTACATGCTGAACAGGAAAGCAAAGCAAAGTGAACAAAACCGGGGGTTTTCACTTTCCTGGGTTTTGTTCCTTCCCCAGGGGCATCCCGACTGGGAATGTGTGTAAAACCCCCCAGAAAGCACTAAACAACTCACCTCCTCCGCATTCCAGAAGCACTTAGCCAATGAGAGACATTTTCTCTGCTTACCTTATTTTGGCAAAGAGCACTCAATGACTTGGGGAGCCATTGATTTTAATAAGGAGATTTGAATGGCTGGGGCGGAAGCGTGCGCACACAACGCCTGGGTTGCGGCAGTGCGCTCCCTCTATTGAAAACAATAAGATCCACCTGCTGAATGACGTAGTCATAGTGGGCGGCTCAGACAAGAGCCCACACATGGGCACCTATATCCAGTTCAGTGCCTCAAAACTGTCTTTACTGGAACATGAGTATAGTAAGAGAATGTCACCTTAACATGGTGGCTAACACAGACAGGAAAGGTAAGTGATAGAGCGCAGCTGAATATACAGGAAATACAACACATCAGAAAAACGAATAGAGACACTAGAATTAAGAATTAGATAACAGTGACATCTAGCGTCCTAAATGTAAATTGCATTAAATCTAGCAAAAGTCACGTCAGCAATATACTAAGCTAAGGCCACTGTTCCAACAGGGCTTTGCTAAAAGAGGTAAGCGGAGCAAGTGGCTCTCATTAGCTAACAGCTTTCATTGACTTTAATGGGGAGCCATTGATTTTAATGGGGAGCTATTTGAATGGCTGAGGCGGAAGCGTGCACACAACGTCTGGGTTGCGGCAGTGCGCTCCCTCTATTGAAAACAATAAGATCCACCTGCTGAATAACGTAGTCATAGCGGGCGGCTCATTAGACAAGAGCCTGTGCATGCGCCGTTGGAGAGGGGAAAGGAGAGTGTTTATGGGCGAAATGGTTTAGGTCACCTTCTATATCCAGTTCAGTGCCTTAAAACTGGCTTTACTGGAACAGGAGTGCAGTAAGAGAATGTCACCTTAACATAGTGGCTAACACAGACAGGAAATGGAAGTGATAGAGCACAGCTGAATATACAGGAAATACAACACATCAGAAAAACGAATAGAGACACTAAAGTTAAGAATTAGATAACAGTGACATCTAGCATCCTAACTGTAAATTGCATTAAAGTGGACCAAAACCCAGCTGGATCGGCCCGGGAATCTATAAGATTCCTGGGCTGATCCATTCCCTCCTCGCGGGGCATCCAAAATCAGGATGCCCCGCTGTGTGAAACCCCCCAGGATGCTTGCTACACTTATCTTAATCCCGGTCCAACGGCGCATGCACGGGCTGCGGCCGCATCCCCGCTATCCCTCTAGCAGGGCACGTGGCCGTGCCGGCCATCTGTGATTGACTGGCGCGGGTGCGCTCCCTGTTAGAGGGAAGAGCGAGATGCGGCCGCCAGCATGCTCGGAGCCGCTGAGCTAAGACGTCACTAAGACATGCATAGCTCAGCGTCTCTGAGCGTGCAGATTGGATGAGCGGCCGCGGTGAGGCGAGTTGATGCGTGCAATCTGGGGGGTTTCACATAGCGGGGGCATAGTCAAAATCCTGGGTTTTGGTCCACTTTAAATCTAGCAAAAGTGACTATGGAATGCCCCGCTGTATGAAACCCCCCAGGTCGCCTAATTACTTACCTTCTTTTCTGGTCCAACGACGCACGCGCTAGCCTCAGCCCCGCAATTCCTCTAGCAGGGAGTGTGCCCACACCAGGTATTTGTGAATGGCTGGCTCGGGCACACTCCTCGTTAGAGCAAAGCGTGGGATGCGGCCGTCAGCGTGCTCTGAGAAGCTCGCCTTAGACAAGGTGATGTCAGCGGATCCGAGCACCCCGATTGGACAAGCGGCTGCGCATGCGCCGTAGGACCGGGAAGAGGTGAGTTGGTTTCAGCCATCTGGGGGGTTTCACACAGCGGGGCACCCCCGATTGCTGCTCTCAGGGGTGCCCCGGGGGCAAGGCCCAAATCCCAGGATAGTTAAAATCCTGGGTTTTGGTCCACTTTAAAGAATAAAAACGGGTTTTGGTCTGGTTTAAGTGGCCCGCGCTTGTGCAACACCCCTGTCCTAGACCATCTGATGCAGTCAAGTGAAGAAGCAGCAGATAATCCACAGCCTCAGCGACAAGCCCACAGGGATCACACTAATGATATCACGCCCCCCAATTATCAGCTCAGCCGCAGCCCTGGGATTACCTTTCCTTTTATTATCTCTGTGAAACGCAATGTCTGCGTAATTGGTCATTACACCGAAGGAGGAAATGATAATCAGATATCAAGTTAAAGCTGTGCAAAAAAGACACACTAATAGCTCCACAGCAAAACCCACTGAACTTGTGAAATACATTTGGCTGAAGCCCTCGTCGATACTCTCCTCTTAGGATGTAGAACTAGATATGGAATGACATCATTGGCACACACAACAGTGGAAGTGAATAGAGGAGGCGGAGCTTTACAGCTAAAACAGGCACCATTATCTGGGATTAGAGTAAGGCGAGAGCAATTAGAATAGGCTAAATGTTACTATTCATGGGGGGACCAATTCAGGGGATGCTAGTTAAAAAAATGTGGGTTTTGGTCCGCTTTAACTATTTTCCATAACTTTAATGAAGTGTGCTGGCAGTTTGGCCAGCGTTAAAGAATAAATAAAAAGGTCATTCGGGGTTGGTGGTAACCAAGCAGTGCACCTCTAATAGAAATGATGCACTGGATATAACATTGGCCTCACTGGTTGGTTACCACGAAAACTTGATATGCTTAGTACAGTGTAAGTATACAATTAATCAAGCATAACTAGATCACAATGTAAATAGACATTTAAACCGGACCTTCAGCATCATTTAGTGAAAAGCCCAAACCCTTAAAAATATTTCCCAGCATCTAAAATTAATATATTTTAAGTTTTTAGTCACTCACTCATTATTCTTTCCCCCACTAGACTGCAACTCTGTTCAGGACTCTACAATACGGGCGCCGCCATCTTGCTTTAGAAGCATCACATATTGAGGAGAGGGTGGTTAAAAATACAGGGGGGCGGGGTTAAAGCTGTGCTTTACATAGACAGAGCAGAGCTGGGGTCAGGGAAAGGACAGCAATCCCAGAATGCAGAGCAGCACAGTCAGAAGACACTTCCTGTCTGCAGGCAGACAGACTCCATGTGCTGCCATCTTGGATGTTTAAAGGCTCACAAAATGCAATAGGTGCAGGTAGGATGATTTTTAATGTAGGCAATCTGTATGTACAGGGTGGGGGAAATATACAAGATAGACTTATTTAAGTGGACCTTATTCTTGCCAGCCTCTCCCTGAGCCCAGGAAGAATCACTTCTCAAGCCTGGTCGTGACGTCATATTCGCTGAAGCACAACCAAACTGCATCAGGTGTCCCTGTTTTATTACACTAGGGCAGTTAGGGGGTTATATACTAGAGAAGTGGAGAGGATAAAAATACCATTCTGTGATTCTCACCTGTAGAATTGATTTCTCGTTTATTTTCACTCCAGGGCATCAGGAAATCCGTAACGAATGGGTTAACTCTAGACCGAAGGGTGTGGACTGCAAGACAGAAGGTGTGGTTCCTCCCGGTCTATTTATACTTCCAGCTGTACCTCCACAATCCAGTAATTGAAAAGCAGTAGAAGCAGCCGCCCGGGAGGATAAGACATCCAAAAAGCTCTATATCTTGGTTTGAGACAAAAGGAGAGACAAGATAAGTTCCTCTCTACCTCTGTCCATTTATTTTCTCTTTTTTTTTTATTGATACTGAACAACTATTTACATATTTACAAGCTCCACTAGGACTAGGCACCTGAAGAATGAATACTGTAACCTAGAAGACAGGGAGCATCTGAAGCCGTTCTGCTCCAAGGCCGGCGAAGATAACCCAGAAACAACGAAGCGGCGGCGTGGCCAGGGAAGCCACCGCGCTATCAAGGCAGACAGCCGGCAAAGATACAAGCAGCAGTAACGCCTAAGTGGCAGTGGCGCGGCCAGGGAAGAGTAAATGGGTTGCCCGCCGCTAGCGAGACCCCATCTGCTTCGGCAGCGACAGTGGACGAGCCTCCTATTCTGCCCACCACAGTCCTCAAAGGCGGCGGACCAGGCAGCGACTTCTCCTCGCTGCTTATACAGAGGAAGAGAGTTTACCCCTTTCTGCTGCCTAGCCCCGTCCCCAAAAAGGGGCTCAAAATTCAAACCTTTGAAGTGCCATACACAAACATAAATAAATTGTGGAAAAAAAACAAGAAAAAGAGGAAAGTTATCCCCCTGGTCCCCCCGGAAGGCTCACCGGTCAAAAACTCATGGCTGACTTTCCTTAAAATGGATCAAAACCCGGGGGAGTGAGTGAGCTGTGTGAAACCCCCCAGACCGTCCGAAAACGCACCTTTGTTCCTGGTGAACGGCGCATGTGCGAGCAGCTGCTGCATCCCCGTTATCCCTTTAGCAGGGCGCGTGCCCACGCCATGCATTTGTGAATGCCCAGCGCGGGCACGCTCCCTGTAAAAAGGTTGCGGCCGCCAGCGCGCTCGGATCCGCAAGCCTTAGACGAGCTCTAGGACGAAGGGAAGGGAGCGGATCCGAATGTGCTGACTGGACGAGAGGCTGCGCATGCGCCATAGAACTAAGGAAAGGTGAGTGAGTTTAAGTGGCCTGGGGGGCACACACAGCAAGGTCCGGGGGGGGGGGGGGGGGGGGGGGCAAAGACCCGAAACCCAAGATAGTCAAAATCCTGAGTTTTGGTCCATATTGGATTATATTGATTGTTAGACTGCATGATTATTTAGTTTCATTGCACTTTAGCACTTTATTTAAGATTCCTTAGTGGCTTTTGGGGTTTATATATTTTTGTGCCGGCACAAAACGATTGATTTAGGACATTAATACTTGAGGTCCTGCACCCATGTTGTATGAATTGGATAGCCTTTTTGGGCATCATTTATTGTATATTTTTGGTCATAACGGTTTTTAATACGTCTTGTGTTATATGTCTTTTAGCTTCTTGCATCAATAAAGTATTGTATTGTATTATTGACAGTTGTTGTGGTGCTTCCTTATGGGAGAAAGGTGTGCCTAGGGCACGTCCACTCCAATTTTTTGTTTAGGGTACAACATTGTCTAGATGAGCACACAGTTATTTCTCTATATGAGCGGTGCACCCTCCTGTTAGATTGCTAAGTTTTGGTCCACTTTAGAATTCCAGCCCAAGAGTGACCACTTTATAAAACAAAACAAAAGTGAGACCCCCATAGCGCCCCAAGACCCTGGTGCTTACCCCTACCATACTGATCTGCATAAACAGCTAAGGAGGCATAATGGGTCCATCAGATCAGTGGGATATAGGGGCCTGAAAGACAGACAGGGTTACATTTCTCCGCTTCCTAAGTAAAAATAGAACAAGAAAAAAATAAAATATATTTAGAGGAAAATAAATCCAGGTACATCTTCGCAGTCTAGTTAAACTGCAAAAATAAAACTGGATTGCGAAGGTGCAGCCGGAATTATATAGGCCGGGAGGAATCACACCTGTCTTGCAGTCCACACCCTTTGGTCGAGTTAACCCATTCGTTACGGTTTCATGGCGGCCTGAACCGGAATAGGAGAGAAAAAAATCTTTTACACACGGTGAAAACAAAAGCTGCACTAGAATTTAAGACTGACAGAGACCTGAGCTAATGAGCTTCCACGTCTATTCCATGACAAATAGAAAAAGAACAATGTGTTTGGGGGGGGAGGGCGAGCAGCAAGTTAAATGATATAACAAGGATGGCTCCACACCCAAGGTAATACAAGAGCAGACCAGCACAATAGGAACATCAACAGGGCACACAATTATAGATGGATCACATTAACGGGCGAAATCTCAGGACTGCCACGCAGCTCAGGGCGAGGTCATTAAAGTGCTAGAAAATGTGGGTCCCTATGTAACAGCGTAGGCAATAGCGTAGGTTAACTTGTAAGATAGAGACGCATAATATCACCAAAGAAATGCACAATATTTAAAGTGGACCAAAACCCACAGCAAACGGCCCAGGAATCTATAAGATTCCCGGGCTGTTCGATTTCCTACCCCCGGGGCATCCAAAAATCGGGATGCCCCGCTGTGTGAAACCCCCCCGGGTCGCCCCATACACTTGCCTTCCAGTCCAACGACACATGAGACATCAGTGAATCTGAGCACGCCGATTGGACGGGAAGAGGTGAGTTTGTTCTGGCGATCTGGGGGGTTTCACACAGCGGTGCACCACCGATCGGGGTGGACCGGGGGCAAGGACTAAAACCTAGGATAGTCAAAATCCTGAGTTTTGGTCTACTTTAATCGGATCTCCTACTACCCAAGAATGCATGGCGACGACTATGCCCAAGACACTTTCCAGTTATTTCATACACTGCACAGGGTCAGCGCTTCCATTGCATGCTCTATAATTTAGCTGCAGGACAGCACACTCCCCTTTCCCACCTAAAATGTCATCCAAATCAGTATGTTTTGACCTCGGGGTCGTATTGAACAGTTAACACTGCTCCCAGGAGTGAATAGGATATCCCAAGATCAAGGACATCACAGGAAGATGTCTAGACCAGGACCAGTCTATTTATTCTGAGTGCTGGTCTGTAAGACAGAGGAGCCATAGTCAGGTTCTCGCCCTTTAAGTGTCAATCATACGTTTTACAATAGGTCAAACCAAACACTACGCACAGGAATATCATAAAAATACAGTGCACATAGTAAATGCCATTAGATAATATAAATTATACTGATGTTCTTTCTGAAGAACAATGGAGAGGAACCTGGAAAGCCTTAGCTACTGACAAGGACAGAAAGTACCAAAGTTATCCAGACATTGCAGCAGTTTCCATCGAGGATGTGCTATTGAAGAGAACCAAAACCCACGGCGAATGGCCTGGGAATCCTTCCACTGATGAGGGTGAGCTCCCCTCTCCCCACATAGAGCTTGAAAATATCAGGCAGCAGTATTGAGAGAAACATTCCTCTCCAGGTGAGAAACACTGCCAGTAACCCTTTAGCTACTGGAACACAATATTGATTCCCTTTATCTGAAGAGGCTGAAACTCAGCACATCATTTTGACGCACAATAATGGACACTTGAAAATGCCATCAAATGGAGCACTTACCCTTTAACTCCAAAATGCAAACAACTGTGGGCTATGGAGGACTATGTCCAAGTATGATATGGTTGGCAATGTGCAAGGGGAAGCCACCCCACTTGTGTACACTTTATAATCCGGGGTATAGGAAGCTAATCCAATGTTACACAATATCACTCCCGGGCGTTTCATCCAGGGAGTTAGCCAAATACTTCTGCCTACATTCACCTCACAAAGGTGGGGTAACAAAGAGGTAGAGATTAGGAGCCCTTTCCCACCACATGCGCCATCAGTCTCAGCACACCCTACTCCTCCATCTTTGGATTTCCTTTAATTTCACCACTTTTATCTTCCATACCTTCCATTATTTCCTTTAGATTGCCAGCTCCTCTTCTTATTAATGCTCGCCCCCTCTCTGTAACATTCTGCATTAACCCTCAGTTATCGCACTCACACCAATCAGACAGTGCCATCCGTTGTCATGGAGACCCCTCAGATGCTCCTTGTGCATGCAGCCACCAGGGCTCCACCATAGGGAGCAGTCACATCCCCGGTTTCCCTGCTTTGTTCGGCATGCTGCTGCACCCAGCCTATCTGAATGGCTGGGCACAGGAGTGCTCCTCAGCTGCAGAAATGGGAGGCTGGAAAAGGTGAGCGATTGCAGGCCTATGCAGGGGGAGTTACACCGGCCTGCACACCAAATCAGGATGTCCCAAGGGGCACCTAGTTGGTCGCCCCCGGAGTAATTTTCCATATCCGACCCACTGGCATCCTGTGGTGGGCTATTAAGACAGGGATCAAATCTCAACAACTGCTTAATTCAGCAGCACACCAGGATGACTCCTCCACAAGGCAGGTATTTAAACAATGATAAAAGATTTTACAGTTTGCCCTGGCAATTTTATTACTGTCACCTTGAACTAAGACCATCACTGGCACAGCAAAAGGTAGCAGGGTGGGAAGTTCAAGTTTAAAGCGGACTAACCATGTCCTATAGAAGGTTAAATTTACAAAAAAATAAAAAACCCATGTATCAATTCCCCTTAGTGTCGTGGGTAATAATTTGGATAAAAATACTCAAACTCTTTTGGCTTCAAAGGAAAAAAGTTAAATCTTCTTTTGGCTCTTATCTTTCCTCTAGCACTGTTGTATCACTAGGCTATAATTGCTCCCAGCATGAGATTGCCAGGAGGGGGGCTTAAAATACCAGGACAGGCCACTGGTTTTTCACGGGGACATCACGAATCGGGATGGCCCGCTGGGTGAAACCTCCAGGGCGCCCCTTAAAGTGTACCAACACCTAGGGGTGATCAGCCCGGGAATCTATAAGATTTCCGGGCCGATCACCTCCCTCACCGCGGGACATCCGAGATCGGGATGTCCCGCAGGGTGAAACCCCCCCAAAAAACCTTACCTTATCCGCCTCCTGCGCGCCCCCTGGAAAAAAGTCCTGATCAGAGAATGCTGGGCAAAGGACCTCTGGAAGAAAGAGCCAGGGCAGAGACATGACCCTTCAGAGTACTGAGTTGGAGCCCCAGCTCTAACCCATGCTGCAGGAACTCCAGGATCCTGGGAATAGAAAACACACAACAGGGAAGAGACTTAGACTCACACCAGTCAATGTAGGCACGCCAAACCTTATAGCAAATGGAAGAAGACGACTTCTTCCTAGCCTTTATCATGGTATCAACAACAGAGACAGACAGGCCCTTCTCCATCAAGATGGAGGTTTCAACAGCCAGGCCGTCAAAGCCAGAGTTTGTAAATTGGGATGGCGTAAGTGACCCTGAGTGAGCAGGTCTGGCACCCTGGGCAGAGCGTACTGATCTACTGCCAACTGCATCACGTCTGCGAACCACACTCTCCTTGGCCCCCCAGCTCCAGAAAACTTTGCACCGCCAGAACTAGAGCCCTTAGCTGACACAGGGTCCTGAGAAATCGGGATCTGATGAATCTTGGGGGCGGCCAGGCAGCAAACTATCTTGTAACCGGAGGACACTACCTCCAGAATCCACCGGTCTGAGACATGAAGCCTCCAGACATGAGCGAAGTGCTGAAGCCATCCCCCCACCCGGATGGGTGAGGGCGCCCCTTATGCCTGAGGGGGCTTGGGAGAAGACAAGCTTGGAGTCCCCAGGAGGAGCCAGGGTGTCCACGTCCTCTGCCCCCCTACCCCAGAAATCACCTCGGGCCCCCGGTAAGGGAGACCCCCCTCCCCCTGTCTGGCACCACGATAGGGGGAAGAAAAGGAGCCCTGTCTCCGAAAGGGCAGAGACTGCCGCCTGCGCTGGGGTAACCTGCCTCCCTTAGCAAACAGGTCCAGGCGGTCCCCAAACAGGCGTAGTCCTTTGAAGGGAAAACCAGAGAGAGCTTTCTTGGCAGAGTTGTCAGCCGCCCACTGGCGCAGCCAAACCGGGCGGCGAATAGCCACCACCAGGGCAGAGGTTCTGCCACACATCCTAATGGTGTCATCCAAGGCAGAGAGGACATAAGTCACAAAACCTCACAACGAGAGAGTGCATTAAACTCCTCACTAGACACATCATCAGGGGCACCATCTAGGATACTTCTAAGCAGGGTCCTAATAGCCACAGCCGTAATGGCAGAGGCACAGACCGGGCGCAGCGCCGTCCCCACACATGCAAAGGCAGCTGATCAATGGGGCGGTTCTCAGCATCTCGCAGTGTAGTAGATTCAGGGGAATGCATGACAGTGGTGTTAGATAACCCTAGGACCGGGGCATCCACCTCGGGAGGGGATGACCAACGCTTCACCACATCAGCAGGAAAGGGATACCTCCTATCCCAACTCTTAGGCACACCCTGCTGGGGCGCTCCCATTCCCTGAGCACAAGATTAAAATGGGCTTGCTCAGGAAATTCTAAACGTGGCTTAGCAGTATGAAACAATTCCCCCTGTTGCCTGGGGGTCGCAAACCGGAGGAGAGATAGACAGTACCTCAAAAATCTGAGCCAACAGCCTATCAGTATCATCTGGGCCAGGGGTCAGAGCCAGAATCATCATGACCCCTGGGCCTCTCATCAGATGACTCAGAGTCCGAGAATAACTCCCCTTCTTCCAAAGGGATAAAGCCAGACAGTTCCAAAATTCATCAGCCTCCATAGGGAAAAGAGTGACATCAGGCGTTAAGTGCCGCTTTTTAGCAGAGGCCTTACGCGCCAAGGTATTAACAAGCAACTTCTCAACACTAGCCAGTCTGGAAGACACATCAGGGATGGAATCCCCACTGGTATGCAACTCAATGGGAGTCAGATTTAAGCTTGGGGGAGTAGGTGACGCCATACGAGTGCAGACCCAGCTACTGGTAAACCAGGCTGCAGCGCAAGCACCTGCTGGGCACAAGGTACACAGATCCACACATTGTCAGCACTAGTAGGGGACACCCCACAAGCTACACACAGCCGAGCTTGTCCCGAAGGAACCCCGAGCACATTATCCTGAGACGCCTCCATATGGTGATTATAGATGCACAATAGGCTGATAGGGATTCACACTATAAAAGCAACCCGGATGCCCCAATAGCCCGCTAGGGAAGTGGGAGCAATTTACACACTAGGCCTCACAAGTCTTAATAACTAAATAGAGGGTGTAGGGCCGGGAGAAACCAATAGAGGTCGGCCCGTCTGAAAGACATAAGCGAAGAGAACCCCGGAAGTGACATGTATAATCACATAGGGTAATAAAAACCGCCCGCGAGGGCACTCGCGGACCGCGGTAGGTACACGCCAGTCACGCAGCAGCCTAATCCAGAGAAAATGGCGCTGGGTATACCTCGAGGGGCGGGCCGCTGAGACAGTGACCCGGAATGCGCCAACCGCGGGCCTCGCCCCCCCGAAGAGCGCGAAGCAGCACACGTGACAAGCAGCCAATAACGGCGCGCCAGCGCCTGAGGTGACACCCGCCGCCAAGCGCGGAGCACGGTGGAAGCGCGGAGCACGGTGGAAGCGCTGTGCGCGCGCGGCGGCATATTTAAAAACGCAACCAGTGCAACCAAGTCAGCGCGACTGACACCAACCAGACAAAACATAATACAGTGAAGCACCAAGGCATACACACAACGCCCCCCCCCCCCCCCCCCCCCGAGAGCTACAAGGGGAGAACGAGAGAGGATAGCGGCCACTTAACATAGGACCCACTGATAGACAGGGGCAATAGGGCGGGAGGGGCATCCCATAGAGGCTCACCATATGCCTATACCGCCTACTCTTTGGTGGGGGATTGCGGTGGAGCAGCGCTCCTAAGCACCTGACAGCGATGCTGCCTACCATCACCCGGACCAGCGCAGTCAAGGCTGGGAGGCACATTAATAATGGAACGGGTGGGAATAGTCCTACAGGGCCAAGAGAGAGCCATCTTCTTGTCCTTCGCAGTCCAGACTGCAGAGAAAATCTGGGGATTTGTGGGAGGTCCCCGGGTATTTGAGGGGCCGGGAGGAGCCTATTTCGCTGTCTCTGCAGTCCCAGCGCCGTCTGGCGGAGGAATACCCAAATGTAATGATTTTTATCTGGAGCAGGACGTACTGTATACTAAGAATATTCTTGCACTCAACGTTGGCCTTCTGGTTGCCACACCTCAGCCTGAAGACTCAGTGATTTACAGGCTCTCTCAGAGTTAGGGGCAATACTTAAACCAGACCCATTATACTTGCCTAAGATTGTGTCCACGTTTCATCAATCTCAGGAGAGGATCCTACCTTCCCTCTTAGTGGATCCAGGTAAGCCGGGACGACTCTTCTCGCATCGTGGACATACACAGAGCCCTTGTCCTCTACCTAGAGCACACTACCGTCTTTTGTAAGACAGATAATCTCTTTTTTGCCTATTCAGAAAGAATACAGGGTTGTCCCCCTCAAAATCCACTATAGCCAGGTGGATCAGACAGGCTCTCTCTCTAGCTTATAGCCGCATGTACGTTCCACCTCCATACATCAAAGCTCACTCCAGCAGGGCAGTTGCATCATCCTGGACAGAGAGGTCCAGGGCTTCCATTGAGGACATTTGTAAGTAGCTACCTAGCATTATAGGCTAGATCTTGTTTCAGAGACTCAGTCTTTTGGCAGAAGAGTCTTGCAGGTAATTTCCCACCCATAGTTAGTTCCATGCTCATCCTCTCTGTGGCCATCCTGAAGGACATGGGAGAAAATCTGTTTTAGTCTTACTGGTAACGGTCTATCTATAAGTCCTTCAGGATGACCTTTACAATCCCCCCATGTTAAGTTATGTCCTTCGGTTTATGTCTTCTTGCTTAATACTGAGGATTGGTGTAAGGTGGGGCTTTTAATCTGTTCCAGGGGGAGAAGTATCAACTCTCCATGGCCGTCCTGAAGGACTCGTAGAAATACTGTTACCGGTAAGAGTAATGGGGATTTCGCAAAAGGAAAAAGCTGCACCTGTAAAACTTGATAGCTGGCCATTTCTTCTTCAATTTGCCACTTTAACCTCTAAATGACCATTCCAGCACCTTCCTGCAATATAAAAAATAACCCCCGGGAAATAGAAATTAAGAACATGTAATAAAAGTCCCCTTAACCTGGAATCCAGCCCCCAAAGTCGCTGGGAGCAGACAATCTCTGCATCGCGCGCGTTCCCACCCATTGACGTGAATGCTTGGGCGGGTGCACATGCGAAGCGGAGAGATCGTCACTTCAAGCGACCAACCAGGACTTACGGGAAGATGGCGGTGAGCATTCGGTGCCCAGCTGCGAAATTGCCAACTTCGGGGGCTGGATTCGCTGTTAAACGGGATTGTCTTTTTTCTTTTATTACAAGAGCTTAATCGCTATTTGGCGGGGGCTATTTTTATTTTGCTGGAAGGGGCTGAAGTGGCCCTTTAAGTGACCCAACAGCAAAGAACAGATGACATCAGGCGCTTCACCTGGTTATATTATTGGCACATATTGGTGTGACTATATCACATGATCTGTGTAATGAAGTGTTACCCTTCAGCCTTATCCAGTTCATCAATAATTGAGCCGTTGTAGCTTTGTATTGTGCTGTGTTAACTCTGTGTTAAGGTCTTCAATTATTTATACCAGGTTCAAGTTCACGGTTAAGTCTTCTGATCTTCCATCACAAGACATTAGCGTGTCCTGGGAAAATCTAGGGCCTCTACAGGTGGCCGATGAAGAGGTCCATCCTGGGACTAAAATCTTCGCATTCATCTGACCTCACCCTTTAGCAGAGTAAATCTACAAAAATATTTGCAATTTAGCTGCACCATGAAATACAACTGCAACAGAATGCTATATAAACGCTACCATGGAGCTCAGCCCGTGTGAGACCATCACTCCAGGGGTTCCCAACCTTTTCACATCAAGTACTTCTTTCCATTTTCTGAATGATCTTAAAGGCCACCTTGATGGGAGCGTGTAGGTTCTCGGTCACATAAACCGCACTGAAATGTCACCATGGAAATCTTGGTTTCATACCCCACTCTACGCTCCCATATTAATGCTTGGCAATCAATACTGAATGAAAGGATTGTCAAGTGCCCCCCACAGGCCGCCCCCTCCAACTGCACAAACCCACTGCCAGCCATTCATTACAAAAAATTTAAAAAATTAATTACGTTGAAAAACTGAAACATATTATATTGAGTCAATACAAACAGTGAACTTTTTTAATTTTTTGATAATTATGGCTTAGAGTCAAGGAAAACCCAACATTCAATATCTCAGAAAATTAGTTCATATAAGACCAACTGTAAAAATGTATTTATTTAAAAAAATTATTTAACACAGAAATGTTGGTCAAATAAAAAGTATGTAGAGTAAATTCACTCAATACATGGTTGGGGCTCCATTTGCATGAATGACTGCATCAATGTGGGGGCGTGGCTTGGAGGAGATCAGCCTGTGGCACTGCAGAGGTGTTATGGAAGCCCAGGATGCTTTGGTAGCAGCCTTCAGCTCATCTCCATTGATGGGTCTGGTGTCTCATCTTCCTCTTGACAATACCCTATAGCAGAGATACTCAACTGGCGGACCTCTGCACCAGATTTTTCCGAACCCCTGCCCCGACAGCCCTGCTCTCAGTTGCTTTTGTGGTGCCATGTTCAGAGCTGCCTCCATGATTGGCAATGTAGTGCCAGTGTCATGGCTCCCCTGGCACCTAGCATTGCAATGTGAAGTACTGTATGGGCAGGAAGTGGCATTGCAAAGTGCACACAAACTGTTTCTCCGTCTCTCTGCCCATCCATTCCATTCCCGTCCCCCCAGCGTTTCCCCATTCATCACTGGCCCCATCCCGTCCCCCCTCCCCCCCAGCTCGGCCCCCCATCCCGTCCCCCCCTCCCCCCCCCCAGCTCTGCCCCATCCCGTCCCCCCTCCCCCCCCAGCTCTGCCCCATCCCTCTCCCCTCCCCCAGCTCTGCCCCATCCCGTCCCCCCTCCCCCCCCCAGCTCTGCCCCATCCCGTCCCCCCTCCCCCCCCCCAGCTCTGCCCCATCCCGTCCCCCCTCCCCCCCCAGGCTCTGCCCCAATCCCGTCCCCCCTCTCCACCCCCCAGCTCTGCCCCAATCCCGTCCCCCCCTCCCCCCCCAGCTCTGCCCCATCCCGTCCCCCCTCCCCCCCAGCTCTGCCCCCATCCAGTCCCCCCCCCCCCCCAGTCCCTATAGATTCTCTATGGTGTTAGAGGTCAGTTGAGTTCCGGGCCAAAAAACCACAGCGATACTGTTATTAAACAGGTCTTGGGTCATCCCAAATATTAGATGCCTTATTTTTTTTCTTCCTCTTCAAAGTATCAAGTAGAATTACACCCTCCTGGGAAAAATCTGTATTTCTTTATACTTGGACTATGGGAAATGGAATCTGCATCACCAAAGGAAAAAAAAAAAAACAGCTGGGAGCACCTGCTCTACTTAATAGTACCCCCCCTCCCCACCCCCAAAAAAATAATATAAAAAGCACTATGCAAACATATGCAAACAAAGGGTCCACCTGCCCCAATGACATATGATCTCCGGGTTTCTCGTACATAGTAAAGCTTTGTTGAAGAGTCCATTATGTAAAAAGCTTTTTGTCATTTTTCACAAACAAGTTATTTACCTGAGATCCTCTCGGTGTGTGACCTCAGAGTATCGGAAGCAGGAATTCCAGTCTCACCCAGCAGGACGAGACTTGCACCAGCAAAAAACAAGTCACCATATACATCACACAAAGAATTCCCCGTCACGTTCCCAGAAAGGCAACACCCTGAGCCATGGCAGGTCACGGCAATGATGGAGCCCACCGGAACTTCTAATTCATGGAGTCAGGAGGTCATCACAAACGCCCGAATTAGCTGCCATTTATATCAGGGGCAGGGATTGGTGGCATAACAAACAGGAGGTGCCCCCTTTTTTACTTATTTTCAAAGAACATAATTATTTCTGTTTCCTAATGTGGGCCGGAAACACTTGTTACCTGGCTTTAGAGTCTGAAAGACTCCAGGGCTGATACCTGCCATGTGAAACCCTGCTGGTCACCTGTATACAACTCTCAGGATTCTGGAGTTGCGTTTACAGACTCTTTAAAGAGGACCAAAACCCACTGAATTTGTAAAAATACAATTCTGTGAAATACTCACCTGTAGAATTGGTATTATACGTATACAGTACGTCCTGCTCCAGATAGAATACTTACACTTGGGTAATCCTCCGCCAGATGGCGCTGCACTGCAGAGACACGAAAACAGGCTCCTCCCGGCCCCTCAAATACCCCGGGGGCCTCCCACAAATCCCCAGCATTGAAAAGCAGTGAACGAGAAGCCGGGAGAATTTAACCACCAAAAACTGGTAAACTACAACAACGGTAACAATCACCATACAGGGGGATCCAGAAAATGCAAAACCAGGGTGGGGTGGAGCAGGACGTACTGTATACGTATAATACCAATTCTACAGGTGAGTATTTCACAGAATTGTATTATTCTAAGTATACAGTACATCCTGCTCCAGACAGAATACTTACACTTGGGACATCCGATAGCAGTGTCCATAGAGTAGGGTGGGATCCCCAACAAAAAGGCAACAGCAGACAGTTTAAAGTGGACCAACCACCCACCGGTGATCGGCCCGGGAAATCTATAAGATTCCCGGGCCGATCACCTCCCTCCCCGCGGGACATCCGAGATCGGGATGTCCCGCAGGGTGAAACCCCCCCAAACACCCCAAACTCCCCAACACCCCAAACTCCTTACCTTAGACGTGCGCGCGCCCGCGCCGGCCGTCTGTGAATGGCCGGCGCGGGCACGCGCGTCAAAAGGGACACGCGGGAGGCGGCGGCGAGGAGCCGCTTGTCCGCGGCTTGTCCGTCGGCGCGGGGAGAGGTGAGTTGGGGGGGGGGGTTTCACACAGCGGGGGCATCCCGATCGGTCGCCAGGGGGTGCCCCACCGAACTGGGACCAAGACCCAGGATAGTCAAAATCCTGGGTGTTGGTCCACTTTAAAGCACTGTCACCTGCGAACCTTGCTACCAAGAGCAACAAGAGCAAAGGCTCTAATGTCAACCTCGTAAAAACCTTGGAAAAAAGTATGAACAGAGAACAAATAGCAGTCTAGCAAAAACTGTCCAACAGAAAACTCGGTGCTGAAGCCCAAAGGCACATAAAAGCACTAATAGAATAAGAAGTAAG